>VZSF01002718.1:1574520-1845402 GCA_013398295.1 Chionis minor | reverse complement strand
AAAAAAAAAAAAAAAAAGTCATAGAATCATAGACTGTCTCAAGTTGTAAGGGACCTATAAGGATCATGGAGTTCCTGCTCACAGGACTACCTAAAACTAAGAGTGTCATCCAGATGCTCATTGAAGTCTGACAGGCTTGGTGCCATGACCACTTTCTGGGGGAGGCAGTTCCAGTGACTGATCACCCTCTTGGTGAAGAACCTTTTCCTAATGTCCAGTCTGAACTTCTGGTGATGCAGTTTCATTGCATTTCCTCGTGTCCTATTGCTGGTCACCAGAGAGAGGAGATCAGCACCTCCCCCTCTGCTGCCCGCCTTGAGGAAGTTATAGGCTGTGATGAGGGCACCCCTCAGCCGTCTCTTCTCCAAGCTAAATGAACCAGTGACCTCAGTCGCTTCTAGTGACTCTTGCCCTTTCACCATCTTGGTTGTCCTCCTCTGGACACACTCTAATAGTCTGATATCTTGATGTTGAGGTGCACAAAGCTGCACCCAGTACTCAAGGAGGGGCCACAGCAGCGTAGAGTGGGACAATCACTTCTCTTGACCACCTAGCTATACTGTGCTTGGTGCACCCCAGGACACAGCTGGCCGTTTTGGCTGCCAGGGCACACTGTTGACTCACATTCAACTTGCCATCAACCCAAACCCCCAGGTGTCTTTCCACAGGACTGCTCTTCAGCCTCTTGACCCCCAGTTGATACGTACATATATCCTGTCTTCCAAATTTCAGCATCCTGGCTACACCTGCAGCTGCAATAGTTACCGTAGATTTCTGCTCAATTAACCAGGTTTAGCCTTTAGTTTTCAAAGGAAAATGAACAAACAGCAAAGTTTCAAATTACATGGTGGTTAATTAAAAATAGTACAGCTATTTTTCTTTCCCTTAAAACAGCCAGCTCTGAGCAACAAAGTTCTAGTCCAGACTTCGAGGGTGCTTCAATACAGATTTAACTAGGGCTTGTGTCAAGTGTCAGGCAGCTGCTTTAAATGTGAGTTTCCCTGCTGACAGCACTCTCTGTTATACAATACTGGCCTCACCAGACTACAGGATTTTGTGGAAAAGAAATCAACAAAAGCTTTGTTTGAAATTATTTATATCTTGTTCCTTATTTACTACTTAAAACAATTAAAAAGAGAAATTGCCCTAACTTAATTGACAGGTGTTTTTCATAACTGTATTGTGTTCTACATGGATATTGATATTTTAAGAGTAGTTCTCACAAGTAACATCATGCATGAATTTATATCACTAATTTGTTCTGTGTTGCTGTTTGCAGTCACCTCAGTTGCTCTCTCCAACACCTACTGAGGTAATCCCCAATGCCTTTGTACTCCTGTTCTGACCCATTTTGAGATGCATGAACCTGGTCATATTGATAACCAGCAGTGTCTGAAATGTGGGGTTTTCCTCCTGCCTCTACAGTGCATGGGGTTTTATAATTTATGTTTTTCACAGTGTTACTTGTGTTGAATATGTGCTCTGCTTCTGGATTGTCATCTGTATGCATCTGTCTCCACTGTCATCCGTGTTTCTGCTTTCCAAAATAAAGGTTGTATTGTGGTCACTTCTTCAAGCTCTACTAAATAAATTACATCAGGAAATATAATTTAAGTTTACATTTAAAGCTGGCAGCATGAGTTGACTTAATGTTTGGCATAGCTTTCTCTTTTTCTCTTTTTATTTTTTTTATTTCACAAATAGTTAAACTACTTATACTATTTGTGCACACATACTGTTAAATCATTTGCACATACCTGAACTTCCAGGTCTGTGTGTTTTGATATTCATTAATGATCAAAGCCAGTGATTGTTTCAAGAAACATCACCTTGGAAGCAGTGAAAACATTTCACACAGCTTCCCAGATACAATTACTCAATTACATATCATAAGGCCTGGCTAATTTCTCCATTATCCCAATTTTACGTTAAGAGAACTCTATTGCAAAATTTTGGTAATAGTGGGGAATTGCAAATTCTCATTAAGGATTGTAAATCACCAACTGTCATTGGTTAAATGGACCAGTTAACGAATAGAAATGTAATTTAATTGACAGTTTAAAAACAAAAGCGTGCTTTATTTAATATTGGATTTCATGAACTTGATTGACTGTTCCTTACAGAGACACAAAGTACACAAAAGGTAAGAGGTGAAATAATCAATATGAAATCTTGGTGTTTTGGAAGATTATAGTACTTTCCTTTAAATAAGCTATCAGCAGTCGTACTATTAAATTCCAGAAGTGACACTAGTATGGAAGTTGGTGCTGCCATGTTTTGTGTTATGTCAATTCTCAAGGTTATCTAGCTTTGCCATGCTTCCTGTCTTTCTCTGAAGTCTATGATCAGGTGCTCAGGCATCATCATCTGCAAACTCAGCACCAGTTTTGTTGCAGAGTTTTTTATTAGAGGAAAATTCCACTGTATCATACAATTGGAGACATCATAGATGGTTAGCTAACATCATATGGTATTTAAATATAATTGCAAGACTTTCTAGACATTGCTATACTGCTTGTAACTCTCTTCACAAGGGTTAAAATGTGTATTAAATAGTGTAGCTACTTCAGGAGGGAAACATCTCAAACTGGGCATAGAGGGGTTGGTGGCAGAATGTCTGCAGAATGCTGCGTGTTTGGCAATGCATTAGGTGTTTTTTTTTTTTTATAATATCTTCTGAAATGGCTATTAAAGCAATAATACTTCTTAACACTATACAAAACCCATTTTCCATTTTTGAAAATCTAGTCTTGGGTGAGGTAGAAGGGACAGAGCACACTTGAGCAAGATGAAAAAAACCTGATGATTGGAGACCCTTATGCATCTTCATTGAGTCAAGGATAATCCCAGAGAAGCCAAATGGGAAACTGCATTCATCTAAAGATGAATGGATGGATATAATTAAGTTGTCCTGATAGGAATCTGGGAGATGATGATGGGGATAAGTAGGATCCCCTGTGCGTTTAGATGATGAATGATCCTGTGGGAGTCACACAGGTGCCTAAAGATGCCCCAGGATTCTTGACAAGTGGCTAACACCTCTTCTATTACAGCGTATCTTCACTCACTCCGACTGGAATAGGAGAGGGGAAGCATTTTCTGGATTATGACTTTCTATAAGGAATTATCCGCGAGTTACTTTGATTTGTTCTAATTTGAAGTTAACTCAAGTCAGTTCTTTGTCTGAAAAGAAGCAAGAAATTTGAATTTGCTTTTATAGCTAGTTTATAAGAAGTAATTTCCACACCTAATTCACTTAGTAATGCTTTTACTGTTAAGACACTACACACAAATTGCAGTTGTAATTTGAGTCGCTATAGAGAATGAGGGGTTTGGAATGGATGTACATGGTTTTAAGTGGTTGAAGCCAAGGTTTTATGCAAAATGAGTTGTATGTCTTGCTTTGCACAATGCTGCCGTATTAATGCTAATGCTTTATGTGAGTGTATCAGTTACCTAGCTAGTAATGACCATATTGTATATGGTACACTGGGCAATTTGTACAGAAGATATGCTTGTTTCTGTGACATAATGAAGCAAACAAATAGTGATTTTTGTGTTGTCTGTAACAATTATGCATCCATTCATATGGGTTCAAAGTGACCATAGTGCTATCATGCTAACCTGATCTCATCTTCCACCCACCCATGTATGTTCAGGGAATTATACTGTCCTGAAAAAACACTTCTACACTATTACATTCTTTTCAAATCGTATTGTCGTTTTAAATTCATGTATGTGCTGACTTTCCCGGGAATATGATCATTCTCTGATACTTGGCAGAGCTCCTTTCATCACATTGCAATGGAGACACTTACAGCTGAAAGCCACTTCATTTCATTGAGATTGCATGGAGCATTACGACACCATCAAATTCCACCTACACGGCATAGAAATATGCAAAGTGGCTTATTCTGCCTGTTTCAGAAGTGATTTCTCTTCCCTAAAGACATATGTTTCCTCTCTTCTTCTCAGGGTGACCAAGATGACAGATCTTTCAAGCAGTACAGGACGTCAAGTCCTAGCTCTGCTGGCTCGCTGGGCTATGGTCGCTACACTCCAACCTCCCATTCTCCTCAGCATTACAGCAGACCAGGTAATTGAAAAGCAGCCTTATTTATTCTCTAGATTTCTCCACTACTTTGTCTTACATTGTAAGCAGGGTGAACTCTGGTAGGCAGGGGTTTAAGGTGGAGTAGCAGTTCATTGCAGTGATTTATTTACTCTGAACAGAGTCCCATGGGGAGAAAGGAAACAGGTGCTTCAGGAATGATCATCTAAAGAAATGAAAACAGGCATCTAAAAAGATTGATTTGATGTATCTGTAAACGGAATATAGAACAGTTTAAAGGACTTAATCCTGGTTCCATCCTGCCTGAAGCTACTCATCTAATCCACAGCTCTTTCGTGGTGCAGCTTGGTAGCAGTGCAGGCACACAAAGCCAAGAGGGTGATTGAGTGACTTCGTATCCCTTCTTGTACTGCAGGGTTATGGTCTGTGTCTCCTCTCCACAGTGCAAGCGCTGGAGGAGTGACCAGTGGTTCTAATGGCTGGATTTTGAAGGACAAGTTGCTTTAGTTGAGAAGCTTACAGCAATGTTTGTTGTAGCTTTGGGCTGCAGTGACAACTGTGTTGGTGTTATTATTGCACAGAGAGGAGGGATCGTCCTCTTTTAATCTTTGCACGGGGGCCCCATACAAAGGCCCTTTTGTATTTGGGCATTCTACAGAGTTTTATCCTTAGAAATAATCAACTAAATTGTTCAAAATTCCTTCTAATTTTCTCCACTCCATCATTTGGGTGGAAAACATGTAGCATTTGTATTATTTTCTTGGTGTCTTTTCATTTCATTGGGGATACATTATAATTATAAACTAGTTTGGAAATTTGGGAGTTCTTAATCTTTCCAGTGGAAGCAAGAATTTTATGGGTAATGCAAGTAATTTTTACAGGAATTGAATATTTGTACTACGTTAAATCTTTGATGAAGTAGAACCAAGATGGAGTATCAAAGGTCTATTAAAGAGAGGAAAGATGAGTTTCTCCTAAAGGTCTGGCAGTTGTGTCATGCTTAAGTTTAGTTGCACTCTGTTAGAGCAAGGAGGACAGATTAAAAAAAAACAAAACAGATGAATTCTAATGTTTTACAGCTTCATTGAAAATTTAGAAGACAGTCATCATAACTGACACTTCTAATAATTGCCATTAGTCCTCCAAAGTATGTTATCAGGACGTTATTGCAACAAAGAAAAGAAAGATGACTTCTGAGAATGTTTTTCAAAGTACTCAATCACATGTCTAACTTTCAGAGCTCAAATAACTTCAGGATGTTTCTTCAAAGCTTAAATTAGTCATGCACTTGAGTGCCCTGGTGCGTTGTGAACTAAGTCCTACCAGTGTGCACTGACGGTGGTGAGAACTGGACCGACTGGTAGCACAGTTCTCAGCAGAGACAAGACTCTCCCCATTTCATTTCATTAGATCCATTATAAGCATATATCATTCCCTCTTGCAGCTTTGGAATATGCAGATTTTCCCCTGAGTGCCGCTATGGTTTTTGTGGTGCCTTTTCTGGAATATTTTCTGATGCGTTACATTATCAGCTTTTCATAGGATACTCTTTCTGTCTGCAGAAAGCCTGTGTCCCTTGGCCAACCACATAGTATGGCCACTGTGCTGTTTTTAGCAATAACCAGAAGTCTTAAATATAAGCTATATGTTTTCTAAGCATCAGGAGGAAAATGTTCCTGAAAAAAAGGATGGCATTGTAATTTGTGGCTTTCAGTAAGTGAACTAAATAGTTTATTTTCACTTACTCTCTGTTGCCCCCAGCTGGTACTCAGAGTCTTGGTACCAGTAGCTGCATCTCCCTGCCCCAACACCCAAGCCCTACATCTACATTCAGACATCATTACATCCCTTTCTTCAAAGGTAAGGTCCAGGAATGCAAAACCGTGGTGTGATACTGTAGATTTATTCAGATGTGTTTCACTTTTATGTCTGTGCAAGCATGGCTTCCACTTGGATAAAATTTGTCTTAATTTTGCGCAAGTGCTTTCTTGATGTACTGTGTAAGTTTTAAGAACTAAGTGGGTATGGATTTTATTTTTGCTTTTTTTCAGTGAGTGTTAAGTGTTTTTCAAAGGGGTGGAGGGAAGGGATTAGATTTTCTAATAGAAATGAGCAAGGGAAATAATTTTAAAGTCTGGTCTAAAATATAGTGTTTACCCTATTTTGGTGATGCTAAATAAATATAACAAGCTTTTATGTTGGATCCACCATTGGATGATCAGTTATCTAACCTTTTAACTTACATTTAGGGATTTTTCATATTTGTAGCATTACCAAAAATTATGCCAGATAAGCTGGCACTATACCTCCACTGATTAGCAAACAATGTTATAAATCAGAGTAACTGAGTCTAGACTCCTTGCCATTAAATTTTTTTGCAGTGAATATTAACTTTTAATGACCTCCATGTTGCGGATGTGAGACAGTAACAAGAAATGCCAAGAACTTTTGAGGCAAAGGCTGGGTTTTTTTAGCTAGTTAGTTAAATGTCAGAAAGATAAAGACATTCAGCTACCGCATGCGTCTTCCCCTGAGTCTGTCCTCTCTAGCAAAAATACAAGTGGGGAGGAGACATGAGTGATGAATGACAAACATTTTCAGTGCCTGTTTCTTCACTCTCAAGTACTGTTTGATTTAATAAAACGAAATGGTTCTTCTTGGCTTCGTAACCATTACAGAAAAAGAAGTGACCCTCTGCAGGAACCAGACTTGCAAACTCAAATGAATAGCAGGCACCCATCACCTTTGGAAAAATAACTAATGCGTCTTCATTGGGCCCTAATGGACCCAGAAACAGTTCTGCCCAAAGTCAGCTGAATTTCAGTGGTATAAGCTGGAACAGAATCAGTCTCCCAAATGTGATTCCCGAGAGAAAATTTTGGAAGAAAAAGCTGATGAGATTAGGCTGACTGTTGCCATTTTAAAGTCTAACTCCAAAGCTCCTTCCCCCACCCACAAGCGCTCACCCCACCCCAGGCGTTTTTTGGAAGGCTGGCGCACACCCTGGTGTTCCCTGAGGCACTGAGTGAACTATGATCTGTCCTCTAAATTTGGACAATATCATCCAACTTGATGTACTGATTAGGAAAAACCTCTTCAGTGTGCTGCAGCGCACGATTTCGCTGCATGGGAAGCTCTTACTCAAAAGTCCGTCTGCAGTTGCTTAGCAGCACTCCTGTTAAAATGAATTTCTGTTCCGTGCTACCTGCTGTTGCTCAGAGCACCGGCAATTACTCTGTGCTGCTGTTTGGAGGAAGAAATGCTCAAGTGGCAAGTCCTTGTCCCCAAACAATTATTAGTAGCGTGATCAAAATTATAATATTTTGCAATTCTGCAGCACTTTTTATCAAGGAGCTAAAATATTTTGCAAGCAGTAGCTTACGGTGCCTCACAGCGCTCCTGTGAGACAGGCAAGCCTGCTTATACTTTTCCTGTGTGGGTAATCCTGAGCCTTGTGGAGGTTTGTATAGATTATCCACTGGTTTACACTGAGTTAACATCTCAGTCCGAAAGGAATCAGAAGATTTGCCCCCATCCTCTTCAAGTTCCCCGAATTCTTTTCTCCAAGTTGCAGACTTTTTGTTGTTTTCCTTATCTTGAGAAGCCTTTTGAGGGCGTCAACGTGCTATTTTTTTCTCTTCAAAGTGGTTAGCGTGGGAAGAGTAGGATTGTAGAAATAGTTGCTTTGTATCCAGACCAAGGTTAATGTTGCCACTTCAGTTATAAAAAAGTGAAATCATGCTCATTTAAAAAAAAAATTGATTAAATCCAAAAATAATACACTGCTTAATAATGCAGTAAGTAATCTTTGTAAAAACAGCACTCTGCAATCATCATAAAAAATACTTCTTCAAGCTTCCAGGAGAAACAAGTTTTACTACTCTAGGGAAATTAAAACAGGCAGAATCTTCCTTTTGCCTTCACTGAGTTTGCATCATATTCTTTCTGAGAATTACATGGTTCATCATTTTTTCAGCAAAAATTATGATTACTGAGTTCCTGTTCTTTCTCTACAGTCTGTAGTCTAACTCCCATGAAGTATAATAGGATGAGCTATCCTTTATCATCCAAACAAATGATTTCTTTGTGCTCTTTTAAAAATTTTTGCCTTCAAAATGTCTACAAAGTAAATCCTGTGGCAGCCTCGCTTTGAGGAAGCTTCACAGTTCATGCCCTTGCTAATCATAGGGTGTGATATTCCAAGTACCGACACTTGGTGTAACTCTTCCTCTGGAGGTGATGGAGTCAGTGAGCATACAGGCTGTGCTAAGCCCTGCTGAAAAAACACTTACTTAAAATGTGGTGGAAAGTATCTTGCCTTTCTAGTGCAGGAGCACAGCTTCCATAGCCCATTTAATTTGGCTTTGAAAGCTTGAAAAGAATTAGTCATCAAACTTCAAAAAAACTTTGTCTAGCTTAATGCATCATGTGCAGAGACATTAAAGGATCCAGTTTCGGGAGTAGGCTCTGACATCTCCCTCATTAGGCCGGTGGTATGTGTTTGTTGTTCAGTCCCGAACTTAGACAGCTCTTACGGTAACTTTTTATCAAATCTCCCATCCTCCCAGATAAGACAAAGCTGAGTAGGAAGGAGGTATAAACAATATGATACTTTTCCTGACAATCCCTTGAAAAGGGAGCATGGTCTAAGCTCTGGTCAGCTGGCTCCACGCGTACAAGGTTAAAAGAGCAGCCTGCCCTGTCAGCAGCCAAAAGACACAAGGAAGTTTTTGTGGTTGACACTCAAGTTCAAAGTAAAACTTTCCAGATTCTTTCCAAGTTAAACAAAGTCCAGGGAAGAATTCATGATTCTGGTTTTTCGCTCTGCACTGACCAGTAGAGCAGATCACAGCCTGCAGCTCCTTGTGGCAGAAGACAAAACCAGAAGCTTGAAAAATATCACTCTTGGGTAGTTTTATTTTCTCTGAGACTTTATTTGAAGTTCTTCAATGTGTACCAGGCAAACCTTTGAAAGAGAAGAATTCTTGGCAAAGTCTCATTTTAGAGACTTATTACAGGCTAGATGAAATGACTATCTGTAGTTCCTACATGTGAACTTTCTACATGGGTCTTCAGTTTGCTTTATTATTACATACTTACTTTGTATGCAAAATGTGAAATACAACCACTCTTTGGTGTTCGTTCAAATCAATGGCAGAGTTACAAATATAATTTAAATGTGCATCAGTTTGTACGAGTGAGATGCAAGAAGGACCTTTTCCCTCATTTCATCCTTCATTCTTCCCTTTCGAGCAAGTTAGAGGTGATGGCTTTGCAAAATGCTCCTCCCAGGTGATCTTTGCATTGAGTAGTTTGTGGGTTTGCTGTCCCCTGGTACTTGTGCTTGCATCCTGTTCTCTTACAAGTTTATTCCTCTTAATCAATTCTTCCTCCTAATTCCCCTCTGACACCCTATCTTATCCCTGGAGAATAACTCTCTACGTGTGTACAGTGACAGTTCCTGGGGGTCACTGCTCAATGAAGTAATTATTCATGCAAGTCATATATGAATATGAGATTTTAATAAGTCAGAAATTTTTAACTAAATGAGGAATTGATACACTGGGGAAAATCACTTGAAAACTTTCCTTTTTTTTTTTTTTAAATAAAAAATTCCAATAGTAACATCACTTTAGGATGAAGATTTCTAAAGTTATTGGAGTTTTAAAGTACCTTACTTGTGTCTAGGACTGCTCTTTGCGGTCAAAGTTGGAGTGACATTGAGGCTTATTCCATTTAGTAGGGATGGCCAAGCCATCTGGGCAACATGCAGCAAAGAAAGAGAGAATTGACAAATTTTCAGTGAAAACCTGTCACCACTTCTTTCCTTCCAAGAGCAAAGCGGGAATCAAGAAACTGAGTAATGGTCTGTTTCCTCAACTGAGGACAACATGACTGCAAGCTGGTGGTGATGGGCCAGATTTTTAGTAATGCCATAATCTTTCCCTTATTTTTTGGAAGGACCATAGGCTATCAGTGTGTGCAGTTTTAATTTCACTTTCTCAGCTGCTCTGATTACGTTTTTTTCCATGAGAAATCACTGTTATTGAGTACACAGTAGTAATGACTGAATAGTTTCTGAGTTTTAATTTTTCACCAACTATGAAGATAACAGACATTAAATTTAGAATGGATTAGTTCATGAATCATCATGAGATACACAGCACGTGTTTTTGACCTCGTCTGGCCTGTTTTTCCTCCCATCGAACTCAGTGGCACTACGCAGTTGGCTTCAGTGGTGCATGTCAAGGCTGGCTTTGGTGACAGACCGATGACCATGCATCCACCGCTTGTTAACAGAGCCAAGGGTTCAGCAGAGACCTCCTCCATGGGCATGGCCTAGAGAGTAATGGTAATCCGGTAGTTTTATGGTTATAAAACTTCCCCTCCCTGAAGGCAGAACTCAGTTACAGATCTCATGCTCTGAGCTGCTGCACTTTCTTTACCCCCAGAAAACTTGCTATAATTTCATCGTTACTAGCCATTAAATTTATTCTCCATCCACACTAAAACAATAACAGCGAATTAACAGCCATTTTATGTTAGAATAAATGTCATGTTTGGCTTCCAGTGGCTTAACAGTGCTGTAAATTATATGGATTTTACAAGTCCCAAAAAAGTAGAGCTTTACTTTTTTGTTTGCCAAGCAGCACTATAATGCCATAGAGTGTGCTTCGGGGAAATTAGCTAAGAGGAAATGAATGGCATCTACCCAGCATTTGACAAAACAAGTGAGAAAATTAATATGGGTCTGTCCTATGTACTGAAATTTGGTGAAGTGACTATGGCATTATAGATCCATGACTTGATAATCCAACCTTGTTTGCGTAAATATGCTGTGGCATGTTACCTGTGGGGAAAAGTATCCAATGAAGAACCAAATTTCAGCATCTGTTTTTGTCACTGATGTATGAGGAAATATTTGAATTAACCATAACGTGTTTTTTGGCCTAGTCCTGCTTTGAGAGAATTTAAACACACCTGAATGGTTTCATTACTAGTTTCAGGGGCAGACTATGAGCCATAGCATTAAACTTTTCAAAAACTTGATTGATAGACTATTCAGTTAAGGCTATGCAAAACACATTACAAGATTGTGGATGTTCTTATCTTTTTATTTTCTTCATTAAAGTGTTGTTAAAATAGAAGCTTTAGTTTAGAAGTGGGGCAGTTTAATCTGATCTTATGTATCAGATACGCATTACTAATGAGATGTTTGGAGACTGAGCCAATACGTTGTGCTGAAAAACAACGGGTTTTACAAAAAACATATATTTAAAACTGTTGGATTAACAAGTCATTCTGAACAAGCTTTTATGCTTGAAATACTCTACTTTGCTTTCCATTTTTTCTTTTATCTGCTTTCTTTGCTCTTCCCCTTGGAGGCAGTGAAAGTGGTCGGAGCACTCCAAGCTTATCCATGTACTCAGACAGCAAATCTTCACCTTCTGTCTATCAGCAGGCTCCTAGGCATTTCCATATTCCAGGTAGGCATTCACTGCTTAGCATTTGATCTTCAATTGCTGACACCTGTTTATTCTCTTCTGAATGTAATTTTTTTTTTTGCATTGATTTGTGAACTTCGAACTGCAAGAGAAGAAAATGTCTGATAAGTGAAAAATCTGTTAACTGTTGAATTTGGTCTCAGAAATAAAGGAGTTAGAGGGCTGTGTGCTTATGTATATAAGAGAATTGCATCAGAGGAGGCAGACAGTGACAAATGTTATTAAGCCTACAAAGATACAATTATTTATAGTGCCATGGCTGCATAGGTCTGTTGAATTTGTGTGCAGAAGGGAAGGCTGAAGGGGTTCTTGTTTTTTTTACTTATCCATCTACCCTCTAAATTAGAAAGTCATATTAACTTTAAAAATAGCAGGAAGACATTAGATATCCAGGAAGCTCACTGTGGTTGTGTCTTTGTATATGTACTGTACTGTTTTCAAGTTCACGTTCAGTCAGCAAGCACATTAGATTTATGTCCACACTGTTTAGCTTTTTGACCACTAAAGACGTCTACCTGCTTAGTGGAATAGGCTGTTTATGTTTAGCTTCTGGGGTTAACTTTTCTGTAAACACACCATAACTAGGAATTGTATCTGCTCAAGACTGTAGAACTAAGTAATTCTGTTACCTGTACAACACGATACGTGAAACCTGGACTGTGGCGCTGGGGGATTTCAAAGAATTCCTGCAAGGCCAGGCTAGCTATACAATTCAAACTAAAGACAAACTATAGAACTTCCTATAATAATATTGGGCATTTACAGTATAAATATCTATATCTGAACATGTAAGCTTTCTTCATAATTAATGGAGAAAGTCCCTTTTCAAGGGTGACTGTTATTGTCTGTTGTACCTGTGTATGGATTTTAAGTAGTAACAAGTGTAGCCAGTTTCTCTTTGTTGTGTATGAAGTACGCATTGGTAGTGCAGATGTAACCACCTGTATTATTCAAGGTGTCTTAAAGCATTTTGAGGGACTTAGGGGGGATGATGCTGCGTAGGTAGGTATAGCCAATGTTATAAATATATAAAGAGATGGGTAAGGCTTCATTCTCTTGCAATAACCACCAAATGACAAACCACCAAATGAATGACTAGTCTTTGCTGAAGTGTTTGCATTTTTAGTGTTGTTGAGAGGAGACGAGCAGCATGGTCTGAACTGTTTGCTTACTCTTTTATTGTTTCCTTTCTCTTTCCTTTTCCTCAGACACTGGTGTAAAAGATAACATCTATAGGAAACCTCCTATCTACAAACAGCATGGTACAGTCTGCTTTTCTCTGTTGCAGTTTTCTCTATATGTCTGTAAAGAAATGCATGTTGACTTCTGAATTAGTTTGCTGTAGCCTTTGCATTTCATTATGTCCCCCCAATCTCAGATAGAAAAGGATAAAAAGTAATGTGAAAATTAAGTAGCATTTTGTATAAGATGATATCCAAGGGTTCAGTAACTTCTCTAAAACTAGGTGTCCTGGTTCCGGCAGGGACAGGGTTAATATCTGGCCCAGCACAGGTATTCCACACCACGTGACGCCATTCCCAGTATTTAGGGGGAGCTAGCCGGGGAGGGGAGTTCCCAGTTTGGGAGCGGGCGGGGACAGTCCGGTCCGGTCGGTGCGCGTTGGTACGGTACCCCTAGTTATACATTCCTCTGCCAGTACTATTGTTGTTTTGTCAAGTTTTTTTTTTTCTTTTTTTGTTCTGTTAAATTGCTTTTTATCTCAACCCACGAGTTTTTGCCTTTTTATTCCAATTTTCCCTCGCTGCTGCGAGGTTTGGGTGAGCGGCCGCGTGGTTCTTTGTGCCGGCTGAGGCCAAACCACGACACTAGGGTAATGATATTTTGATTTGTCTTGGTAATTCAGAGCTGATAATAACTTCAAAGCAGTTTTCTTATTTATGGAGTGATATAAAACATGTAAACGTAGGAGGTTGTTCTCTTTTCAGACCATGTCTTACTGGGGAAAAAAATGTTCATTGTTAAGTGGTGTATATGAAATATCTACTTTTCGTCTGCAAGTTCTTCAAGATGTAAAATATCAGTAACGAATGTAATCATGCTGTGGTAGTGAGGAACAAATTCAGTAGCTGATAATATTAGCAAGATACGATTGGAAAAACTTTGGTAAACCCAGCAACAACATTGCTGTCTGAGTTTCTAAACAACAGAAAGAAGTATGTGACCTTTTATACCACTGAGGATCTGACTTAAGACCCTAGTGAATATAAAAACCAGAAATATAAAGTCCGCATTCTTCTATTATTATTTTTGCTGTATATTTCACTGATTAACATCAATGGAATTTCCATGTTGGTGTCAGTTCCTACTGTGTTCTCAGTGATGTTTGACAATGATCTTGGTTTATGCTACAGGCATAGTAATATAGAATTCGGTTTTTTAAACTGAATTCCATTATTAATCTTTGAATCAAATATGTATGGAGTCTGCTGCAATAGGGTGCCTGAAAAGTGCAGAAGTACACTTCTGATTAAGAGTCATGACTGAGGTGCTTCTGTACTCGGAAGCAAAGGACAAAAATAAATCTGACCAGGGGCATCAAGGGCAACAAGAAAGCCTCTATAGGAATGTCAGTGATAAAAGGAAGACTAGGGGAAATGTGGGCCCTCTCAGGAAGCAAATGGGAGACCTGGTCACCTTGACATGGACAAGGCTGAGGGAATCAACGACTTCTCTGCCTTAGTCTTCACCGGCAGGGGCTCTAGCCACACCACCTAAGTCGCAGAAGGCAAAGGCAGGGACTGGGAGTATGAAGAACAGCCCATGTAGGAGAAGACCAGGTCTGAGACCATCTAAGGAACCTGAAGTTGCACAACTCCGTGGGACCTGATGAGATTCATCTGCAGGTCCTGAGGGAACTGGCGGATGAGTTGCCAAGCCGTTATTCATCATATTTGAGATGTTGTGGCATTCTGGAGAAGTTCCCACTGACTGGGAAAGGGGAAACATAACCCCCGTTTTTAACCAGGGAAAAAAGGAATGCCTGGGGAACTACAGGCTGGTCAGTCTTACTTCTATGCATGGCAAGATCATGAAGCTGACCCTCCTGGAAACTCTGCTAAGGCACATGGAAAATGAGGAGGTGATTGGTGACAGCCAACATGGCTTCACTAAGGGCAAATTGTGCCTGACAAATTTGGTGGCCTTCTACAATGGTTTTACAGCGTTGGTGGATAGGGAAAGAGCAACTGACATCATGTACCTGGACTTGTGCAAAGCATTTGACACTGTCCCACACGACATCCTTCTCTCTAAATCAGAAAGACGTGGATTTGACCAATGGACCACTTCATGGATAAGGAACTGACTAGACAGTCGCACTCAAAGAGTTGTGGTCAGTGGCTCCATGTCCAAGTGGATGAGCAGTGACAAATGGTGTTCCTCAGGTACTGGGACTGGTACTGTTTAACATCTTTGTAGGCAACATGAATGTTGGGATTGACTGCACCCTCAGCAAGTTTGCTGATGACACCAAGTTGTGTGGCGCAGTCAACACACGGGAGGGAAGGGATGCCATCCAGAGGGACCTTGACAGACTTGAGAGGTGGGCCTATGCAAACATCATGAAGTTCAGCAGGGCCAAGTGCAAGGTCCTGCATGTAGCTCGAGGCAATCCCAACCACAAATACAGGCTGGACACAGAATGGATTGAGAGCAGCCTGGAGGAGAGGGACTTGGGGCGGTTGGTGGATGAGAAGCTCAACATGAGCTGGCAACGTGCACTCACAGTCCAGGAAGCCAGCTGCATCCTGGTACTGCATCAAAAGAAGCATGGCCGACAGGTCAAGGGAGGTGATTCTGCCCCTCTACTCCGCTCTGGTGACCCCACCTGGCATACTGCATCCAGTTCTGGAGCACCGAAAACAAAAAGGACATGGACCTGTTGGAGTGAGTTCAGAGGAGGGCCACAAAAATGATCAGAGGGAGAACAGACTGAGGAAGTTGGGGTTGTTCAGCCTGGAGAAGAGAAGGCTCCAGGGAGACCTTATAGCAGCCTTAGAGTGTCTGAAGGGCACCTACAAGAAAGCTGGAGAGGGACTTTTTACAAGGGCATGTAGTGATAGCATGAAATGTAATGCCTTCAAACTGGAAGAGGTTAGATTTAAATTAGGCCTCAGGAAGAAGTTTTTTGCTGCAAGGGTGGTGAGGCACTGGAACAGGTTGCCCAGGAAAGTTGTGGAGGCCCCATCCCTGGAAGTGTTCAAGGCCAGGCTGGATGGGGCTTTGAGCAATCAAGGTCTAGGGGGAGGTGTCCCTGCGGTGGGACAGGGAGGTTGGAACTAGATGATCTTTAAGGTCCCTTCCAACCTAAACCATTCTACGATTCTATGAATATAAATCTGCCCCAAACCAAAAATTGTATTTTAATAATGATTACTCCCTTTTTTGGGAATGAATGGGAGAATAAAATAAACATGAGATATATTTATCATATAGTGAACAGCAGCTATGGCACTTTGGGGATGAAAGCTTGTATCTTTGGAGATGCAGATGGGAGAGTGAAGCTATGCCACTCCTCAGGGCAAAAGAAGGTCTAGTCTTCATCTGTGAGTAGTGTCTCTATTGGACTGGCTCCTCCTGTCCTGTCTTCTGCAGCACTGTCCGCACAGAGGTGACTTCCCATGTTGTATGAAAGAGCAAGAAAGCTTTGTGTGTCTGTTCTCCCATACTTTGGCTATAGCTGATAACTTTCTGGGAGTGAAAGGTTGGGGAACTGCAGATACATCACTAGTCATGGTCAGAAAAAGGAAAATACATTTCACATTTTTTTCTGTGGTAACAGAGGGCTTTAACTGATTTTAAAATACCCAATTTACATAGTTTTTAAAATTATGCTTTTATGTATTTATGACTTTTTACTATCTTTCATGATGACAGTAATGACAGTTATTTCTGCTTTGTGTGAAGTTCTAGTTTGGATTTGATAGAGTAATAGGTGAAAGAAAATTGTCAACTGATGTCTCCCAGCTGAGTGCACGTCCACAGTAACTGGTGCTTCATGCTAAAGTAACCACACATTCAAATCATGCAGATTCAGATAACCTCTGTGTTTTTTTCTGGGTATGGTTTTGAGCAAAGTCAGATTTGCTGACATTTCAGTGCATTTTAGGTGCTCGCATTTTCTGCTCACAATATCCTAATGTTGGACAAACTAATGTTACCCCTAAGGCAAAAAAAGATAGTACCTGTTTGGTTTAGTGCTTGATTTAATGTAATCTGCCAACCTTATAGTTTTCCCGAGCTCTCTAATTCCTTCTTGTCTTTAGATATACAAATCATTTGAGGCAATTACTCAGGCTGAGCAAAAAAAGCCATTGTCAAAGGAAAAAGTTGAGTGTTACAGTGGTGTTTGGAAAGATGCAAATGCAAAGTTACAATCATCTGGTGTAAATCAGCATAGCTTCACTGATTTACACAAGCTGATGATATGGCTCCAATGTCCTGTATCCTAGCTGTGTCATTTAATTTCATAGATGTTTTTGATTTGCAAAGAGGATTCTAAGCAGCAGCTTTTTTTGTTTGTTTGTTTGTTTCAGGCCAGGCATTTTTATATCAATTTTCCATCCTTCAGATACGCAGTCCAAGTCTGGTTTATGTGACTTCTGCTCTGCGCTATGGAGTTGTTCCTTACAATCTCTGGAGTGAGCAGACAATTCAATTATTGAGTCAGCAGTCTTCATGGGTTAACATGGATATAGGTTTTAAACTTTCTTTTATGGATTATAGATGTTCTGAAAAGTTGTGTTGAAAATACATGTTCGTTTTTCTACTGAAGAGGAAAACATGATTAACTCAAAACCAAAAAAACCCAAATCTATGGACTTTCCTTCCAGTAAAATAAATAAATAAAATTTACCTTTTATTCTGGAAGAAGTCCTGGCTAAAGTGTGAACACATGAGCAGCTGATGATTCAGCTCCTCAAGCTAATGGGACACTGAACTGGTACATGGTGTAAAGGAGCCAGAGAACATTCCTTCGCTGAAGAGACCAAGTTTGAACAAACAAGCACAAAAATGTTCTTTAAAACAAAAAGTGCAAGAAGCTCTTCCAGAACATTTGGCTTTAAAAGGTTTCAGTTACAGCAGTGCCCAACAGATTTGCTGTAGCTACAGCTCCTGTGTTTCTATTATAAACACCCAACTTCAGAATGAAAAAAAGGTGGTGGAAGAATGGGACACGCAAGAAAGAGATCAGGCTGAGAGCTGGGGTTGGAAAGCGAAGAGTGCGGGAGCCTGTGTAGTTGTTCTTTTGTGTGTGTTCATGTTTCAAAAAATATTTGAACATAGTTCAAAGTTTAAAAAAGAAATGGAAGAGGTTTGCTCTTTAGCAATATTACCACTGATCCGTGTGAAACATGCAGTTCACACTGAGGTTTACAGCAGAACCGAGTATCCCTTGTAGCAGTGAAGCTAATGCTCAGTACTGATGAAACTCAGGCTACTTGGACTTAGCTGCTAACCACGTGCTGTAAAAGCACCCTCAGGAACTTAGGAGGGACCAGCCCTCATGGCCCCTGTTGGTTTTCGTTGTACTCCTCTGCATCTCTGTATAAAACTGCACTTAACTATTTTGAAGTCAGATGCTCTCGAGATCCTGTGGTACATTTAAAATCTCCTAACAATGCTTTGGATTAAACTTGGGGTTTATTTTCCTTTGAAAACATCAACATCTTGAAACAAAAACAATTTCCAAAAATGCATCAGAATCTCTATATGGATTACTGATTTAGTGAGAGCAAGATACATACATATACCCTGGTACAATTTGTTGGCTGGTGATTTGGGGTATGCTCCCAAAATATCAGTGAACCAGGTTGAAGTCTTTCTTGCAATGTATGGACTTTATTCTTCATCTACCATATATGGATATTTCTTTCTCAGAGAAGCAGCTTGCCATCTTGGGAGAATGCCCTTGTCAGGGTGCTGTTGCCTAACTGCGAAAACCTTCAGTTTTTTCATTGTGCTGTTTTTATTTTATGACCCAGCTTTTTTTGCCCACATTAAATTGAGGGGGAAAAACCCAACCCTCTACAGTTAGAGATTTTCACCTTTAACCCACAGATTTTTTCCTTTATTGCAATTTGTCATTTTTTAAGTATCACCACCTTAGCAAAACCAGTTAAGGTCTGGATGTGAGCTGTGTAATGCACCAGAAAATAAAACTTAACAGCACTGAAATGCTAATGGTGGTGGCCTTTTGCCCGTGTTGTTTAGATGCAGGGCAGATCATCTGCAAACCTGCTGGTTGGGGAAAGGGAGACGGCAGAGTTGTTCCCAACTTGCTGGAGGTGTTGCAGCGCTTCTTATGGTGCAACTTGATCTCCTCCTCACCTCTGTCACAGAGAGTCTAATCTGAGCCTTAACTTTTGTATTATCATGCTATTTTTATTATTAATAAATGTTTTCTGGATGCATTGTGTTGGATGGGGCTCTTGTGTTGCCCCTTTGCTCAGGCATTGCAGACAACGCCCTTGTTATGATGACTTCTCAGGGACTTAAAATCCTGCTAGGTCATTGCATTACTCCAGTTCTGTACAATGAAACTCTCACCCGAACAACACAGAGTGGTACAAAGGCAAGTAGGACTCAAATTTTGGGAAGTTATTTGAAATGGTGTGAAATGTGGCACAAAATATTTCTGTAAGAGTCTGAGGTATAACTCAGTGTCTGGAACATGAAAGACAAGGAAAACCACATTTGATGGTTGGGAACTCTCTAATGAACAGCTTTCAGGTTTTCAGTTTTGAGGTTTTTTTCTCAGCAAGCTGGAAAGTTACAAGAAAATAAACCAACAGTAAAATATCAGCAATATTGTTCTATTAAAATACTCTTTAAGAGGGCAATATAGTCAGAAAAGTGGTTCCTCACAGAATTGTGAATTTTGGAGCCTGACACAGCCTCTCACAGATTCACAAAGAGGTAATACCAAATTTGCTCCTGTCTTCTTTACCATCATTGCCTGTCCTTTTGGGGAACACAGGAGGCCCAGGTGTGCAGACCACAAAATATCTATGTAACCACATGTACTTCCATGGTCGTGGTGACACAGAAGAATGGGGAAATTACTTGCTTCGTGTGCAGTGACCATAGAAATCTGTCCCTAAGTTATGAAGTAGGCTTTTTCATACCAATCATTCCCCAAATGTAGTGTCTTCCTAAAAAGATAATTTCAAAATCCAGCAAGAACAGATTGTCTAAATTCACTGTGTGCCTGAGGGACAAGTATTACTGTAATAAGTTCAAAATTATTTTAAGTAATTCTGCAAAACCAAAGCTCTACACATTGAATTTTCTGCCCAGCTGTTTCAGGTTTTTTTAATTGTTTTTTTTCCCCCTCCTAAAATATTTGGAACATAACCACAGTCACAGCAGAAGACAAAAAATATGTAATCTGTTCTAATTTTTAAAATTAACTTAATCTTCCAGCAGCAAGAAGATCAGACGGAGAGGATGGAAGCTTGGATCAGGACAGTAAGAAGGTAATGATCAGAAAGAACAAAAGGGAGCAGTTTTGTTGATCTTTCTTGAAGTAACTGTTTTTTAAAACATGTTCATACATAAAGGTATTCTTTCATATAACTGAAATAATCATTACTACTTTTAGGTCTTTCCAAGAAGACACAGAAAAGCTTAACCACTCACCCAGAGGGTTAAGACTCTACATTCTACAGTAAAGAAAGAAATAGGGATATTGAGATTAAGAGCAATAAGCTCATGGATTTTCACTCAGTCTCAGTATATACAGTGGTGATTTGGCTAAGCCTGTGGACTTTTACTTAGGGTCCGTATTAACGTACAAGAAAAATGTTAACAGAAAATTATTTATAAGAAAATTCCGTAGTGCAACTTCTAAAGTGGTGTGCAGTGGGCAGCTCAATTAACAGAGAAACTATCCTCAGCCCAGCTGAAGGTTAAAAGTTTTTGGTAGCTGTGGCATAGGGAGTCCCATGATACAGTCAAATTTTATCATTTGATAAAGCATAGTACAAGTTGCAATGAGCATAAACGTAAAATCATTTCACAAGTCTTCCCAGACAGGTGAAGTAGGAGAACTGCATTCCGATGTTTAAATCCTGAATCCTATAATGAGCTTTTACTCTCTCCAGCTAAAGACTAGTTGGCTTATTCTGAAAGGGGATATGGACACGAGAACTAATTCCCCGGATTCAGACACCCGGTCCCTGTCCCTTACTGCTGGAACTGACAGAGAAAACTTCCCGAGGGCTCAGGAGGGCACAACTTTCGGCTACTCCCGTGAGTACTGCTGCCTGTTTTCAATAGATAGGAGGGTAGTGTCAGGCAGATGGTTGATTTGTGCTAATTACTCCTTGATACAAGTGATGTGTTTTGAATATTAGTACAGCCATATCTTCTGTATCATGGTAAAGCATAAAGAACCCTTTGCTCCATAGGTTGATATAGAATAGACTTTTTTAATTATTTCTCACAGTTATATCTATAAGTTCACAGAAACCTTCCAGATGTATAAGCCATTAAGTAACCAGGTGGAATAATGGGATCATTTTCTTGCTAAATACTGATCTGAAGACCATATGTCCATGTTTGCTCTCAATACCAAAAGCATGTTCTACATGTTTCTTACTCCACATTTCAGCAAGTTGGGAGGTGAAGGAAATGCTCATCAGAAATGCGTCTGAATTTTACTTTTAGATTACATAAATGACATGAAATAGGTTCAATTAATTTTAACAGATAACTGGGCCGTTTTTTTCCATGCCTCCTTCCACTTTACACCACCCAGCAGTAGCGGGTCATCTGGGGTAAACAAGTTGGGGAAGCAGTTTTCCAAAAGAATGCATCCAATGTGCGGCATGTCTGGCAGCAGGGCTAGGATGTCAGTCTTGTGGGCATTTTGGTAATGTGATAGCTGGCTCCATCAACTTATATTAAGGAAATTATGGCTTAGCTATGCAAGGAAGAGGAAGAACAGATGCGACAAAGTCTGTCACAAGGCTGTAACAAGATAAAGAAGAACAGTTATTTTCGATCATCAGTCTCACTGGTCTGACTTGAAGGGACATACAGTGTCAATTTTTTTCATTAGAATATTGCATACCTGTCACTCTTCTATACCAGCTTTTCTTTCATGGTTTTGTGATTATCTTGGGAATGTAGAGCTATTAAAACTAGAAATGCAAAAGATGGTTCACACCTCTGTCAGAGTCAGTATCACCTCTGTGCTAATGCTGTATAGGTGGGGTAGTTCATTTTCTGCTTTTGTCAGTGTTTCTCTGTCCCTCGTGAAAGTTGGCCCTGTTACCCAATTAGCAGCTACACAGAAGACAGTGAGGAAGTTTTCTTTTTCTGACATTTACACTTTTTTCCCCCCCTTTCTTTATGATTTTATTCAGCCACCTGACTGTTTTAATACCCATGGACATCTTAAGTAATTCCTTCTCTGCTCAGTCTTTCCCTATTTAGTTCTGAATATTTGTAGTCTGTCATATGTCCCATTGGCCATGAAGAGTAGCTTCTCTGCCTTTTGTACTTATGGTTGAGAACTCTTGACATTTCAGCCCCATCCCTGTGGCGTAGCCAGTGAGTATCAGTGAAAATAAACTTTTCAGGTATAGGTTTGGTGCCAAGGGCTTACACGCAGAGAGGAGGGCGTTAGCTGGCATCAGACTGTGAATCTCTGGTGGTGTGTCCAAACATACTGTGCAGACAGCCCTGCGTTCATCTGTCCAGCCTCTGAGCAAACCAGAGAAGGGTTATTCTGCTCTAGAAGATACTTAGCTACACGCATTACTTACATGCCCAGAAGAATGCATTTAACAACAAAGCACATCAGGCATCTAGAGTGGAGCTTGCATCTCCTTACATCCACCTGTCTAAAAGTGTCTTGTTTCTGTATATGTAGATGTTTAATTGTTAGTAATTTACCGTAATTCATGATTTTAAGTGTTGCATATTTAGGAAAGCAGACGTCTAGCAAGGTGTGTAACCCTTGCTGTTGAAGTGTCCCTGGTGTGCTGAGAGACAAGCTCAGAATATCCAGGTTAGAATGAATGTCATACTGGTAAAACAGGAGCCATACCCATGCAGAGAGTAGTTGTTGTTCAGATAGTGCCTACTTAGAGGGAAAGATGTCTTTGTCTTGGCCAGTTACTCCAGAAAATTTACTATAATGGTACAGCTGCAGTTGGATGTGATAATGAGCAGTATATGTGTTCATTGGCTTTTGATGTTCTATTTTTTCTTTATATCAAAAAACAAGAAAGAAGCAGCAAAATAAAATGTGTTTAACTTTACAACTAAGTTCATGGGAAACAGAAGCTAAGTGAAATACAATTCCCACTGGAGTCAGTGGGTCTTGCTAGCTTGCTTTGGGCTATTTCAGCTTTATTCACCTCTTGGATTTTTTCCAGCTGGCCACACGATGTCGCTTGTGCCCGCGGATGTGGCTCAGTGCTGGCAGCCTGGGAGGCATCTCCTCGGCTGCTACGTGCTAAAGTGAATTGGGTTTGTTTCCTAACTGGTCTTTACCTTAGTTTGTTTTGCCTTGGTAATGGCATAGTATTATTTGGTGGTAGAACAGAACTGTCTCGCCCATCTTCTCTGCAGCCAAGAGGCTGAGAAATTGAACTCTACACTGATGTTCAACACCAGCATCTTTTTTCAGGCAGGAGCAGAGATGGTAGTTTTGTTGCAGATACATTCATTCTGTCTCACAGGTATTATACTCTCTGCCCTCTGGTGTCACTACATTCCAATAACAGGCAGTGATAAGTTTCTAGTTTCCAAACTGGAATAGCTAAGTGATCCACCTAATTCAGTATTCATCTCTATGTTCCTGTATCAGACGTGGAAACCCTCTGCTGAAAACAAAAGTTCTGCTCCTTAGCTGGTGGTTCATTATCTTTCTAAAACATGTCTTGCTTTTATAGACCATCTAGCTTAAAGAAGTAACTTTATCAAGTCGTCTTTCCTGCGATGAGCTTTCATTGCCCCAGTCATGCTGTAAGCCGCTGGTCTAGTGGAGTTAATTTAACCCACTTGAACACTGATGAACAAGAACAGCAGAAAGGATTCCTCCATGATCTCCTGTCACTACCCAAAAATACTATTGTTTCCATGGCATATATGTATCAGGACAGACATTTCTAAATTTTGCTTTTTTACACTTATATTAGCAACTCAAGATCATCTTGTGATTGAGCTGTATATCTAAGCCTGTCTCCTTCCCCATCCTTTCCAGATTATGAGCTCTCGTCTTAAATAGTAGAATTTTGGGTGGGGTATTTGTTAGTCCCCAAGTGAATAACTTTTCCCATAAATTATTAAATTTTATCCAATTTCTATTACTGTAATACTGAAGGTTATCCCAGTTCTTTATGATACCCTAATCCTCCTCTATATTGGCAGTGCAGGGAAATTTATTAGCCCATTACTGGTTTTGTTGTCCAGATTATTAGTGAAAACACAAGGCAATTTCAGCTTAACACCAGTCCATGCTGACACTTTTCTCTATTGGTTCTGCTCAGCTCTCACCACCCATTTCTTACATTTCACTATTCCTTGCTGACCCTACAATTCCTCTAATAAACTCCATCTTCTCCAGACTTGCATTTGATTCCATGTGTGGCCAAATACCAAATGCTGTAATGACATCACATTAGATGAGACCCAATACAATTTATGTTGTGCAGAAGTCATTTCTCTTAACAAAGAAAGCTACCAAGCAAGTCTAGCACTGTGTCTTTAACTTATGTCAAACCAATTAAAATCTATGTGAATACGATTAATTTTCTCTTTTCTTCGATGTTTTTGTTCAATCTTTCCTTAAGTTTTCTGTTGGAAGCAAACTGGTAACTCCTCATTATCTTTTTCCCCTCTTAAATATAAAAACTATACTTGCTGTTCTCCAATCATAAGAGGTATTGGACTTGCAATTTGATAGGAGCTTATGGCTCCCTGTTTAAGTACATAAGTGCTTTGAATTATGTTTCCATCATGACTGTGATTCATTGGTGTACTCTTATTTCATTAGCTTTCCCTCCTTGCTCAGTACTCTACCTTTTGTTCCTAAAAAAGCTGGTGAAATATTCCTTTGGTGTTGGAGCCCTACCTAGGTTACCTTTCACCTCCGCTGTGTACTGACATAGCGTAACTCCCCATGATCCTGTTTCTTCTTTCCTTGTTCTCTTTTTATTTGGATAGCTGGAGAACCTTTTGCTATTTGTTTTAATATCATTTTCAGTGTTTAACTCAGCTTGACTTCTGGCAGTTCTCACTTTATCTCAGCACATCATGAGCTCTGTGCTGATCCATCTTTTGTTTTTTCTTTCTGTATGCTTATTCCTAATCATCTCCTTAGGGTATTTATTAATCCAGAGGGGTCTGGATTCCCTTCCTGCATTCCCCTTTGGACACAGATTGCTAACATTTTTGACAGAAAGAAGCATTGTACATTCAGTTCTTTGAGCTGACTGACTTCTGTAACTCTTTGTATCAATTTATCAAAGTTTCCTGTACTGGAATCAAGAATGTTTACTACATGTGTTTTTTCATCTTCTGTTTAATTTAAACTGATTCAGCTTGTTACTTCTATACAGGATTATTTTTGTTAACCAAAAAAATCATCTGAAACACTTTTTGTCCTTTCACCAACAAAAGGAACTTCCAAACTTTCTTATTAGACTCTCAAAAGTAAGGCTCTTTGGTTGTTTCATAGTGACTGCACACAGTTCCATCACTATATAGCATCCAGTTTTTTCATGGTAACACCACTTTGCCAGTTTTGTCTGTCTTAAAACTTTTTTTCTTGAGTGCTTATATTCTCACTGATTTACTTTATCTATTGCCATATCTTCAGTTATGCTTTTTTCCACTTGAAGCAGTAGAAGTTTTAAAGAAAACAAAACATTTCTGTGGGTTTTTTTAAAGTGGCAGGATACCAACCCTTCTTTTTTAACAAACAAAACCAAAACCAGACCACATACATCATGATGAGACATGGCGTAACTCTAAAATGATGATACCTTTAATCCCCTTTTCAAGTCATGGTTTAACACCAAGTTGGAGGGCAGAGATTTCACAACCTCTCAAATCTGCTTTGCATCACTAAGCTGCATAAGGCCTCCACAACGTGAGCCCCACAACACTCTTCATGTCATGCCTGGTAAGGTGATTGCATCCTGGCATGCTGTTATTTATCAGCATCGTTACACATGTTTGTGCACATTAAATATGGAGAAAAGATGAGCACTGCTCAGATATATTTCATCCCCTTAAAAGAATGTACATATTGATCTTGTAACTTCTGTTTCTGGATGTTTTCTTGAATTCTGTGTTTTAGTAGGCTGTGGAGGATTTGCAAAAAAATACAGCTGTATGTTATGTCTTTTACAGGATTTCCATATTCTAAATCAGCTTCTCTACCTGGCTATGGAAAGAATGGCTTACATCAGGTAGGTATACATTTAAATGCGTTCTCCGGGCAATAGTGTATCCTAAGTAGGCTGCTTAGTAACTAGTTGAAAATCTACACAGTAATAACACTTCAAAGGTGTTTTGGCTGCCAGCCCTGTCTGACAGATTCATACCCTATGTGGGTTACAGTTTGTCTGTCTGCAAGAGTAAGACAGACTGAGGCTTCTCCCTCTTAATTGTGTGTGTCATAAGCATTAGGAATCTTGATTCTCCTCCCAAAGCAAACGGAGGTCAAAACATACAGGCTGCACACATCAATAGATCACAGTATAGCTTGAATTAATGATAGAGATGCACACAGTCATCGTACTTTTAAGGCGGGGAGGGAGCAATGCGGAGAGAATGGCAGGCAGCAAGCTAGAAAGCAAAACGCATAACAAGATTATGGTCAGATCAGACTAGGTGTTCTTTTTTCTAATTTTTTTTATAATTTTTTAAGTCTTTATGAAAAAGGGATCTTTGACACTGTGGTCTCTCTTTCTCTCTGGCATCTAGCATTATGGGTTCTCAGTTTATGGCTTGTATTTTTAGGTACAAACCCATTATGGTTAATAGCGTTAAGTTGACAATACACAGATGCACGTGCATCTGTGGTATCCTTATCCTTACCTCATACATTTTGAGGATTGATTTGTGTCTAAATTGCACGGACAGGAACTCATTCCAATTCTCTCCGGTCTCCAAAAGAAGATGTAAAAGCTGCAGGAGTACATGAGCAGGATTCAGCTTCCCCAGTGATAAGAGTCAAACTGCGGGTCACTGGAAGGACCTACAAGAAAGCCACTGTCAGAGAGTAGCTAAATGAATTTTTCAGGAGCTACTGAAATGTCCATCCCTTTGAGTTAATATTACAAGAATAATTGTGCCTGTGTTGTTTCAATACCTGACTGCTGGAATTCGTCTCTGAAGGAACCAGCGGCACTGCAACTTGATCAAATGAGATTTAGGAATTTAGATAAACCTGTCCCCACCTAGGAGTCAAAACCTTTTTTCTGACTTTTCAGAACACCTGCTACCAGTAACCTGAAGCGGCTTGCAGGATCGGCTTGCGCCCAGCCTCTGGGCTGGTGAGGCACCAAAGCCATCAGAAGGCTTCGCATGGGTGAGGCCAAAGCAAACTCCATCTGTGGTGGAGTTGGCCGCGCTTGCAGGCTGAAGCCGTGCAATGTATTGTGAAAGCAGCAGATGGCAGCATTTGTCCCACCTAGAGAGTCTGATCTCCCAGCCGAAAACTAGGAAATGTGAAAAGGTGGCTGATGGTCAACTCCTTGAGGCCAAAATTCTTCTCAGAATGGGTGTCCTCTGTTTGGATTGCAGGTTCATACCAGCTTCTGTGGTTTGTTATTTTTAATCAGCCATCCCACTGCTGCCTAACAAAATAAACTAAAACCAAACAATAAGGAGCTTTGCAGGTTATTGTGAGCATAGCTGCGCACACCGTTGATACCTTAACAGGCAAAAATGAGACTTGGGGGGAAAAAAATCATATAATAGTGCTTTTCTGACCTCCTGTAATGTTTTTCATCGTAGCATTTGCCAGCAAAGAAAAAGACAGTGAGTCAAACAAAGCTATGGCACATATTCACAGTTCTCTCTGGTTTTAGTGCCATCAGCAGTGTGAAGCAGAAAGGAGAATGAGACAAGTTTCAGTGCAGCATAAGTGATTTGTGACAACAACAGCAAGACGTGTGCATTACAGGGAAAGGCATGTGACAATCTCAGTCTTACGTTACTGCCAGGTCTTCAAATGGGGATGGCTGGTGGCTTTCTCACCCCTTGCTTTCTCATTGAAAGCTGTGAGGAATCAGAGCTTGAAAACATCCAAAGGGCTTAGGAGTGAGGTGGGTTGATATGACACTGCAGTTGCCTCTCTGAGTGACATCCAAACTCCAGCTTTCGCTGGTGTGTGGAATTTCACAGCGTAGTCAGCAAACTGCACTTGCAAGTGCCTCCAAGGACCCACGCACTCACTTGGCACTCCATCCTCTTCTACAGGCACAGCTCCATCTCCGCAATCATAGATCGATGGGTGCTGTGAGTGCTTGGGATGCCTGCTTTGAGCTATTGGGTCAAGTTCCAATGAGACTTTATCTTCTTTCTCTCTCACAAGCATCTGTATTTTGATTGTGTACCAGCTGGTTTTCTTTTTTCTCTCAACAATGTGCAAAGTGGTTTTGTGGTGTATTTTGCTGCTACATTGCTTCTTTCTTTGTCCTTCAGCCTGAAAATATGGGCCAATATGAAACGGACCAGGACGCGAGCTGGGGGATGAAAGGTACATTGCAATATCATTTCCATTTCACTTCATGTTTTCTTCCTTTGAGGGTGCTCGATAACGTGTTGCCATAAAGGTTACTATTCTGCAGGCTTCACATCATAATGACTAGACAGACACCCAACTCGGTATCATGTTTATCACAGAGAATCTTTTTATGTGACCAAACATAAAGGCCTGACTGAAGTTCTGCGTCATAAAGTGGTGCAACCAAACTCAGTCGATTCCAGTATTCTCAATATGTGGCAACAGCCTCTGTGGTGGTGGTTTCATATCAAAGAGAGGAAGAAATTTAAGATAATCGCTCCTTCAAGAAATGTTTAATTTAAAACCAAAATGTCCATTGTGCTTCTTGTTTGTGCTAGTGTCATTAAAATGTACAGAATTCAAAAAGCAGAATTTATTTGCATTCATTTTTTTTATTACAGTTTAAGTGGACTATGAACTTAATGTGGAACTTGGGTAGGAATTTTCAAAAGAGATGAGCAATTTAGGAACATGCATCTACTCATGGGGAAGAGTAGGATTTTGTTTCCACGACGCTTGATTTAATTTTAAAAATCTTACTCTGGTGCTTCATTTCATGCCTCTGTGTTGACACAAATCTTTGTCTCTATGTTTTGATAGTCTAAAGTACAGATTTTGAAAAGCAGACTTTATCTTTGATTTCATTTCAGGTCATAAAAAGGGCTATGAAAACATATTGGCTATCCTGGTTGCATTTAGTCGTTGTTGTGAATAGATGCCTTGTGGTAGTCATATCACATATAGTCACATATATTGACCTAACTAGAATACTCCTGTGCTAGTTTAGATCCAAGACTCATTGCCTCCCACATCCCCAAATCAGCTTTTCTTCCCCCTGCAGTCAGCCCACGTGCAGGGTGTTGGCATCTTGGAATATTGTATTAACTTAATGGTTTTCGTATATATTCCCAAACTGATATGCCTGTAATAATCCATATATTTTAACTATTTTCAGTAAAGAACAGTAAGGGCAGGACGTTTGGATGACAGACTGACTTAACTCTACACAAAAGCCCCCTGTAAAACAAAATTCCTTATTTTGCCAGACATACTGACTGTGTAACCCAATGGCATCGGGACATGGATTTTCTGTAATGAGCCTTTGGTTTCAAAGACTATTGCTTCGGTAATAGACAGTGTAAGAGGCATTCAGAGCGTGGGGGTGAAATGCTTACTATGCATGCAGTTATCCAACAGCTATTGAGAAGAGAGAAATGTAGTAGCATAACAAATTGCTGATGTACCTAGATGTTCATTGCAGTGACTCCAAAAGAAGCCTATAAATTCTAAACTGTGAACCTGTTCTCATTCTCTTGCAGAATACAAGGTAAGAAGGGCTTTTCCAACACTGGAAGAACAATCAGATTCAGCACTTCCTAGCAAGGTTACATGTGTTCCTTTTTAATTTTATTTTATTTTATTTTGTTAATTTTTGTCCCAGTGAAATATTTGTCAAATCAGGATGCAAGTATGTACCATTTAAATTAGTAAGTTCCCCACACTGTCATTTCCACACATCAGAATCAGATTTGGCTGGAGTTCATATGCTCTTGTCTTTTTAACAGATTTATCCTTATAAAACACTTATTGTAACAAACCGAGTTCGTGTGAAATTGCCTAAGGATGTGGACAGGACCAGGCTGGAGGTAGGAATGATATTTACTTGATGGCTTTGCAAGTCTTTGTCCTGTTTGTTTATTATGCAGGGGTTTAAATATTCCTTTGCCCAAGTAATAGCAATAAAAATGGAGAGAAGAGAAGAATAACATTATATATTATATTTTATTTCAAGACGCTAGTATGTAGGCGATTTAACTAAAAAAGAATAGCCAAAAGCCTGGCAAATGTCTGACCAAATGGTGTTTTACAAAAGATACTGCTGAAACCCATTGGTTTTGGATGATTATACAGGATATTGAAAGTTGGACAAGGCAGGTGGAAATGTGTTTTTTTAATTCCTACTAAAACCCACGCTTCTAGAATAAACTGAGTATTATAAAAAAGCTCCATTTATCCTGCAAATATATGAACCTATATTTCTGGTCTGTTGTCTTACTTAGCCTGTCCTTCAGCTGTGTACTCCATTATCACTGTGCTACAAATTTGCTTGTAGTATCCACCTCTCTCAAAGAGTAGTAGTGTAAGCTGGAGAAATGCGGATACAATTAATTGTAAAGGAAAGCTTGGTTTCTGGAGGCCAAATCCTGAAGCTGATATTCTGGCAAAATTTATGAGGTTGATTTTTTTGAGTGAGTAATAACAGGATTGAATAAAGAGTCACCTAAATTCCGAAACTAACATGTCTTTGTGTGAATTACTACTAATAAGAAGAGATAGTTCAATGAAAATTATGCGATTAACAATATTGGACTTTTGGAAGGATATTTAGATAAATTTGTTGTATTTTTAACTTGATAATGTGACAAGAAAAGAAAAACTTTAATCTTAAAAAAAGGAGAAAACACTATGAAGTAGCAGAAAGTTGCTCATTAAAGATCAATTTAAAAAGAAAATTTACCAAATTCTTATACATGTAGTACATTTTGGAAATGGTGCTATGTTCTCAAATACTTTACTATGTTTGTTGCTTGACTACCCAGCAAGTGGTATTGATTTGATTGTAAGGAAGAGAGTCTCAAACGTGCTGTTTTAAGCCTGGGGCATAGCAAGGCATTATAGCAATAATAAAAAGCATAATGAGCCCAGAAAAAGGAGCAGAGAGTTGGAGGGATACTCATCTGGGCACATCCTATAAAGGATTCTTTTTTATATTTTCATATATATATATATACACACACACACACGTATGTGTATGTATGAGTATATTAAAGAATAGAGTCTTTGTTTAAACACATCAGACTGGTCTGAATAGCAAACACAGCTCCAAATTGCTTTTTTAAGACAACATATAGTTTGCTTTGGATGGATCATGCCTGTCCTGGCTGCAATTATCTGTAACTCATACACTGTCCTCAGCTGGGATCCCTGTTTGTTTAACATTGGAGTTGCTTGGTCTGCCTGGCACCAGGTGCTGCAGCCTGGTGCCTGATGGCTCAAGGAGTCCCACCGCTTCAAAGATCTCCCAGAGGTTTGGCAAAAAGAACAATAAACACGATCTGCTTCAAACCTGCACCGGGAAAGCGCTAAGGGGACCCGGCTGAGGCTGCTGATCACTGCACTGTGTTTAACGTGTGTCTGCAGGAGGGACTCCTTCGGAGACCATCTTAGGTTTATCAGGGATTGGTAGGTTTTTAAATAATCCACTTAGCAGCATTTTAATAGGATTGTAACTACTGGAGAAGCAGAGGCAGCAGATCAGCTATACATTGAAACGGTATGCAGAGCTGAGCAACGGGCACAAACTGTCGCCTTCCCTGCCAGCCTCTTCCCCTGCTCCCTGTCTCTTCTGCATTACAGAGTTGCTGGAAATAAGTAGCTTTGCATGGAAAAGCAGTTTCCTCTTGTGGCAGGAGAATAAGATTGTAACTTGGTTGCTGACTTGCACATTCAGTGGATTTCAGGCTTGGGCAAGACCCAGGACTTGGGGAGCCCAAGACTACTTGAGTTTATAGGTTTGCACAGGAACAGACCAGGGTTTGACACACACACACACGTGCGTGTGCACACACACATACCATCTGTTAGTAGAGAACCCACTTAGCATATTTTGATACCTTCAAGGTTTTGGGAAGCATTACTAGGAATACTGGAAGCAGGTAATAGGGTTAGATCTCACCTTTTCTTGAGCTCCATTTGACATTCACTAGAGGGTGTGGCTCGATGCTCACAGATCTTTAGGAGGCAAGTGCTTTCTCCAAGCAGAATGGGTTACCATCTGGTCTTCGGTTTTCATCTTGCACAGCAAGCGTCGATCTTGAAAGGGCTGGATTGCACCTACAGAAATGGTGAAGGGGATAGCACTGCTAAGCTCATGCACTATCCAAACTGGAGAGTGATTTATCTTGGAAAGTCTTTGAAGAAAAAAATCCATGTTCTGATATTCCAGTTTTGTTAGGATCAGTTGTGTGGACTGAAGCCTCACCTTGCTCTCACTGCTGCAAATCAGAACGAGCTTCTGGTTGTGATGGCTGGGGTACAGGTGGTGTCAGTGAAAGGAGACCTAGAACCGTTGTGTTTGATATCAGCTGTCAAACCTGAAAGCAGTCTTACCATGTCCAGTATGATTAGAATATCTCACACATCATGTTTCTGATTTCCTAGTCTACTTAACAGCAAAAAGTTGAATAAATCTGCATGAGCTAGCTTTAACAGCCCTCTTGCAAGTTGACTTGAAACAGTTTGCTGTGAACTTTGAATGAACCATCATAGATGTCATGGAAGAGGCACTGTGGTTTGTCTCTGATTCCCTCTTACAAGGGAATTCTCCTATACTGAATGCTCCTGTCATGAAAAGTGAACTCAAGTAAATGGTATTAGCTCCTCGGGTCAAATTAAGGGAGGCTGTAATGAAGGCCTTGGCTAATGGTCAACGACCGCAGGAAGGTGGGGTTTTACTGGGTGGTAGTGTTTGCCTAACTTTGCTCCCATTGTGAGTGTTTTTAAGATTACGCTGTTGTGTAGGAAATTTATTTTAGGGATTATAAAAAATATTTTCTTGTAAAAATGCATATTTTTCTAAGCCCGAGAGGTATCTAGAGATTAGGAAGGCTCAACTGGTAATAAATGCATGCAAATAATAGGAATTCTTTTTGAAGAAAGCACATGTATCTAAGCATAAAAACACTCGGCATGCTTTTGTTTGCTTGTTCTAACTCAGCAGTGAGGCAGAAGTAGCCCAGTTCTTGTGCTCCTCCAGGACATGTTTATGCCAACAGTGAACTAATGCACACAGCATTGAGAACTAGTTATAATAAATGACCTGCTGATTTTTAAATACATTACTGGCACTCCGACTTTTGAATGAATAGCCTGGATCTTCGTTTAGTACAAGCTGATTAGAAATGCAAGGAATTTACGCTAGATAAGGATTTGGCCCAGGAATTTTTTTAGAAGTTTCTCTCGACCACGGTGCTATTTATTCTAATGTTAGATGGACTGAGGAGCATTCCTGTGAGCTAGTCTAACGGGAAATGGTGAAGAACAAGTTAATTCAGATAACGGACAGAACAACAAAGCAGTAGCACAGGACCAGGTCTCATACAGTTTGAGTGAAGAAGAGGAATTCCACCCTCACCATGTCTGTAGATGACACAAACTGGGGTGGACAGCATCTGATGCTCTGGTGAGCAGCGCCTCTGTTCAGAGGGACCTGGTCAGGCTAGAGGAATGGATTGACAGGGACTCCATAAAGTTCAGTGAAGGTAAATCCGCATTCCTGCCCTTGTGACAGAATAACACCATTCAACACGACACAATGGGGGAACAGATCTGCAGAAAAGTACTTGATGGTCCTGGTGGGAAATAAGCTGAACATGAGTCAGCATGGCACCTTTGCAGTAAAGGAGTTACAGATGAAAACATACCCTTCTCAGAAGCAGGCACTGGAAGGCCAAGAGGCAACAGTCACAAGTTGCAGCAAGGGAAATTACAATTAGATATAAGGGACAAACAAGTGCCTTGCTGGGAGAGTAATGCACTAGAACAGGTTACCCAGGAGGCTGTGGAGTCTCCATCCCTGGAGGTGTGCAAAACTTGCTGGATAAGGCCTTGAGGGACGTGGTGTAATTTTAAAGTTGGGTCTGCTTTGAAGACCTCCATAGGTCTCTTATGTGTTTAGGTTGGATAACATAATTTTAAAATAGGATTCTAAGCTACCTTTGCTGCAGTAGCATTTGCAAAAAAATATGTAATTTGGTCTATCTTGGAACATTTTTTATCAAAAGGATCATTTTATTATGCAGGGCTTTAAATACAAGTGTCCTGGATCAAATTTCCCTACTTTGGACAACTTAAGTTCTGAGTTTCCAGGGACTAAGACATCACTTTTGGATAGTACACATTAGCACATTCCGTACCTGCTGGTTTCCCAGTGGTGTTCCACATGACCTGTCTTGGGTTTTTTTTCCGAAGGAAGCTGGGCTTATGGACACTTTTGAAAATCTTGATACCTCTTTTAAGTACTTGAATGCCTTTTATGATTTAGGCCTTGGGCTCTTAAAAGAATGCACTTGATACTTTTATCTTAGATTGGATATTGTTTGCCTGTTACTCAGTCACAGCAATGTGATTCAGTGCTTGCACATCCAAATTGATGGTTCCTGCCCAGCTGTGTAGATTTATTTTTTTTCCTCCTGAAGTTGCTTTTATCACAGAGTATAAGATTTCATTTGTGGTCACAGGCTGGTAGTTTTGAAAGCCAACATAGAGCCATCCATTTGGAAACCATCTTTTAGTATTTTCACTTGATTTTCTTATCTTAATGTATCTTAGTTTCTTTAGCCTTTTCTTTTGAACGTCAGAGAGTTAAAAGCATTATTCATTCATGCCTATCAAATACAGTAGAAAGTATATTATTCCACTTTTGTTTGAGCCTGTTCGTTCTTTGTTTAACAAGGATACACTGAAACAATTGCTAAGGAAAAAATATTCTGGAATGTCAAGTAGCAAACCTTCATCTGCCACCTTGTTCTCTTGTAAACAGAAATGAGAGATTTAAACATGGGTGCGGTCTTGTTTGAACAGAGCACTCACATTAATTCAAACATGCTTTTCCTCCTGAAACTGCTTGTCTGGATTTGTTTTAGGGATGACATTTTTTCCACTAGATTTTATTCAACAATCACCCTGGGTTCTAGCCATTTGGGCTGCAACCATTTTAGGACTGGTTTCCAGTAACTGGGCCTGAATTTATAACAGTCCTAGCTCCTAGATGTCACTCATACAAGTAATGTTGTGTGTCCCACCTCCTCTGGAGCTCAGATGGAGAAAATCAGAGCAAAACTGGAATGCTGTGTATTTTAACATAGAGAAGTGCAGTTTATAGTTTGGGGGCAAATTTGAGGTTACAGGCTCACTTCCCAATGAAGCTAATAACCTGGAGTGAAAAAGTGCAGTTCACCGATTTCAGTGGAACTTCACAGACTAACTTGCAAAATGTTTGTGTGATGTTTCTTATTCAAGGCATAAGCTTGTGTTGTGATCAGTGCTGGATGTCTATATCAGTTTTCAAAGCCCTTTCAAACAGAGTCATTGTAAAATGAAAATACACGTTAGAAATTACAAGATACGTGCAAAAGCTAATTCCTATCAGAGTGGAAACACTATGGGAGTGAACAGGGATTAGATGTGGAGAATTCATATTGTGGATGCACTGAAGCAGAAACTCAGGGAAACTGGAAAACCTGCTTTAAGGTATTTTCTACCTAAAGGAAATGAATTTGGAATGTTTCATGTTGACTCCAGTGTACTTTTTTTGCATCAGGCCCAAAGACCATAGACATATCACCTGAAACCAAACCTCTGAGCCCCAGCTTTGAGTCTGGGACAAATATCCAAAGAAGTGCTAGCACTAACATACATGAAAACACAGCAAATAACTTCATTAGATTCTCCAGTTTAATAGTCATCTCCATCTTAAGATAAAACTGCACTTACATGTCTTTAATTTTTTAAACTCTATGTATAATTTTCAGAATTCATAATGGATTCATAGATTTCTGAATTATTTTCTTAATTATATAACATTTTTATCAGGAGTCTGTTGAAGGCAATTACTTACGTAATTGTCAGTATGAAAAGGCTCATTTAGTTGAATGACAGAATGATGGCACAAGTTATCTTCAGGGATGTTCTACTGCGTACCGCTGTGTAGGTAATATATTGATATGTCTGAGTATCTTTTAGCTTATGGCATGATTACTCAGCTGGGGAAAATACTGAATGTGCAATGCTACTGCAGAATATTTTGCACATACCTTGTGATATTTCATAAGAGGTTAGACTGTAAGTACCCCACAGTAATAGTGCTGAGTAGAATGCAGCTTCTCTGTGAAGTTTCATGATACCCTGAGATACTGAATGAGAGATATCCACAGCTCCAGGAGCCTTGTATAGATGCTTGGGGTTACATCAGCAGGGGGAAGGGTTTCACACTCCCTTCCTCGCTGCTTCTGTTGCACTGCTTTTTCTGGGAGCCTTTTGGGGGACCTTCATCACTATGTGGAAGCAGAGGAGAGAAGGGGGATCTACACCTCCTGCCAAAGCTGGGTTGCACAAGTGCTCCAAGTTGCACAACTCTTCAGTGTTGTGACTTAGTGCCCTCATCTAGCGTAACTGCAGTTATAGCACCTACTACCTCATCCCCTGATCAATGGAGTTGCTCTAGTTATCTTTTGATACCTTTTGAAGTTCGTTAGGTAGCAACCGATGCCGTTTCTTAATGTTCCCTCCCCATCACATAATTACTTAATAGTTGAAAATATTTATTGAGCGTGAAGTTTAATTACTTTGTAGATGAGCGTAACATTCAATACTCCCTTGGGAACATGGCACATGGCTAATTACAGTTTTGTAATTAGCCATGCAATAGGCTTAGAAGAAACCTCTGAAAACCCTGCTGAGCCCCAGCAGTACAACAGAAAGAAGGGGGGGAAAGTGCAAGCCTTGTGAAAGCAAAATGAGGATTCAGAATTCAGTAGATCAAAGAGAAAATTTTCCAGAAAATTATGATTGGGCATCTGAAAGTAATATTTGGGCTAACTTTGAGAGGCACAGGAAAAAGGAATGGGGGGGAGAAGAGAAAAACTGGAAAAGGGAGGTGGTTATTATTTTTCTAAATGTATTCAGTTGAGATGCTTTTAACATTCCTTCATCTGAATACAGGAAAAGACTATGTCCCACCAGCAAAGCCTCTGCAGTAACTACCCTAAAGAGCTAAGATCTGGTTATTTACATGAATGTGGATAAACCTTTCCCAGTAAATCTCAGTTTAGTTTGACTGGTTTGCATTTTGAAGACTCTGGAAAAGATCCTGTAGCTTTTACTTCTGGATTTTGTGGATCAGAGGTTGGAAGTGTTACAAGGACTCTGAACGAAAGTAAATTGAAGTGGACAACTACTTAAAATTACACTCTATAAAACAGAGTGCACAGCAGTGCTTGAGAGAGAGACTAGGAAGATTCAGTATGGATTCAAGCAAGGGCAATGTAACATGCAGTTGTTATTTCCTATAATATAAAGTAACAAAAAGCAAAAGAGACACAAGCCCAAGGTTTTAAATGACGTCTAGGAATTAGGGCTTTGATTTTTCTAGTCTTCAGCTCATCACCTCCTGCCATCCAGTGTGTTGGTTCATTGATTCAATACTGACTCTTGAAGAAGTATGATATCCCCTGGATTTCCTACATCAGCAGCTTTTCACAGGAAGACTCCCATCCAATTACTGACACAGAACAAACACGCTTGTGCAGCATGACCTGGTCACAGCTTACTGCAGTACGGCTGTAGGTTAATTGCAATTTTCCCTTCTTGTGACTTACACTAATGCCATGTTCTTAAGTTTTAGTTTTGAACACCTCTGAATTTCATTAAAAGTACAATTATTCTTGGAGAAAAGAAATCTCATTGAATTAAATGAACATAATAACTCTATTTAGAATGATTAGTGACTTTTTAGCAGGCCACAGAAAAATAAAGACAAGCCTCATTAATTTACAGCGAAAAGCATCACTTCTTTCTGAGATAACACTGAGGAGCAAGTATTTGAATGTGCAATTAATTACTTTTGATCTGAGAGACTCAAAAATGAGCGTGTATCTGTACTGCTCATTTTAATGACTGTGTTTTGTAAAGCATGAGGTTTTTCCATTATAGTGGTTGCACTGCAGTAGAGAGGCTTAGCTCAGCCCTTGCTTAGTTCTGTATATCTTAATAAGAAACATTTGCGTTTTAATTCTTCCGTTGCGCATGTGTATGTTTTAGGAGAGCTAGCTGCATAATTACAGCAAGGCGTGGTGACCCTTCTTACACAGCAGTGTCCCATATAGGTGACATCCAGGTGAGGAATTACAGCAGCAGCTTTCAGTTCCCAAGCTGCAGGTCACCTTCAGGCTTCCCAAAGTGGGATCCCAATGTTGTGACCCCATTTCTGTCATCCAAAATGCTGTCAGTGCAGGTAAGAGACTGTGCTTCTGGAGACACAACTCTCCTCTTGCATACAAAGCCACTGCTGTAACCCATGGATGAGTCTGGTGGGACCTGCACCTTATGGAACTTGAGTCTCACTGTCTTTCTCTTATTTCATATACAAGCTGACATGAAATGCTATCCAGAACAAAAGGTTGAGCAGTATTGACTTTATAAGCCTCAGATTAATACAATTTTATCAAAACAATATGATGTGGTGATCTTTTCTAGTGTGGCAATTTCACAAATATGTCCAAAATGGCCATGTTCTGATGTTGCAAGCTCCAGGTTAGCAGTCATTTTAGTGAAGAGCCATCTTTAAGCCATTTACCTCCTCTTCTAGGAAGAGTTTCAGGTAGCATCATGTTAACATCACTATGCAGCTTCCAAACTGAGATCACTTAAATGCAGCCAGTTCAGAGTGTCGGCAGAAGGGGACCTTAATCTGGTCCTCTATACTGTCTTCAGTGTCTGCAGCGTGCCCAGCTTTGCTGTTGATGCAGAGCAGAGAAGTAGATTGAGTTAAGCTGCCTGAATATGGCCAAATTGTCACAAAGGGAATTAAGAACTGGTTACTAGCACACTGTAAAACACCCAGACTTCCTAAGTAAACAAGGCCAACACTAGTGAAAAAAAAAAAAAAAAAAAGGAATGAATTTTACTTTTACTAATAAGTTGGGCCATTCATTTAATGGCCCAATGATGCACTATTAACATAGCTGGATATTTTAAGCTGATTCAATCGTAAAAAAGGGAAGAAAAAAAAAAGAAATAATGTTCTTGGCCTTGTAAAGCATAGCTTTACACACACATCTTTTCTTATACCTCAAGATGAATATCCTCCCTATTCCCTACACATAATTTTCAATTTCCCTTCTTTTGTTTGACTAATGAGACAAGGTAACGCTTCAGTTAAGACAAATTAATATTCAAATAGCCGAGAAGAAAAATACATCAATCTAAGATTTCTTAGTGGTGCGTTTTCTCTGCCTTTCTTTTGAAAGAGCTCTAGGTCTTAAAGCTGTAAGGTTTAGGAAAGTCCCAACAATAATGCAGACAAAATTTAACATCACACATACAAAGAAAAGTACGAACATAAACTTCCCACACTGCCCTATTCCCTTGGTGTTTAGACCCTTCAAATACTTGTAGACGTTTACCATATTCTCCCTTAGTCATCATTTGGCTAAGCTTATACATACTTAGGCCTTTTGGTCTTTCCTCATAAATCAAACTCTGCAACCCATGATTACTTTTTTTTTTTACTTTTAACTGAAGCTTTGCCAGTTTGATGACATCTTTCTGGGATCAAGGTTTATTAAAATTTGCAGACGGAACTGTAATCATTGCTGCTTCTAGGGTTGGTCCCAAAGCTAGAGCCCATAATACTTAAGAAAGTGATGGTGAAAATTTCTGAGACGCAGGAAGAACAGTGGAAATTATGCTACACTGGGCACAGACTGGTGTCCTCAGAGAGGGTTGAGACCCAAGGGAAGTGTTCCCTTCCTCTAGAATTAATTTTGCATGTGGGTAATGCATTGGAGGAGTAAGAAACTGCTAATATTGCAGTCTGGTTGTTAGTCCTTGAGATGAGGAACACAGTATGTGGAGAAGAATTAAGAGCAAAGACACTTCCTAATGGAATGGGAGGTGGAAATAAGTGAAGCTCATGCTTTCCCCAACTCAGTCTCTGCCACTGCATCCCTGGGCTGGAAACTCTCAACTCCTTTTGGACCAGGCAGCACCAGCTGAGAGGGGAAAAAAAAGTGGTACTGGTATAAAATAAAACTTCAGTATAATTAGAAAATAAGTGCATGCAAGGAATGAAGGTGACGTCATCTGGATACAAGCAGAGGAGCAGAGCACACATCTAATTTATGCTGGCTTGGATAGGCGCCTGCGGACCGAAGGCTTGCTAAGCCTGAGGGCGAAGCAAAATGATAAATGGCAAAGAACAGCCCTGGAGAGGAAAAGGGGGAATTGCAGAGCTTGTACTGAGACCGGTGGCAAGCTTTGTCAGGAGGGGAAGCGCAGCAAGTATTCGGCACCCTGCAGGAAAGGCCTGAGGCCTGACGTAGGGCTTGCCGTGACTCTCCCTCCATTGACCTTCAGTATTGAAACGGATCTCTTGAGACCACAGCAGTTTCTAGGAAGACACAGTGTAATTTACCTCCAGAAAAAAACACGGTGAAAACATGCCTTTTAAAGTTTTACGCTTCCGTTCATTTTGGATAATCGGCAAAGTGGATTGAACTGCACGGTACAGTCTTTCTGATTTTCTCTTTTGAGTATGAACTACAATTTGTCACTGCTTTCTCCTGAGTGGAGGGACATCTCAAGTCTTATCCATCATCTAGGAAGCAAGATAAACCAAAATATGATACACTTTGCTCATCCAGACTTCTTTTTCAGTCCCATGATTTACAGACACGTTCCTTGCTGTGAGAAATTGCTCAAGTTAAGCATGCTTACATTTGTCCACTGGATTTCCAGGAAAATCTGAAGAAAAAAAAAAAAAATCAATGCAGAGAGAAGTTACTGTTTCTTTCCAAACCCAGTAGAATTAAATTGTCAGTGAGAGATTGTTTCTAAAATACATTGTCAGATGTTGCTCATTTCCATGCGAAACAGGATCTCCTTTGCCAAATATGCATGGCGTGTTTGTTCCATGCTATGCATAGTGCTGATGGTGGGTTGCTGTCATTGGTCAAATGAAAAATGAAGGCTCCGTTCCAAACTGTTAGTAACTGTTGTTCTGAATATGTGGAATCTCAAGGGAAAAAAACCAAGGCTGTCCTTTTTTAAGAAACCACAAGGGCCCATAATGACCATTCAAGGTAATTTAATGTAGTGATTTCTTATAAACAATTTCATTAATTTTCCTTGAGTAATTTACATTACAAAGATAAATGCATTGTTATTAAGTGGAAAGTAAAATTTTGCTTTCAAATTTGTCCAAAAAATAGCTTTGTAAGGTAGGCCAATGGGGCTGTGTCCATCCTCGTCAGGTAAACCGTTGTGGGATTACCAGGGTAGTTTAGCATGCTCCCTGCCACAGTTTTGTCTAATAGGGGCAAGCAGTCTTCCAGACGATGCTGGGACCTGGATTCGAATGATAGACAACCTTGTCTTATTTGAATTACCAGTAAAAACATAGTCTAAAGGACACAGCGGCTTCCCTTCCCCTGGCAAGTGCTGTGCTCCCATCTACCTTCAGCGTCTTGCACCCAGCCTTTGGAGGCAGCATTAGTCACATTCACGAGGACTGCATCTCCTTTAAAATTACCCTCCTGGCTGGCTTCCTGGCATGCGTCTCGAGAGTGAGTGATGTGGACTATATGGCAGTTTTGAGCTTCCTCCAAATGATGAGGATATCGAACCCAAGTTTCTCACCTCCTGGGAAGTGCTGCAACCAGGAGGCACTGAGATGAGAGGAAAAGGCCAATGTCCTTCCCTTGAAATAACGCTGTTGTCTAATGTGTGATAGCCTGATTCTGCTCTGTGAGGTCTGTCACAGCGTTTCCTCTGCTTAGCAGCTTTGGGGGCCCTCGTTTATGGATGCAGGGAGTGCTTCAGCAGATGCTGAGGTGCTCAAGGATGTGGTTGCTGGCATGTGCCTGGAAGGAGAGCTGTGCCTTGGGAACTTCAAGTCAAAAGCTCGGCTGAGGAGGAGAGGGTTAGATTGCAGGGCTGGTCCCCAGTTTCAAGAAACCTTTGTGGAAGAGGAGAGTCCGTGTTTAAAAATTGCAATTTGTAATTCTCATTGCACAGAATCTGTCCTTTTTAGATGGTCTGTGCTTAACACATCAGAAACAGAGAACCATAACCAAGCTGAAATGCTTGAACAAGAGCTAGTCCACAATTATCAGAAGAATTTTATATGATATTCCTAATTCACACATTTATCTTTTCTGCCTTTTCTGTGTGTATATTAATAATTGTTTGGCAATTGTTATCTCACCGCCTTACAGTTCTTTATGTTGGTATTCTCCCCTTTTTCTCTCTCTCTCTCTTTTTTTTTTTTTTTTTTTAAAGTACTGAATCATTAAAGCATCAAATAGAAGCATAGTTCTTGGCATTTAAAAAACCCCGACATTACCCAGCTTGGGCTCCTGATATGAGTCTATCCCCATGGATAAGCACATTTTGGATTAAGAATTTAGCAGTGCGCTCTCTCCTTTGTTACAAGGCTGCTATTAGTGAACCAGTGTGGCATCCACCACTCTCATTAAAGATCAAGGCAAAACAAATCCAACTCTGAAATTACATTGTTATCAATCTCTTTAAAGTCCTGGAATAGCTTAAATTTGTCTTGGTGTGCTCTGTCACCAAGCACCATGTATAAACACATCATTTTCCTGAGGACCACAGCTTCTGCTCAGTTGGAACTATACTGAAAATATTTTATTTTTTTCAAAAGTCACTACTGCCATCAATAATTTTATTTCCCAGCTACCCTGAGCTCATTTGGTTTTGATGGAGTCTTTTCCAGAACCAAGCTGGGGATTAAAATGCAAATCCTAATGCGTTATTTTGTGGTTTGTTTTAAAACTTAGGAATGGCAGAAATATTCCTGTACACAGAAGAGCTTAATGATACCTTTTGTATTTTCATTTTCAAGAGGCATTTGTCCCCTGAAGAGTTCCAGGAAGTCTTCAAAATGAGCATTGAGGAATTTGATCGTCTGGCACTTTGGAAGCGGAATGACCTGAAGAAAAAGGCCCTGCTTTTCTAGCCCCTCCCGGATAAAATATGTGCTTAATGAAAACAAAAATAGTCTTGCCAGAACTATCACATGCACTTGCTGTTGAACCATTGTCCAGCTTCATTGTGTTAGTATGTGTCGGGGGAAACAGGACAGATTAGATGGCAATGCATTGGAATACAGAGAATTTGCTAATCTTGCATGACCAGATGGTTTTGTCAGTAACTCCTGGTCCTACACAGTTTACAACGTGCAAAAAATCTAGCTTTAAATTTATTGTTGCTCGCAGTTATTGCTTGATGCAAATGGAAATTATGAAAGGAAGAGAAAAAGTGTAGCTGTGACAAAGGAAATGCATCCAACATTTTGTTCCATTAAGTTTTACAACACAATTTTTACAAAATCAAGTAAATAATGACTATAAACTTCTCCAACAGGGGAGCACATGCTATTAAAAATATGGTAAAAGCCAAAGAAAAGCATGTCAGCAAGCAAATACTGCAATTGTTTATGCGCGGTACTTTTTAAGAATGAACGCAAAAATATGGAAGCACCTTAATTCTACTTCTTATACTTTAGACGCAGCCTACTCTCTAAAAGGTCCTATTTGTCTAGAAGGTAACTAGCTATCTTTAATTACAACACAAGAGTTTTTATTTTATTAAGAATATATTATGACGTAAAACAGTTATAATGACTAAAATGTATACAGACCTACTTAAAAATTTAGTCCCATTCATCAGGAAAACTGAAGCCTTATACAAAACTGGTTTAAGAGTGTATTGTGCCAGTTAACTGTGTTTTCCTACTAGTTTGGGGTGTTTGGAGAACTTTTTTTTTTTACATTTCATGCTGATAAATATACCATGTAATCTTAATTACATGTAGATAGATATATCTATCTATAAAAGAATTATTTTCATTAATATATATGTCCTAAGTAAAGACATTCTTACTTTCTCCACTTTCTGGCTTTACACAGCCATGACAACTGGGATGGCGATTGGTAGGTGTCGAAATGGAACAGTTCAGCATAAAATGTAACAAAAAAAGCTTGGTGTGCTCTATCAATAATACATCCAATTATAATCAAATATATAAAACCCTCATGCATTACTATTTGCATGTTTCTGTACAAATCAGTTTAAAAAAAAAAACCTATGTGATACTGGTGCAGTACCTTGAAACTATCTTAAATAACAAGCAAAGCTAACAAAATCTAGGTGTTTGATATGAGCGTTAGACCTTAATATCTCTTCCAGCTGAAAGACTGTATTAAATTTAATAATTTCATATGGTGAGAAGTATGGTTGCTGACAAAGAATGTTTTAAAGTGAGTTGCTAGTTTTGTGTGATACTAAAAGAGCATTACAAAAAGTACATTTTTCAGCCATGTGTCAGTATTCTGCATTTTTACTGCCTTGAATGTTTGTACTCACTTCCTACTTCACTATGTCTTTTTGCATTTCCTTAAAGTAACTGGCTAATATATGCACTACAACACACTGTTTCAACTGACCCAGCATTGGAGAAACCATAGCATTGAACATGCCTTCTTCCAACTAATTTTCAAAATCCATGCTGTTGGAAATAAATATTTTCTCATGACCTAAATGTTTTGTCTGATGATACAAATGTTTAAAAAATTCATTAAAACAAAGACCTAACTGAATGACTTTGCTAACCTGTGTATAATTTTTAGATTGTACAACTGCTCTGGATAGGGTTTTCCTATTATATTAGTGTAAATAATATGTAATTTGCATTAGTTTTGCTCAGTGAGGAGAGTGTTAAGTGTACCTCTGAATATCAAGTTACTGTAAAGTTTGTTATGATTTAAACAATCCATCTAGCAACGGGCACATCTCACCAAGCAAAAGCTGCTTCACTGGTGATGTTCAGTAGTACAGAACCATTAGCCAGTCGTAAGTGAGAGCTCCTGATCACCAGTAGACTGCGTCCATAATGCTATTCAGCCTCGGAATAGCTTGCCATGTTTTGCCTACATGTGAAAACTGGAAGCGTACTGAAATAGGCCAATCTAAAACGTGATCAGCAAAGTCCATTGGTACTATGAAAATCTAAATCCGGGAGAACAGTTGGAGAAGGATGATGATTAAGTTTGACGTTGGTGAAGACCACTCTTCTCATCTGCACCTTTCTGGGACATCAGATTGATTACAGGCATCTTATCCGTGAGTAAAAAAATTGCAGGTTGATCAAAGAAGTCCATATACTGGTGCAGATCAGGTTCAATGTGGGTCTTCATAAATAGTTTGAAAATTGCTTAACCACAGCAGCTATTGTACCATTGTAAGATTCAACCTATGCTGCAAGGAAAATGTGCAACACGTGATCAACTGCTCCATGCTGCTGTACTGCATGATGCAGATGTATAGCTGGTGACAAGTGAGGATGGTGAGAGCTATGTTTGACCCACTTACACTGTTTTAAGCCAGTTAGTCTGTTAGAGTATCAACAGCCTTAAAAGTGTCTCCTGAAGATCCTTGCCTTACCTGAGCTAAATCAGATACACTTCTTCTACAAACCCCCACGTAGACATTTTAGCTCATGAGCATCAGTTCTTATCACAATGCACAACTGTACCTGGGAGTGGCACCCCATCATCTACCTATATTTGCTGACAAGTCAGTTTGTCATTCTGTACTCCCTTTTATGGTAAGTGAAGAGAAAAAAAGCACTTCGATCACATCCTAATGTTCAAAACTAGTTATATTAATTGCCTCTATCATATTTCTGCTCACTGAATATAAAGAAAGCTAATCCGACCTCAGAAGTGTACATTGCAAGCTATCTAATCTTAGATGAAATTAATTCTATGCTTGCACTCTGTAAGTGCAAATAATAAGCCATATTTTACCAAGTTGGTGCAATACCAGTCTTAGAACCACTGGCAGTTTCTAGAGCATGTTACCAAATCACTTTCAAGCCATCAGGATGGTACTTTGAATTGCACAGATCTCACAAAATGCCTTAACACAGTAATTCTTTGTGTTCATTATACTATTCAGCAAACAGGCATGTATTTGATGCCAAACACGCAAAAATGTTTTAGAAGACAGTCAGTTTATCAACTTACATTCCTACTACCGGCCAAAACCAAAAAGGAATTTTGGCTTCCATACACAAAACCTTTGCTGACGTTAGATGAACAAGTACTCTTGTGTGTCAGTCTTACTTCGTTTTCCTGAAAGTTTGAAATGGTCTGTAGATGTCTGTTCTGTGCAAAGGTGGCATAACTCAATAAGCTGTTCTGTGTTTCAGATGATACATGTTGGTGTATCACTCTATATTTAAAGCATCTACTGTCATATGGTGTAGAGACCTGTTTAGTTATGCTTTCTAGCCTAACTAAATTCTCATTTATACTATGATATTGTATGCTGGATTTGGCATTGGCCAAATACACCAGTGTAAAAGGGCCATAAAATGAGTAGTGTTGTAATTCACTTCACTGCTAAGTGTTCTGTACATCACCTAAATTCTGTAAACCAGAACATGGCATACCAGAGAATACAACATTTCTGTTTCTAAAAATTATCTTATTTCTCCTGTTTAAAACCTGTGAATTGGAGTTTTGGTCATGTAGTCTTCTTTCAGGAACTTAAGAGTGACTTATTAAATGTGTAGAGAGTAACGTGCATAATCAATGTTCTGGTTTATTTCTAGAGTTCTATAAGCTAATCTTAAATAGCATTATGAAATGGAAAATGCATTTCAGAGTAATTAGATAAATCTTTGCCAGAATATTCCATCTGATAGCGTGGTCCAGCATTGGCAGTAACAAACTGAGAGTCTCAACAAATCATCGGCTGTTTTTTAGGTAATGCTCTTTCAAGTTATTAAGATACTGCTCCATAGTCCTGTTTTCAAGGAACTGCTGTCCTTCACCATTTTGGTAAGTATGGATATGGCTATGCAGCTCAAAAGGATCAATATAGCTCTTGAAGGAACCTATTTTGATAGATGTACAAGGAGCAAGGGAATTCTGTCAGAGATTTCATTTTCCTACTTGGATCTGAAGTGTATGTCTCAGCTGTTCATGACAACCCTGATGTATGACCTAATTCTCACCTCATGTATTTTAAAAAAGGCATGTCTCAAACACAGCAATGAAAGAGCCAACTTATTTCATCATCATAGTCTTTGAGACAAAGGAACACATGGATTTTTGTGGTTGCTGAGGAATATCTGACCAACAATTCCAGATAGGAAACCAGGCGTGCCAGATTACCATTAGAGCTGTCTGAGAAGGCTGGACATTTTTGCCTGACCTTCCGCTATTTCTTTTCCTTGTGGTTCAGGGGAGAGCTCTGAAAACTGGAATTGCAGAAACAAGAAAATGCATAGTTGTGAGAAGCTACCTGGAATCTAATAACCCTCTGAGACAAGATCAGTTTTACATGAACAACAAAGATACAGTTCAGAACGAGAGAGGTGCCTTGTCTTACATGCCTCATTTTGATGAGGAACCATCTATTTAACATTTCTCAAGTGTGACCAAGCCAGACCATTAATTTTACTAGCCTTTTTACAGATCTGCAGGAAAATGCTGATCTGCTATTTACAGATGAGCTAGGTGAGATCCCAGGCACTGCCATCTGTGTGTCACTTGGGCTCCAGGGTGCCCTTATATTCTCGTGTCCTTTTGACTCATGTGTGAGGAAACGGGTCATGGTCTTCTAAGTTTCCTAAGATCTAGACTGACTCCTGACCAATGTGATTACTTGATAGCTCACAGGTGTGGCTACCATTTCTCAGATGTCTTGAATATCTGGGAAAAAGACATGTTTTTCATATCACAATCGCAGACTGCAACCCTCTTGAACATGTAAAATTATACTGGAGGCTTGCATTTCTTCTTCATATTCAGATCGCCTCTGAGGTATGGCCAAATATTCACAGGCTCACAGGAGGTGCTGGCTCAGGCTTTTGGAGTCTTTGTACCCCTTCTTGCTTTTTCTATTCTGTGAAAAGCCATGTTAGAAAAGTAAAAATACATGCCTTTGAAACATTAGATCTCAATAGTTTACTTCTCTGGTAATGAAGCACACACAGCAAATTGAATTTTGTTGGGTTATTGCAGCTGGTTACTACTCCCTCCTCACAACCACCATCTCCGTGAGTTGCAGCTAAGAGAAGTAAGTAGTTTTCTAAGTGCTCTTACTTTCATGATTTAGCATGTTTTCTTCCTACCACTCAGTGTTTTGACATCTTGACTACTATGTACGCAGGTATTTGTAAGTAGGTAGGTTCCATGTTTTTTTAAGTGGTTGAACAAATCTATGCAGCATTCAAGCAGTTTGGACCAGCCAATAGTCCTTCCATGCCAGACTGCCCAACAGCAGCAGCTCCAGAGTGATTGGTAGGAAACTAAAACTGGACAAAACCAGCATGTCCCATATAGCTAAACATATGATGCAAGGCTTTAGGGAAGAGGTTTACAGTTTTAGCTATGATGTATTTGCCATTGGTTAGGAGTCTGGATATCCTTGATTTCTTTTTCTGAATCTTGTTAGATTAGTGTCCTAAATGATTTGTGGTTGACCTGTTTTCTCCACTTCCTACGACGTGCTCCTTTATTACATCCTCTAACTCTTCTCCACTAAAAGTTGCATTTTTTTCAATTTCTTTTGAGGTTAAAACCTTTCTTTACCCTTGATAACAAGCTCCTCTCAGCCCATTGTACCTTGTATGCAGGAGGTGGTCTGACAGAATAAAGGCATTACAGTACTTGCTTTATATTCACTACATTCCGTCAAACACTATAACATCTTTTCTTACAAGTGACAAGAAAGTTAAGAATTACTTTGATTTTTTTTTTAATACAAATACACACCATGCTGAAGCCCTTGTAGAGCTAGTTTCACTATTGCAAGCTATTGGGGGTTTTTTTGCCCAAGTGGACATGCACCTGAACTCTGACAAATGAGCAATTTTAATTTTTTACACTAGTATCTCTACATTTTTCTATTAACTGATAAATAAATAGGCAACATGATTGATAGCACATTACACAATTGAAGTTGCTAATGGTTGTCTGAATTTTCCCAGTTCTCTGGCCTGGAATAATTCAGTTGTGGAACCACATTAATACTCTTCATGCCACTTGACAATTTTGCTAGTCAAACTTTAAAGAAAAATATCTCTGAAGTTAAGGATCTGGAATACAGACACTTTGGGGTCCCCAGTTTTTTCCAATTTTATACTAGACATTTTTCATCTCCCAGCTAGTTTTTGATAGATGGCAGTGCCTGCAGGACTTTGTGAGTCACTGTATAAGCATCAAATTGTTCAAATTGCATTTTTTTTCCTCAGTCCTTTTTTTCAGTGTAATAACTGGTTGTTTTTATAGTGCAATAAAAATAACATAATAATCAAAGGCTACTGAAATGATTTATTCCATTTGAAATGTCACAGAAGAGAATGTAGATACCTAATAGAAGCTGGAATATATCTCATTTTTGAGTAGGGTCTAAAATTAAAGTGTTCTACAGGAGAATGTACTCCTGTTGCCATTAGTGAGAGGACTCTGCTGCTGTAGGTTATTATGAGGTGCTGAATTTCAAGGCAGAGATTTTCCTCCAGGGTCCATAAATGTTTTTTTAAAATATTCTATAAAGATAGAAATGTCAGTAAGCTCCATATCAATTAGCATATTTTGGGCCTTGTGCCCTCATGAGATGACTAAAATTAGTATTTCTACACTAATATCAGTTTGGCAACACTGCTACTATTCTGAAATTAAAAGTACTTAGGAAAATTTTCTTGAACCCTATCTTGCTTACTAAAAAATGATGAAACATCTACTGTAAGAAATTCAGTACAAAATAAAGAGGCCTAACACTTGCAAAACAAACCTTTTAAATATACCTGCTTAAGGAGGTACCTTGATTTCTAAACACTGTACAGAAGGTAAGCATTAAAGTAGCATGTGCCCAACATTAAATAAGGTCTTTTTGTTTCAAAATCCTTCTAATTCATTGGCTTAAATGGAAATACTGGAAAGGGGTTTGGGAGCAGAAAAAGTATGGCATTGTTACTTGTGAAAGTATCATTGAAAGCAAACCTGGACAAGCTTTCTTGAAGGAGTAAGAAAATTACTCATGTAAAAAAGTGACATTATACCACAATGAGTAAGCTCAAGAGTAAATAAGGTATAAATAAGGAGAAACTTGAAGTAGCTTTTCCAATGCTTACGTGTGTTTCTGTAGGAAAAAGTGCAAATTAATGCACAAGTAAAACAACAGTGGGTTTGAATAGTTGAGATTTTCAGCAGAATTACACAGGCATTATTTTGACAGATGATAAGTTTAAGAACTGGCTGTTCCCTGATCTTGATGATAAAGGAGAAGGAAGGTATAGAGTTTCATACATTGTTGATCAATGCACAGGCAAAAAGAGGCAGGGAAGGGCCGAGATTCCATTTTTTTGGCCTAATCTTGCTTGAATTCAAAGAAAGCAGAGGCAAGGAGGCGAGATTTACTGGAAATTTTCTCCCAGAGGGTTCAACCTTAGTATAAAAAATAAAAATAACAAGAGTGGGATTTTTTTTTTAAACTTTGTACTACCCAAAGGTAGAGCTACTTTTCAGTGATGCTGGGGGTTTAATATGCAACTAATAAAAGGATGTTAGCATAGCATTTTGAAAATGTCAGGCGCTAAATGCTAAGCCCACTGAAATCACTGGCAATCTTACCTGCCCAAGACTGCAAAGGTCAGGTTATATAGAAATTCTTCTAAAACTGAAATCAGGAGGAGGGATTTTTTGTTTATCTTTAGCTCAAGCAGAAGAATATGAATGGGAATTAACCATTCTCAGCTACATGTTAAGGTTCTATAAAGTATATGTTATCCTTTTGTATGTATTCCCTCCTTCCCCCTGATTCAAAATCAATTAGCAGTGTAATGAAGAACCTAATTTAAGATTTTTTACATCTTTGTGAAGGGAAGATAGTTGCAAAAAGGCCTATCTGTGTAGAGAGTAAGGAGAGGCCTGAGCATTATATAAAAGCTGCATAGTCTCTCTTAAAGTTTCTACGGTGCACTCTTTTTCAAATTTGCTTTCTGCAGAAAGGTGAACGGCATTTCTATAAAAGTAAGTTTTAGCTGTGTAAGAAGTCCTTTTGGGACACATACATACTCAGCATTGTGAGATTCCTGAAACAAATTTTAAAAGTGTATGTACAATATGATTTTTTTCCCCCCCCAGAAAACCTGGAAACTGTGTGGGAACCAAGAAAAAACAAGTTGTTGGAGAGATACTTCAAAAAGATACTCTTTTACAAAAATCAGTAAGATGTTGAGTATTAGTATTAATAACAATAGATTCTGCAGTAACAGAATCACAATATATGATAAGAAAGGGAAAAAAACCCCAACACCTTCATCAAAGCTTTCTATTAATAACAATAAATTCTGCAGTAACAGGATCACAGTATATGATAAGAAAGGAAAAAGAAAACCAACACCTTCATCAAAAGCTTTCTGCTGTGGGTAAAAGACATTTATTCCTAGTTTGTAAATGCCTCAAGCATCTGAGACAGCTGTAGAAACACCGATGTTTTCCTTACAGAAAAATCAGTTTCAAAGTAACAGAAGATTTTTGTTCTAAAAAGCCGTAACTTGCCTTCTGTTTTTGAAATCCTGCCATCATTATGTTTTATTGAAGAGAGTGGCAATTACCGTAGTGTCACTCCATCTCTTGACAGCACAGATTGCACAGTATTTTTGCCTGCTTTTCCCTATTCCCTGAGACCATCCTCTCCCCTGCCCAACACGCTGGTGTCTTCTGCACGGGGCAGTATCTGGTCTCTACATGAAGTCAACATCTTGACAATTGTAATTGTTTTATGTCTGCTCAAACAACAATACCTCAACACCCCCAAAAAAGAACCCAGAGGCAGATTGTGTTGACAGCCTTTCTGGTACCAAATGGCCAGAACATACCAGCTCTTTCTTAGAGCTATGATTTCACTTTAATATACTGAAATCCCACCCCCCTCCCCATATTCTTGTAGAAACATCTTGAAAGGTCTTACTGAAAAGCTCTGAGCAGACTTTCGGGGGATACCAATTATCGCTTACATCATCCAATAGCTTTTCTTATACATGTTTTCTCACTAGGATGTTGCTGAGGTTTTGGGGCCTCTTAAACTAGCAAGTTGTCTGCTTATGGACTCAGTCCAAGGCAGATTTGAAGTGGAATTGAGTTTATCTTTAAAAACTGACCCATACTTTTAAATGCTTAAAGTACTGTTTTCCTGCCTTTTTACATTATTTAAGTGAGCCAAATCCAAATTGCTTGGAGTTCCTTACAAGACATAAATCACAACAAATGGTTGGAGATTTTTTTTTCTCATGCCTGTGTTTCTCAGATTTCATCCAATGTTGATTTTCCAAGGGAAAAAAAAAATCTTAAAACATGCATAATAAGTCTTCCTAGCACATCCTAAACATAATAAATATGGCCTGTCACTGTCATGACTTTTCTCCTTCAACACTCTGGGGATTATCTAATGGTTAAAGTCCCAGTCTTGTAAAGAACTATATTTGGATACCTTACTGCTGGGACTACTTGATTATTTTCTTTTTTTTTTGCTCTGATTGTTTTCTTTTTTGTGATAACCAGTACTAAGAAGATTACAGGAAGATAAGGGCATTCCTATGGCTACAGCTTCATCGTCATGCCTAAAGCTTGTGAAGACTGTTTCTGCGGTAGTTACCCTTGATAGAGTGGGAATTTATTGTGAATTATTGAGAACAAAGACAATATTTGGAACATTGCATGGATGTTTGGCCCTAAAGCTAGAAGGCACTCTGTCATACGTGGAGGACGTGTGTTCCACATAGGGCGATTTATACAGAATTGCCTTCTACTACTTTGTGTTAGAAGATGATTAGTTTAAGAAGTTTATTGGGTGCAAAGTATGACGTACAGTTACTGTGAACCACATATTTCCTTTTAATGACGTGACTTCAGTTTCCATGCAAGAAATTCCTTAATAATCAATTGATTTATTTTGATCATACTGTGTTTGCAGTGAGTTATATGCTGTTCCTTTTAATTCTATAAAATAGAATTTGTGTTTAAATAGTGTCATTAAGACTCATGGGAAAGAAATTCACTGAACCACTAAGGTCTACTTTGCAGCTGAAGTAGCTTACAGAATGCATATGGCCAAACTCTAAAGTGTGGAGGGGGGAATGCCATTTTAAAAAGCAGCGTTGTGGAAACTCAGAGGAGTTTAAATAAGAAAAAAAGTTCTTTTGAGCCCATTAGCTTTAGAGAGAGTTTGTCTTCAAGAGGAACTGTGCTATTTGATGTTTGTCTTTGTGATAGATGGAGACTAATTCTCTTTAGTCCCTATGGAGTTACCACCAGAAGACAAGAAGTCCTTACCAATCTGTCCAACAGCTGAAGGACTAACCCTGTGTTGTCTCACTTTCTCATCTGGCACAGGGCATAAGATGCTTATTTTCTTGTGCCTGTCTTGTGATGACGGTTTCTCATCTTTGTTTTTTTTGCTGATCAACTTCTTAACATCTTCAGAACGTTTCTGTGGAAGAAATACTCTGCAGTGTCACTGGAACCAAGCACCCTGCTTCCAGACTGCAGAGGGGCCGCACAGTGTCTTAGGGGTGGCAGAAGCTATACACTGAAGTGTTACTTAATCTAATGTGGGCATTAAAATTTATGAGACCGGTGGCAGTAAAGCCACCAGATCTTTGAAGTGCTCACTGCAAGCATAGAAATCAGTGGTGCTACGCACAGATTACACTGCATGCGCCAGAGCAGCCAAGAGCTGTGCTTTTACATCAAACTTTTGGATTGTTCTCTTTAGCGATCATGTTTTACAGGTCATGATACAAATCAAGTAGCTCTAAGACAGCAATAGCTGAAAGCAATTGAACTGTGGAGAAGAGGAGCTACGGTTTAATTTTTCAAGGCCGACTAAGGTCTTGAATATTGCCAGAAAAATCACTACTTCTAACTACTCCAAACCCCACTCCTGCCAGCTCCCAACAAGCAGAATGTAAAAAGGCAGGTAGGAGCAGGCTGCTGTCAGAAGAGCTCATCCAGTAGGCAAGTCCTTCCCTGTCCATACCCAAAGGCATACGAGAAAGAGAAGAGCTGAAAATGAGATTTTAGGCTAAGTAATTTGTCCTGACAAAGTTGGGCTGTAAATTCAGCACTCCTGGTTTATGCTACAGAGATCTCACGTGTATCCTAGCTGGCCATGCAGTGTAAATGCTGAATACATAGAACTTTCCCTGGTTGAATCTGTTACTTTGGGTATCACCCTGTTGGAATGACTGAGGGTGATGAAACAGGACAGACAGACCACATTAAACCTGGCCAGATCAAACCAAATGTTATTCCCCCAAAATAAAGATGCTTAATCAGTTGCATACTCTAAGATGCACAACAACATAAGCTACAAGCTTGTACAGAATGATGAACTTGCATGTAGAATGCTCCACATCTCACAAGAGAACATTTGTGCATCCAACTGTTATAGCTGAAGTAAAAGAAAAGATGCTGTAACACCCAGCTGGACTAAAGATGAAGAAATATTATTGCCTTAACTGATGTTCTTCCTCTGTGACCTCAGTTTTCCAATTTCTCTATGGACACAGAAGAAAAATACGTGAGCTTGTCAAAGTTGCAACATGTTTACCCAACTTGTCCATATGCAGGTTTGCCCTGGTTCGACCCTCAAACCTTCTTTAAGCTCTTGGATTTTTAATCAGTATAAACTTTAATTGACATAAAACTGTTTCACCTTGAGCTCAATTTAAATCTGGCTTGAATTGAGCTAAACCGGGATGACGGCACCCAGTTTTAAATCCACGTTGTGTCTGTGCACGATTTTACACCATTTTAACAAAAGGCTTTGAATTGCGACCGTCGATGAACGGCAGCGTGCCTGGGTGTGCTCCAATTCCACGCTTTGGGATATTCCCCCACGGCGGAATGCCACAACGACAGCATCTCCTGGGCACAAATGGGAAGGGGATGGACTGCACTGGAGCTCCAGTTATGATACCGCAAAATTTCAGCATTTACTCGGGGGGGGGGGAAGCCTCCATCCCCCGAGGCCGCTTTCACCCGGGGGCAGGAAGCCCACGTTTGAACCGCCAGCATCTGCCTCGCAGGGGGGGCACCGCGGCTCACCTGCACCTGGGGAAGCTGCCCCCCCCCCCGCCCCGGAAACCCCCTTCCCGGGGGCTGCCGCACCCCCGACCCCTCCCGGGGGGATGCNGGTGCGGTGCGGTGCGGTGCTGGCTGCGCTCCCCGGCTTGGAGCTGCGCCCCCCGGCCGCGGCTGCGCCCGCCCCCGCTGCTGCGCGGATCCCGCTTTGCGCCGGCAGGCGCGGCAGGACGGCCGGAAAGGTAGGAGGGCGCCCGCTTGGCCCCGCTCGCTCCAGGCAGCATCCCTCTCCCTCTCCCGGGCTCGGCGGGCGGGCAGGGAAGAGAGGAGGGAAAAAGAGGGAGGGGAAGGGCTGGATTGAGAAAACGGCTTTTTCTGCTGAGCCGCGCTAGCCGTTCAAAGCTGTGGGTTTACTGGGAAAAAAAAATCCTTCTGGGCTCCCCGCCGGGCCCCGGCATCGCCGCATGATGCGGTCCGTGGCCGGACTTCGAAAGAGCAGAAATCGGGCTGAGATGAAACCCTCCGCAATCCCGAAACTCGCATCCCTTCCCAGGGAAAGGCACCGGCCTGGTAGGTGGGGGAACCCGGGCTGCCGCTTTGTATAGCTGCGAGTTTCGTTATTTTCCCCCTTTTAGGGTGGGGAGAGGTGGTCTCTTTCCAGACTTTCGTCATTTGCACCCGTTTCGTCACAGCGGAGAGATTGCATCATGTTACAGTCCTGGATTCAGCCAGGGCAAAGGCGAAAAGAACCATCCTTCCAGATCTGTCCCATTGGCTTCCCCGTCTGACCCCCTCCTTTTTATTTCCTGTTGAAGAGAGAGGTTAGCACGAAAAAGCAGCCTGCCATTGGTAGGCGGCAGTTCAGTTCGCAGCGACGTATTTTGATTTCTTCCACTGAGGGTTTTTTTGGAAAGTCAGTTTTAACTTTGTCGGTTCTGTGCGCGTTATGTGTCTTGTGTGGGGGGAACTAGAGGAAACTTGCCAAAGATTTAGCCGGTAGGAAAATAATGGGCGGCAAAAGAGCTGGATGAACAGCCAAAAGCAGGCGTTGCTTTATAGATTAGTGCTCTGGAGTCGGAGGAGGTGAATGGATTCAGGCAGGCATCCCTCGGAAACCGAGGCGTTCACCTGCCTGGAAAGGCAGCGCAGATGAATGAATACACACTTCTGAAAGGCAAGACAAGACAGATGTCAGGAACAGAGACGTATTTAGCTAATCTGCCCGCTGGATCCTGTATGATCAGTTTGATGCGAACACTTGGTGTGTCTGTGCCTGTTTTATTTATCATACCTTCGCAATGACTGCTCTTTTCGGCTGGGATTTGAGTGAAAATAATACATCTCAAAGCCAGAGAGATCTAATTAAGGGTTGTACTGCAGGCCAGGGCTTCCTAAGCCAACGTATTCTGCTGTTCTTTCTGCAGTTCTTTGTCTTGTTCAATGGGAAAAAAAAAATGTCACGGCTCGGCTTGGTTCGGCTCTTGGAGGTATTTTCCCTAACTCGTACCTCGCCCTTGCAGGTGCACTGTCACTGTTTGCTCCAAGTGTTACACAACCGCTTTTTTCTGTTATGAAAATAGCAGTATTTTGAAGTTTTTTTTCTCGGCTTCTCCGGGAAGCGTTGGTGCAGGGGGAAAAGGGAGCAGCTTGGCAGCCAGATGGATCCATCCATCAGCGCTCTCCTATATAGGCATTTGGTGCCCTTCAGTCATCTCTTATGCCTCCTGGTGGTTTCCATAGGAAGAGCTGCGTAATTACTGTCTCCTTTTGAACAATCCTTTTTTCCTTTTGGAACTGAGGTGGAAGAGGAAGGAATCCTGCATTAGAGCTGCAGGGAGAGCCGTCCTGTCTTTGTGGGGCTATAGGGCACCAGATGGGTTTAAGAATTCAAAATGGATTCTGAAAAGAAGCATCTACAGTTTTCTTTGTGCATCTGGATACCCAGTGATCGCAGTCACGAGCCTGTGCACACAACAATGAGCAGATATTCACTGCCTTTGGTGACATGTGGCACTCCTTGGTGTTTCTCGGGAAATATGTCAGCAAAACTCAAAGTGTTATGTGGTGTTCCTGCGTCCCAGGTAGATTTTTAGATGAAGGGATTTGGGAGATTTGTGGGGTTGGATTTGCCATGTTCCCTGAAGCAGTGGCAACAAGGAGGGATAAAATGCAAAGACACTTCAATAGGACAGCCATTCACAATATGGTAAAATCTTACAGTCTTAGTGGAGAGGTTTTTCATCTTCTGAAGCTCTCAAAATTGAAGTGATACTGTCGGAGACATTAATAAAAATATAAATATTGAAATCTCAATGGGGGCAGGCTGTATTTGGTACACATATGACTAACTGTGCTATTCCTTTCAGTGGTGCAAAGAGGACCTCCTGTAAGGTCAGATCAGGAATTGCCTTGCCCTGCTGCTCACTGCAGATTTCCTTGAGACATTGCCCCAGGACAAAGAGCCAGTGCTTCAGGGCTGGTTTACGTAAGCTGGAGTCAACCAATTTAATTTCCGTCCATATTCAGAAGTTTTGTATCTGATACATCAGTCAATGGGAGTATGGTATCCAGGAGCCTGCCTGGTTAACTGCATTGTTCGAAGCTGCGCTCTTTGTTTTGCGAGGAGGAGGAACGGATGTGCTTTATACTCCTCTGCAAAAGATCTCTTGCTGAAGTGGGCAGATGGGATTCCAAACTCCCATGCAGTTTAGTTCACTCTATGTTGTTATGGTTTTAGTCACACTAAAGCTGGCTGTGTCAACTTTTTTAAAAAAATTATGCATCCCTTCCAGTTATGCAATTCAACTTGTTTTGGATGTGAATGACGCCTAGCTACTGGTATCACCCTGAATTTCCTCTGATTCGTCAGTTTGTTGACAAATACAGTGTTTCACCTGGTACAGGACCTGTCTGTCTGGGTTGGGCAGGTGAGTGTGTTACAAACTCAGTAGATATTATCCCAGTCTAGTATACTCAGATATAAAATGTTCTTAGGCTCCCAGCTGAACTCAAGTAGTCAAACCCAACAAAAATAATAGAAAAATGGAAGTCAACCAAAGGACTACAGAGTTACTGTGAACTCTGAACCAGGACTGAAAAAGCTGTCTTCAGCGTACTCCTATTCTACATCTCTTAAGGTTATCTACTGAACTTTAGGAGGAGTTAGCTTTAGCTTTTCTACTATGAAACATCCTCAGCTGGCCTTAGAGCAAATTTAAGTTTTTAATGTCATACCAGATGTCTTTCTGGGGAGAGTCTGAATAAAGCAGTGCCGAGAGTAGTCTGTCAACACTATGAGCAGGTAAGAAAACATGTAGCTGCAATCGCACGGGGGTGTCCCTGAGTGCGGTGTGCAGGTGTTCGGACTGCACCTACCCATCTACCTATGCGTGAAAGTCTTGTATTTCTATTGCATATGCAACAGCACTCTAACATACTATGTATAAATTCAATTGCTCTTAGTCTCTGATTAAAAGTTAACTCCTGACTCTCCAGGTCATGAAACACATGCTGATGCTAGTAATGCTAATGAGTAGTATTGCAGGAACATAATTGGGGTTTGTGGAAAGGGGGATATCTTATATCCTTTGGGGATGTAAGCCCTATTTTCCAGAGATATGGTAAGAAAAGAAATCCTGAATGGCAGAAAAATCGAGTTGTCTGTTGTTCATTACCCCTCTGTTGCCTTAACAGAAAGTCAGTCGTGACATAGGGTGCGTAGTAAGGTTTGGCTGCTCAAGGTGCTGAGCACCCTTAACACACAGCAACATCCAAATGAACTGGTGGTGATCACCTCTCCTAGAGCAGCCCTTGGAGAATGCACTAGGCTGTGAAAAGGATGAATCAGTATCTGTTGTATATTTTACCAGGGTCCATCAAGAAATCTGGGAAAGAAGCTCCTAAGAGGACTTTTTTTTTATGGGTTTGATTTTGTACAGATACAGCTTTTTACATGTAGTGGTATCTTAAAAGCTGATGGTGTATGTTTCACAGTAAAAGAAGCAAAACTGCATAGGACTGTCTTCTTTACATCTCTTTCCTCAACTGAAAAAGAAATAAACATTTTTAAAAAATCAGAGCATTATTCCTTTCATGGTGACATAGTACTGAGATTTTTTTACTATCTGGGGGATTTCTGCTGCCAACAACTCTCTGCCATCCTGTATGTTTGAGCTGAGTGATAAAGGCTGTCTTTCCCTAGGACAGATGTTGGTAATGGCCTTATTGTGCCAAAGTCTTTGAGTACAAAATGCTGAATAAAAATATTTCCATCCATTAATAGTAAGTGCCAGAAAGGAGTACACAAGTGGTTTCAAATTTAATCTGCAATGTGGCTGATGTCTCAGATAACAGCATTTTTACCCCCAAGAAATATAGCACTTGATGTATGTGAGGTGATTGCTGTAAGTTGCACTAAATATATATTATTCATTAGGGGACTGTCATTATCCCATGTTTGTGAATTCCCCAAAGTCTCCTATCGTTGTCCTCATCACATCTAAACATGTATGGAAAACATGATTTTGGTGTCCTACTTGACTGGCTGATGTTCTGGCTGGCTGAATTTACCCTGAGCTGGTACCCACTTTTAATGACCATGCTTGCTTGGTTCATTTAAAATGGACGGACTTTGGCAAAGGAGCTTAATTCATGTGCTCACAGTAGCAGAGATAGCACTCCTTCACAGAGAATATGTAGTGGTATGTTATCTTGGTTTTGCAGAAAAGCAAATAGTAAAAGCTCTTTAACATGCCACTTTCGTGCTAAACTGCTATGCACTGCCTTCAAATGTATAAAGGCTTAATATTTGGCCGGTTGCTGAGGGTAGATTCTTTTATGTCCATTAAAATATGTTGAAGTATCTCTTTGAAACTTATCTGGTCTCTCATCAGTTACACATGCTTATGGCATTCCTGTTGTTCAGAACTGGAAGAGAAGATAAGGCAAGGCAAGGAGGGAATTTCCTTGTTACTAACAATTAACAGATCCAGATTTGATTTCGCCGTACCGTTTCTTACCAGGAGCAGCTGCAAAGAGAGAATTGCAGTGTGACCTTCGCAGCGTTTCCTAGTGCAGTCATCAATCAGTTCTGGCAGGAGCTTTATCGCATCTATCAGTGTGGCTCATAAGCCACATGCTGTCTAGTCTAGGGGGGGAAAAACAAACAAACAATGGGAGCTACTGTAGGTTTTGTTTAAAATAAAACAACCGGGAGTGAGTTTTTCCCATATGTGCCAGCTTTGTAGGCGGATTTCAGTTTTCCCTGTGTGCTGTTGGGCTGATTAATAAAATATGATGATTGTAAAGCAGTGGAAGAGACTTCCATTACGTCTCAATGGCCCTGGCAGATCATTCACAAACTGTAGCAGCTTTAGCCTTTTGCAGTCGATGCTCTCCAGTCTCATTCTCATCCTCAGCATTATTTTTACTAAGCGGTTGATGCAGTTAGATTAATTTAGGTGTCTTCTGAAGGTGTAAATATTAGGGAATAAAGAAATGTTTTCAGCCTTCTCTAATTCTTCTATGAAATAACGCAGCTTTCTCAGATTAAGCGATTTGCTCTTTTTTGTGGGAATGTGTGCACCTTCGCAGGCTGCTTTAGGGCTCTTTCAGAGGCAATCAGCTGCAACATCCCACTTTTAAGCATGCAAAACATTATTAACACCCCGTGTTTTGTTTGTTTGTTTTGTGTGTGTTTGGTTGGTTTTCCCTACTGACCTTGGTCTGGTTTGGAGTTCTACTGAGATTTAAAACATTTTGTGTTCTTGCTGTTTACACCAAGTTCACTGCCATTTTCAAATTCCTTTGCTCTCCTTTTCTTGTCAGCAGCAGTAAGTAGAACTTTGTTACCTTCCTTTCCAGGACTCAGTACAGGGACGGGTAGATACGTAGATGTATATAGATAGATATATAGAGAGTGTGTAGACATATAGTTCATATGTATTAGAGCTGCCTTTGTCACACAGGCTTCCTGAGAAAAATGGCTAATTGCTAGTGTGTGTGTATATATATATGTATAATTACTGTCATACTGTCAAGTAAAAGGTTAGGGCCCTGAGCTTCAAACTGGTAATGTTGATGGACAAGAGTGGGTTGTGATCTGTAATTTTTGTGGTTTTTAACCAGTCTGTTCTTGGTAGAAGGTACCTTGGTACCAGATTTGGACAAAGAAGCTTGAAACACCGCAAGAAATGTGCAATAGCAGGTGCAAGGAAAATGCGTGTAAAATGTGAAATACATTTAGCAAAATGGTTATCTGCTCTGTCAGGAAAAAAATCACGTGAATTGGCTAGCTGGCTATGGAAAGAATGACTTTTGTGGTTTTCCTCTGTGCGTGCCATGTCAGTTTGACAGGTTTTGTATCCCCAGCTGCTGAACTGGCATTAGGCAGGGCAGCAGCCACAGCTCAGCCCCTGCCCCAGAGACCAGCAAACCTGAGTGAAAAGGAACCTGCCTAAAATGATGCTCTGTGTTGTCTGTCTTCAAACGCTGGGGCTGTCCCTGAGGGGTTTGACAGACAGACGTCCTTGGGGGGTTTCAGATGGTGCTCTCAGCCGCTGCGTGCCAGCGCTGCCTGTCCCCACAGTTGAGCTGGCATCAGCCCCTGGGTCCCAGCCCAGCAGCTCTGCCCAAGCAGGGGACGGGACCAGGAGAGGCTGAAACTCTGGACCACAAGCTCCAGCAGCCAGGCACCATGGCTGCACAACCACTTGGTAGAGGGGCTTTAAGAGGCCAAAGCCATAAACGGTCCTGTTCCAGCAGGAGGGTGAGGAGGAGACGGGGAGCTGCCAGTAGGAATCGGCCTTGGGAGCTGAGTCCTGTGTTGTCCTTTGGGGGCTCCTGCTTCATGTGCACGCAGCAAAACAGCTGGCTGCCTGCTGCTGGCGTAGACTGAACAAAAAGACATCGTTTCAGCCTTGCAAGCAGGGTGGGCCACAGTGAGGAAACGATAAAATGGCAAGAGTTGAAAATAAGACAGATAATGTCAAAGGCAAAGTCATTAGATAAGGAGAAGTGGGGCTGCTGAGTGTCACCAGGGCAGTGGTGGCCAGGAGCTGAGCTGCAGAGGGACCATGCTTTGATGCTGTTCTGCTGCTGTTCTCTAGCATAGATCAAACAGAAATAAATGGCCCTTGTGGAGAGTGGGATTTATTCTTGTAAGCCAAGTCTGTGTTAGGGAATAGAGTGAAATTCTTGCTGGATGTTGTCCCTGGCTGCAGGACATACAGACAGCAGAAAAGAAATACCGGAAAATGTTAGCAGCTAACTGATTTTCAACTCTGCTAACACATAACGTTATCAAAGAACACCCTTTGGAAAATGAAAAGATCTGCTTCTCGGAGGGGAAAAAAACCAGGCTGAGGAGCTTCTGTGAATATACAGAGCTCTTCTCCTCGCCTGATCTCTCTGTCTGCACTGTGTGTTTGCCATTTAGGACCATGAAAAGCTGTGAGTCTTCTTGGACAGGGGATGATGGGTCCGTCAGGAAGAACCAGGAGAGCTGAAAAGAGATAGAGGCTAGGTCAGGCCACGGCATTTTGTTTTGAGCTTAACAGGAATGAAATCCACCCTTAAGAGTCTTGGGGAAAATTCTGGATGAGGGCCAGTGTGAATAATGCTGAGTGCAGATGGGTGGGACCCCACCTGGTTACAAAAACAATCCTTTTTCCAAGGTTAGTTAGTTCTGCTGACAAATAAGGTCTTATTTAAAAGGAAAAAGAAAAAAAACAGTTGGAGACCTTAAAAAAAAATCTCCAAAACCAACCAAACACTAAAAAACCTGAAAGTTTCTCACTTCAGAAATTAATGAAAACAAGTCCCTAAAATGCAGACAGCTGAGAGCACACACCAAAAACCTCAGATAAACAAAACAAGTGTCCTCTGGGGAAAAGAAGAGCTGTTCCCTCTCTGGGAAAGTTTGTCTGTTCCGGGGGCTTGTGAACTTTTCATCTTCTCAGGGACTTTCTGCTGTCCTTGGTTCACTTTTTGCAGCTTCTTGGTCTTCTGCACGTCTTTCCCTGGAGCTCAGAGAAGTGTTTATGCAAGCGCTCAGCTTTAAATAAATGAATCATCTCATTTGATGTCGGTGAGATTAGTGCTTGGGGTTGTGTGTGTGTTTACGCTGCTCTGTTGAACGGGAGCCCCCGTGGACAGGAGTGGGCTCGGGAGGGGTGTAAGTGTGCCCATCCCACAACCACCTTTCTGCCCCCAAAAGGAGCCCTCCCACCAACCTCCACTGCTGCGGCTTGCAGCCACCAAGACACCTTCTCCCTTGTGACAGCCACATCCTGAGCCTGATCCCAGAGCTGATTTGGATCAAACCATATCCAACAAGCCAACTAGATGCAGCTGTTAATTTTAACCTGACTCAAGTCTCAATTAGGCTCTTGGTGACTGCTGTTCCCATCTGCCTGCCTGCAATAACAGAGCCTCACAGCCTCCCAACACTGCAATTTCCTTCACATCCCTTTGGATCTTCTCCTTTATTATTGTTTACAAAATGCCCGAGTCTAGATTTTGCATATGTGGAAAATCTTGCAGAGAGCTGTCGCCCCTTTGACCTCATCTTCTCCATGTCTCTCATTTTTCTGTCCTCTTGCTTATAGTCCAACTATGTAAGTTTTTAAAGTAATTGGAGTGTAAAAAAAAAAAAAAAGGAAAAACAAAAAAGGCTATACTGAAGGCTTCCCTGTAAACAGTAGCTCTCTGTACAACCTCAGGGCAGCTACAAGTACATGTAGAAGGCCCACATGACTGTCTCCCCCAAAGAAACAACCAAAATACTGATTAACTTACAAGGAAAGCAAAAGCTATCTTGAAGAGGTATGATGTTTGTGGATTTTTAGACTTCTTCAACCCTTTTCAACTCCTTCAACTTCTTTTTCCTGAAAGCATTATGGGACTAGCTCGGCTGTACTTGCACTTGAGGATTCCTTTCTGGTTTATGGTCAGCGCCTCTGTGGGCTCCAAGATCTAAGTGCGAAGTCATATTGCCCTGAAGTTTATTGTGCGTTGTAAGAGCAAAGGGTGAAATCTGTCTTTGAGACTTGGGGTCATTTGGGCTAGGTTTCCTGACATACCAGCCCTTGCAAAAAAACAGCTGTTCTGGGATTGTCATTCAGCCAGCTTTTAAAGAAAAACAACCAAATAAAGAAAAACTACTCTGCCAAATAGGGATCAAACCTTAGCTTGGTTTGAGTGTGCTTTAAGTAGTCTCAGTCTTTGCATTTGCACTAGTTCTTCTTTCCCTTCAGGGAGGTGACTTGGAAGCAGCATTTGTGAAAGCATCCAGCCCTTTCCCTGTACATCACTGTAGGGAAGGGCTGCTTCCTGCTCAGGTCTAAGTGCTTTCCTCTGTGAGTCAGGATCTGCACAACCCAGAGGGAGATCTAAATGTAAATATCTGGAAGTATAGATACAGGAAATGAAGGTACACATCTTTCCTAGGTGTGACTGTGGAGCTGTCCTTGGCCAGGAGGCATCACCTGGATGGTCCAGTCACCCAGCTGAGCCAGGACCAAAGTTGCCCAGAGACAACATAGCAGGCATGTGCCCTTGCTGAAGATATAGCTTGAGCTATATATATAGCCAAAGAAGTGTATGCCCTTCTAGCAAGTTATTATCAGTGACTTACAGAGCACTTGGTACCCAAGAGCAGCTCTTTATATGTTAATAACTCAGAAAAAATTCATGACTTCATGAGATGGGACAGGGAGTAGGAACTGGAAATGGCAGATGCTCAGGGTGCAGAGGGAAGGAGAGAACTGACTTAGTCTGCCTGAATGCTTGAAAGAAATGCGTGACAAAGTTGTAAGGATGGCAACCAAAGATGGTTGCCTCTCTCATCAGCCCTGCTAGTGCCTCAGCACTCCTGAAATTTCAGTATAAAACTGTAATCATAGGAGGGTGAGANTAATCATAGGAGGGGGGGAAGTGTGTAAAAAAAAAAAAAAAAAAAAAAAAAAAAAATTCTAGAGCATCTTCTGCCTTTTTTGCTATAGTCATCCCTGCTTTATAAGCTTTCCTCTTAACTCCTGCAACTCTAGTGAGTTTAGGAACACTTCTAAACTCTGGGAAAAACAAGTGTTTGTCTACTTTACCTGGGAAACTTACTTTTGAATAATGATAGGTGTTACAGCCGTAGGACCATTTGTTACCATTTGAACAGCAGTTTACAGGGGTTAGCTCACCTGCCCCTTCTGTCAGGCAATCTGTGGAGCAAACATGTCACCTGCTGCTTTCAGCCTTGTGCTCCTTACGTGAGCAGTGGCATGTAATGCTGTACTGTTTGCTATTACAATTACAGACTGCGCTCTTCTCCCAGCAAGCCAGTGGAGAGGAGCCGGGTGAGTTATCTCACTGACGTGAGACGTGCTGGGACTCTCCACACATACGTGCACTTGTCTTTGATTGCATTCACTAGGGTCAGCTAGAGGGGGTCATGATTGTCCCAGATCAGCGCACTTCATTACAGTAGTCTGCCAAAATAATCCTTCCCCTATTCAGTTCAGCTGCACCCAGTGCGATGAAGCAACTAAAAGTATGCGTATAATTCTAGAAAGCTCTTGTCAGCTCTGGGAGGGGTAGAGCGAAGCATGGCTCTGTGTGTACCGTAGCACTTCACAGGGTGGTTTTGCTACAGTCAATAATAAATAGCATTTTTGCAGAGTTCGGAAAGGCACAAAATAATACTGAGCAACCATACCTTGTGATTATAGAGTCTGTCGGGGTATAACTACAGGAAAGCAGACAAAGGGCACGACAAGGTTTTTTCCTTGGACTGGAGAAATCATTTTTAGTGGCATAATTCTCCAAAATTGTAATTATTGGATATTTTTTCAACTAAGCCTACCTAGGAAAATGTTAAATTCCTTTTGTCATTGTTTCTATATTAAAGTGAGAATTTCTTCCCAATGGGATTTTTATAAAGAGGAAACAGATACTCCACATTCACCAGTGGAAGTTGTCCAAAGCTGAAGGGGAAAATGCCATTTCAAACTGTTAAGAACAGCATGATAAAAGCCACCTGGAACAATAAATGTGGCTGCTGATTTCACATGTAAGGTGCATTTTCCTGTGGAATTATTATTCATACTGTAGTAAACCTAATACAGCAATTAATAACTTTATTTGTGTTTTAATTTGTCGTTATAATGAGTGATGTTTCCTTCTTCCTGTGTTTAAGAAATTGCACCCATGCCTATAGTGACTCTTCCTCTGACTGTAGGCAAGTGAATTTTTGTCACTGACTAATAAGAGAAGGATCAGGGACTTGGGACCCTAATAATAGGACTGCTGGGAAATCACTGAACACCAGCAGAGAGCTCTTTCATTGTCTCTTTCATTTTCATTGTCTGCTGCCATTATCTTGTTTTACATTCAGCTTGCCTGCCGGCTTGCGACTAGTAGCGAAGATTGCTAGAATCTGGGCTTTTGAAGATACCATTATTTTCCTTTTCTTACCTGATCACACCATGGAATTATGTCACTGAATTAAAATTCTGATGGAGGTAGACTGTGATGATTAAAAGCTTCGTCAGCATAAAGTTGCGTCTTCTTTAATTTAAGGATCAGAGGGCTGCACCCCATCTGTTACAAGTGTGAGGGCTAAGAAATGGCATTATTAAGCTAGCTAAACAGCTGTAAAGTGTATGTTAAGACTAGCAAAGTAACTAATTTGGTTATTTTTTTTATTGCCCTAGCTTCTTTATCTATCTTCCCAAAGGCTTTTTCCTGCCTTATTCATATGTGCACTCATTTTCAGAATGTTCAAGGCAAGAACTGTGTATTGTATAAAATAAATAAGAAGTAACGTGTTACCACTCTCTTGCTTTATTGTTGTTGTAGGATTTTTACTAAAATACTTGTTAAGTCAGATTGATATCAGTTTCCAGACTAAAAATATTAACTTCTGAAGGAAAAATGCAGTGTGTTGATTGTGACGGATAGCTGCTTTTCCAAACACATTTCCAAACGATCATCTATCAGCATCTACTTCTACAGGGCACTTTTCAATGTAGGATGAGCTCAATCTAACTGCACCACCCAAAGATGACAGCATTTCTACTGGACTTGGAAAACATTAAACTGGTTTATCTCCATAGTGAAATCACTTCACTTGTAAATGTCCCACCCCAAAATAATTGTATTAATTATTATTTACGTTTATGCTTGTTCTTAAGCAAAAGCCTGACCTATACTGGAGATTTTATAGACTTTGCATACATTTGTGACTGAATGGTGCCCTATCCTTTATCTAATTTTCTGCAATTTTTTTTTTTTTTTTCCTTGCCTTGCCTTACTATGTATTTGATTGTTGCAGGAGGGGCAACGTACTTCACTTGTAGAGAGAAGCAGCAATACATTTATTGATATGAATTAGGGATTTAACAAAGTTTGAGGGTAAATGTGACCCTTAACAAGACTCGAGATGGCAAGGTACACTTGGTTATTTACTGCATAGAGGACAGGGTCAGACAGAGCTGGCAGGGAGACCCTCCCGTTGAGTCATGAGGTTCAGAAAGGACCCCCTTGCTTCCTAAACTCCTTCTCACAGAGGAGTCTAGGTGCGGCTGGTTCCAATCCGAGTCCCAGACTTGGTTTATGTCTAAAGGATTATATATGTGCACAGTCAATCCTTTATATCACTCAGCTAAGATTTCAAAGTTCAGCGTGCTGTTAGTCACTTACCGGAGGATCTGTTGTGGCAAGGAATCTCTGAACCTCGAGGAGTAACCTTGAGAGGTGTCCCTACTCAGGGGAGATCCTGGCGTGCAGCCCGCTGCCGTTCAGGAGAGCTCAAAGGGCTCTTGAACCCACTATTTATGGGGGTAAGATGATTGACCTGTAGTCATATTTGCATATTGACCACAGAACCAGCATTGCTTAGTTAGCCCTTGGCTGTTGCGTTGTTATCTGTCTCCCTGAAACCATGCTGAGCCCTGGATGCCGCCATCACGACTGCACGCAGCCATTATGACCACCATGGGTGGTTATTGCTTGGACAGTGTTACAGGAGATAAAGATCAGGTGGCGCCTGGAGAAGGGGGAGCACACCATCATGTACCTGCATCTGTCGTGAATTTTCATTTGAGAGGAGATTATGATAGAATCAGTAGCCTGACAAGTTGCTTTAGAAGACAAATGGTGAGAAAGTCCCCACTTGTAAGAAATGAGACCGAGGTGCTCCTGATACCGAGTACAAAAAAATGTACACTCCAGCACGGTGATTTTCAGAATGCAGAGACTTGCCAGTTTGTTTGAATCTGATTTTTTTTATCAAGAGATCATGGGTACAAATTATGTAGGGGATTTCATTTCAGATTATTTTCAATCACTGTACTTCAAGAACAGAATGCAACTTGACATGTGCAACCAAAGGCAAAGTGAAGCAGAGGGCAACCAACTTGGACATGGATCGAAGATGAGAATGATTTCAAATAGTAACAAGGAGGGAGATTTGTGAAATAAATGCATCGATGTTTATCTACATTAGGTGTAAGAAAGTAGCGATGGGATACCTAACTGCATTATTCAATGTACTACGGGGGCTGGAGCTAAATCATCATGGCTCAACTAGTGTTGGTAGGTTAGGAAAAGCAAAGCTACCGAGTGCAGCGCAAACCCTTACCCTGCTTATTTGTGGGACTTGAGGGAATAGGGAATTGTTTGTTAGAACAATTTTTGTTATGTTTGTGGTGGCTTGTCACACTGGCTGCTCGTGGTACACAGGCGACAGCTACAAGCCAGAAGTAATTTCTTTCCCTCCTCCCTTCTCTTGGTTGGGACAGTGGGATGGAATCTTTCATTCCTGCGTCAAATCTGTTACATTTTTCACACCAGAGTTTTGAAGCTGGAAGAAAAAGACCCATGATGAGGCTGTGACAGGAGGAAGCTGAAGTTAGAGTGAAATGAGAATGCATTTCAATGAAGTGATGTTACATTTACTAATCTTGAAGATTAGCATTTGGAAATGAGCTTTCTTAGAAGGAACAGTTTGTTTTAATCTATTCACTGCTAAATTGGGACTCAACTATTGGTACTTGCAATGCACTAAGAAAAGCACTCACTCAGACCATCTGTATTGAAAAAATGAGACTAAGAAGCTAAGTGTCATCATATGTTCACAAGTCCTGCCTGTCCCTGGTGCTTGTAAGAGCAGCCTCATGTGCATGCTGCGCGATTCAGAAACACAGGAGACTCTATGTGAGCTCCACTGTGGCTCCCAATGGTGCCAGTTAATATGTACTCCAGAAAATGTCAGTCTAGATGTTTCTATTACTTCTTTTCTCCGTAGAACTGGTTAAATACAAAGATGACACAAAAATGTTACGTAATAATAGCACTATTAAATATGTGTTTGAATATAACATAGGACTATTTAAACAACTTTCTAAGTATATTTAAATATCTGTACTGTAATGAGAAAGCTCTTTTTCATTTTCATTGTAGTAAGCATGAGATCAGATTTTCAAATTAAAGGCATGTGAAAGCTGATAGGCACTGAGAGTGGGATACATCCTGCCAGACGAGAGAGCAGGTCTCCAGCTGAGCTCGTTCCCTCTAGTCTTCCGTTACAATCAAGGGGTAGAAATCTGCTTCTCTAGGATGTAACTAATCTGATCTGTTCTAGATGTCTATTTTAGGAAGCCTAAATTTCTCCATTGACGGTGCATTGAGCCTAGGGCAAATAGCTGAGATACAGACCACTACATTGTAAGCATTGGCATTTAGTCAGAGGAATGTCACCTCTAGAGCTCAAATGCTCTGCCTGTCTAGTTTCAACCCCATAAAATGAGTAATTCTTCTGAAGTAAAAGAATTTAGTCAGGAGGCTTAAAACAAGATGATCACCTTTTGGATTTGCATAGATAGGTGGATTATTTGTACTCTTAATTTAGGTCTACTCAGTGCTTACAAAAAAGTCTGTTACAATGTCTTTGCAGGGCTACTTCAATGCTTTGAAGGCTAAAGGTACTCGGTGAAAACATCCTCGAAAAGAGGCTTGAAATGCAGGAATGATGACCGAGACAGATTCTTGCAAAATGAGTTTTATGATAGAAAATTGTTAGCTGTGTCTTTTGGAGAACTGGTGTATAATATTAGTTCTCTCTTTTATGAGAAATTTGCCATATTGATCTCATATGACTGTTCATTCAGCTGTGAGATTTTTATTTAGACTGCTGTGCTCAGTGCCTTATTAATTAAGATGTCTTGCGTTTGCATGACTGAGGTTCTTAGTCTTAAATAGACCAAAAATAATTAGGTTTATTACCACTGTTTAAAATTAGAAAAGAAAAAAATGTGCCACCAAATCACAGAAAAACATGTTCTGAAGACAAAAAGTGGAAAAGAAACTGGTTGTGTAGTGGCTCAGGAATCATCACTTGGAGGTACATGGGAAACTACAACTAGAATTTGTGAAAATTTTGTTGCATGTGTCCTTAGAAAAGGTGCACATTAGAGGCCATAATTTCTGAGAAGGGGAAGCATCTGGATTTAACCAATAATTTACTAATCCATTGAAACATGAATCCTATGTCTGAGTAATGTCGGGGATTTGGGATTTTGAAAGGAAGTCCACGGAGAATCAGTGGCTTGAATTTATTACCAAAACGTGATTTTTTTATAAGTATACTTCAGATTTGGACAGGAAGTATAGATACAGGTAATTGAGAAATATGGCTTCCTTTAGCACTAATCCATATATAAAGTATTGTATTGCAAGCTGATCTCCTTAATGGCTATTTTAAACCAAACTTGTATTTGTTTTGGGTTTTATTATATACTGTATTACATATTAAATATATATTTTATATATATATATCATTCTCAGGTAGTTTAGTAGAGCAATCATTTCCATAGAATTTAGTCAGGAGTTTTATGTAGAGGTGGCTGGAAACTGTAAACATGCAACAGTACTCCAATGACTCCACTAGGAAATGAACACCTATAAAAATAGGGGTTTGCCCATGAGACCCAATCAAGCAAAGTTCTTTACACATGTGTGTGTTTGCATTGAAGCCAATGGGAAAATTCAGAGATTTAAATATGTCTGTTAACACACCAGAAGGTCAAATAAAACTGCGGGCCTAGAAGATGCAGAGTGCCTTGTGAACCTCCCTCCTACTGGGGTTAACTTCACCCCTAAGGCAGACAGTGTACATAACCCATGTTCTGTATTTCTTTTCCTGTTGACATGTGTTTACTAGTATGAGCCTTTGTCTGACTTTTTGTTGCTGTTTAAGTCTTAAAAATAGTTCAAAGACTTAAAAATAGTTTAAGAATGTAGTTCTTCGTCACTGCTTCAGGCTGAATAATTACTATCTGGCTAAATCTTGCTTATGTTACCTATTGTAGGTGACCTCCTAGGACAACTCATTTTTGTTTGAAACGTGGTGATTATTGCTGTATTGTTTTACCTAAATAATTTTTCTTGAAAGAAAGAGCTAAGATAAATGTTAAGAGCTGGAGAGGTAGAGCATTTATCAGCAAGTGCTATTCATAAACACATCACATTCACTCAAGCTTAGACCACCACATGGTTGCTGTTTAGTTTAGGCACGCATGCATTTAGATGTTCTTTTCAAGGGCTTATGATATGCTGAGCAGCTACAGTTTATGTTAACATTCTGTATTAACCACAAAAGCAAGGTAGAGCTAAATGAAGGCATCAAACTTTCATAGATGTTTCAAAGCTTTCCCTGAAACTGTATCCAGATCCCTAGCAAAAAACCACCAGTTGCTACAGATGTTGGTGGAAGGTATCTGTAGTATGTATTCACACAAACCTATTTATCTTACTGTCCAGAGAACTACTGATATCTCTTACAGATAAAGACCTTAGATGCAATAAAATGTAAAGAGCTGGGCAGTGATTAAGAATTTAAGTGCAAGGAACAACCTCCTGGAGATGCCTCTCATTCACCATTGACCTTGATTTGGAAGAAACTGGTTTGTACCTGCAACCATATAGTATACAGGTGCTTATACCTCTTCACCTCATAAGGATATTATTAAATAGGATTTCTTCACTTAAAACTAATTTGAAACTAGTCTTCTCCCCTGGGGAGTAGTGAGATCTGACCTAGTAATCTAGTAAAGTGTATTGCAAGTGTAATTCTGGAATCAAACCATATACTGTTCAACAAGCCTACATCAAGAGAGCATAGGCTCTCAGTTTCAAAAGGGTGGATGCATCTAAGTGGTTTTTTTGGTTTTTTTCAAGCAGCCTCATTTGCTGACCCCAAAAATATTTGGGGAGAATTGTCCCCAGCTTCTTATTAGATGACTACCTGGTGCCCATCACTCCTCCTCCTCCTGTTGCTATTCCTCTCTCTACGTCCTACAGAATATGTGTGTGTGTGTATATATATGTGTATATATGTATATGTGAAGGTATACTGGGATCCTTTTGAGTCCATGAAGGATGGCTGAGAGAAGCCATGCTATGAAATGACTCTTGACTCTGGTGTCTGTCCTTGCAGTGCACTGTCTCTTCCCTAGCGCTGAGATTCTTGAGTAATGTATATCCCCTGGCTCTTTGCAGTGTACCTGATTCTTTTCCTCTTGATTTAGGCAAGCTTCCCACTTTTTGTGAGTCTGTGATGGAGCTGTGTGGTTAGAAACACCGAGTAAAGTTAGATAGTGCTTCCAGCTGATGAATTGTTTTAGCTTGAGCTGTGGGATAGGAAAGACACAATTACTTAACTGTGTTAAGAACAGCTGATGTTATATATGAATGCGTGTGTGTGCAGTCTCTTGCATTAACAGCTCTGCACACCTCTATATTGTGTAACAGACAGCCATAGATGAGCAACTAGAAATACAATATTTGTACCTAATCTGCTGCAGTGGAATTCTGACTGCCTTCAGGAGAGATTTTGTTCTATCATTTCAGATACATTTCCATTTTCTCTTATTAGAAGCACCAAAGCTTTCCACCTTTCTGTTTGGTTGGGCTTTTTCTTTCTTTTTATTTTTTATTTTTTAAAGTATTTACCGCATTCATTTTCCATGCTGCTTGTGGATTCCAAAACCTTGCCAGGAGGTACTTTAAAAATGCTGGCTTCTCTTGGTTGTTACATGTCAGTACAAATCAAAATATGTTCAGCTTTTTCCCCAAGAAATAGTTTTATTAAATTCATCTTACAGTGTGAGAATATGTATGTGTTGTCTATTATTATTACTGCCTCTGTAAGTGTTAAGTAATATGTTTGAACCATACTTGTAGGAAAAAAGAATGTAGAAGGAACTATAGTGTACTATATTTCATCTGGAGAACAATGTCCTGAAAGTTAAAATACATCAAAGAATTAAATAAGTCCCCTTGAAATGAAGGGTGGGAATAACTGTGTGCATTATAACATTTGCTTACCCAGTTTCAGACTCTTCTGTTTAATTATCAGGTAGAAGCACAAAGCAAAAAGGATAAAAAGTAAAGGGAAGGTGTGGATCCCGCTGGTTCATTTTCTTTTGTTAAAAAAAAAAATCTCTGCTGATGTTCTATTTATTGACCTTAAGACAAATTTCAGAAGGGAAAATAAACGATCTCCCTAACGCAAAACATGAAATGCTACTGGGCTGTTTAATTCTCACAGAAATATTCAGAATGAACTTTCCTACTCTTTGCACGGTTGCTTTATAGTCTTTAAAAGGACAGAGCTGCATTGTTATCAGAGCAGCTAATGCTTTCCACAGAGGTGCAGGATAACACCCCTGCTAGGAATGCACTGCCCCAGGGAATAGAAAGCTAAATGTGAGCCTACTTGCAGCTATTGCTTTCATTTGAAAATAATTATAACATTTAGGCTATTGGTGACATTGCCTCCAGTAATTTCAGCAGTTTAGAGTGCCAGAGTGTATTTCACATATAATACACGGAAGTATTTTGCACAGGTGTTTAATAAATACCATTTTTTGCCTTCAGGTATTTCGTTACAATATGGTCTATGCAGCGCAAAATGTCTATGTCCAAGTCATGTGTGTTCCAAGAAGCTAAGTATAGTTGCTTCAGTAGTCTTCATACTGCATAATAAAAACAACCTTATTCTTGCTTCCACATAGCTACTGAGTTGTACACATAAACAAATGAAACCCCACAGGAATAGGGATTCTTCTCTGAGAAGCTGGGGGTGAACTGCAGCCTTCCTGCCATACCCCGAGTGCCTGACCCACGAGACAGAGATGTTTTCTCCCACCACTCGCATCCCAACAGCTGTCATGCTTCCACCCACAGCAACACGAGGAAAGTCACGTATATGCATATATATTTGTGCACGTGCATTATATACACACACATGTGTACACATGCATGGACGCATAGAATGGCTGGAGTTGGAAGGGATCTTGAAGACCATCTAGCTCCAACCCCGCTGCCATGGGCAGGCACACCTTCCACTAGACCAGGTTGCTCAAAGCCCCATCCTGCCTGGTCTTGACCACCTCCATGAGGCCTCCACAACTTCTCTGGGCAACCTGTTACAGCGTCTCACCACCCTCAGACTAATTAGTTTCTTCCTAATATCTAACTTAAATCTACCCTCTTTCAGTTTAAAACCATTACCCCTTGTCCTTTTGCTACACTCTGATAGAGTCCCGCTCCACCTTTCCCGTAGGCCCCCTTTAGGTACTGGAAAGCTGCTATAAGGTCTCCTTGGAACCTTCTCTTCTCCAGGATGAACAACCCCAACTCCCTCAGCCTGTTCTCATAGGAGGGGTGCTCTAACCCTCTGATCGTCTTTGTGGCCCCTGTCTGGACTCACTCCAACAGGTCCATGTCCTCCTTATGTTGGGGGCTCCAGAGGTGGGCAAATATATATACACATATACATAGGACTAGACCATGTGTAGAGGTCTTTTCCAGTGTTAACCATTGCGTGACACTTAGACTAGAGACGTAGTTTCACAATAGCTTTAAATCTACATGTAGGCTGGTGCTAAAAGAGAGAATGCAATTCTTCCTCACGTTTCTTGCTTTTGTCCGGCCTCGGCACTAGCGGAGGCTCCTGCAGGCATGCGGGGAGCTGGCTCTGTGCCCTCCTCTGGCTCACCCCATGGCCCAGAAATGCTCATGTTGGCCCAAAGGAAGGGATAAAAATGAAGGAACAGAGACAAGATCGCTCTCAGCAGCAGCCCAGATATACGTTAACTTAAAGTTTTTGTAAAGCCACAGCTTACAAGGAAGGCATGGAGCAAAAAAGCAGAAATAACCATCTTACTTGAAATACAAACATATTTGCACACTTGTACATGCTTCTTTCAGTTGTACAGACTGTGCTGAAACGCATCTCAATATCTCAGGAAGTGACTTCCCAGTTACCATTTTCTCAGCGCATCAGGAACTGGTTTTAAGGGGAACATCCAGCCTAGGCTAAGGATCGCAAGTTTTCTAATTAGGAAATAATTAAGCTGAAAGCGCCCCATTAGCATCTTGGAAGGGAAGGAAGGAAGTGGAGAGAGCATCAACCGGAGTTTTTTATTCATGTTCAATTGTACATGTTAGCCTCTCACAGAGTATGTTATTTATCTGATGCTAATCTAAAAAGAAGTAGATTAATAGATTTCGAATTTAAACTCTTATCAATGCCAAAATTAGCTTTTTCTGACTTTCCTGGGTGTATTACTGGGATGATATGTTACAGTTAATGTCTAAATAATTGCTACTCCTTGACAAGCATCAGCTGGATTCCTTAAGAACTTGATTTCTTCCTACTTAAACAACACTTTGCATGATTACATCTAAATGATGAATGAGAAACATTTAATTTCCTATGAAAATTACATCATGTGATAAACTAAGAATAAAGAAGAGGAGGGTCTTGGAAAAGATCAGTTACTTGAAGCTCTGCGCATGCTTCTTTACTAATAAGTCTTTCAAACCCTACTTGGTTAAGAGCTCTGGCGTACCCTTAGTGGCCAACTGCAGTTAATACTACCCACACATGGCTGAACTTCTTGTGATTCAGCTGCTGAACTGCTGTGGCTTTTACATACTAACCAGAAATAGGGATCTTTTGCATTAACATGCTCTTTCAGCCGCAGCGGCTCATCGGCTGAAATGAGAGTGGTGCAGTTTTTGTGTGTGGGCAAGAGGGGGAGGGATATTCTTGGCAACGGTGCCAAGGTACGTCCAAGCCCTGAGATCTGTGTCATTTTTTTGAGATGAGCTGATTTTGCAAGGCCTGTATAGCTTCTCATCCTGTAAATATTCTGCTTCTTTTTCCTCCTGCCCGAACTTCTGTAACAATTCAGGACAGACAGAAAGGAGCCCATAACCTATTATCTCCACTCTGTAATTATTCTTCGTCATGTGTCCACTTCTTTGCAACCTGCTAATTTGTCGTATTAGCAGACCAATGTTTCCTCATCATAACTTTTTTTGTCACAAAAGGATAAGGTCAGCTGGGTGATGTATATATTGTTGCTGTTAATAATTCCGACAGACACAGGCTGTTTCTCTGACTAAAATGATGTGCATTAATATCAGGAGGTGATAGATTATGTTGTACTGTTTTCCCTAGTGCTGACACTGTTACTCAAACATTGCTTAAGCACAAAAGTAGCAAGTCCAGGCTGAAGGCTGTTCCTAGACACCCAAATACCTCATTTGTATCATCCATTTGCATGGGTCATCTTTCCACCATTCTGCGTCTCATAAAACTGACTTTCATAACGTGGAGGAGGAGTTAGCAGGTCTTCTCCAAAATCTTGGCGTGTGGGAAGGGGTCTCTGAACCTGGAGCAAAGGAGTTTCTTCAGACAGCTACCAGCTGGGACTTTTATGGCTCTTTTGTTGTCTCATCTCATGTGCAGATGACAAAAAGATTTATTATTCTAAGTAATTAGGGTGAGTTTTCCCCACTCATTTTTCATCTTTGATGTGATGAATTTTGTGATGAAACCCTGAAGAGTTTTTTTTAATGTTGCTTATGCAAAGGCTGAAGGCCAGTGTCATTATAAAATGTCATCCCTGCCCCTCCCCTCCATGTTTTTAAGTAATAGAAAGTGATATCTTTTATTTCGTTGCATTATCTACAGGAAGAATAAAAGAGCTGTATGCACTGCAAGGTGTGTAGATGTGACAGCCACATCTTGGCCAAGCTTGAAGGACTGATATCATGCCTTTGCCGGAAAAACAGGCAAACATTTCACTGGGAATGTTGTCTGGAAGAGATGTAAAATAATCCCCTGGGCCCAAATAACCTGAAGAAGGCCTCAGCTGGGACAGCGGGTAATGTGGGGCAGTGTACATGAGGGATAATAGGGGTGATTGTACAGGTTTCAGAAGAAAACAACAGGAATAATCAGGGGGCTGGAAGATGCAACCTGTGAAAGATTGGTATTGAGATTTTAGTTGTTTAGCTGAGATAAAACCGAGGAGAGACATGAGAACAATCTTCAAATATGTTAAGGCTGCTACAGAGGGAAAGGAAATGTGTTTCCCATGTCTTCGATGGACAGAACCAGAAAAAATGGGCTTAAACCAAACCTCAGCAAAGGAGATTGATAGTGCACTTTATAAACAATCTGTTATATTAACAATTGTTAAAGGTTGGACTTGTTTGCCCCAGAGGTCAAAGGTTGGACTGACTTCCATCAGGAATGACGTAGGTCTAGCTGATCTCACCTTGGATGAGAATGATGACACTCCCTCCCTGTTTCTTTCAGCCATGTATTGACCGAACAAGAACTGGTTATGTTGTGTGTGTTCTCATATTTTTCTAACCCTCTTCCACCCAAAAGATCAATTTTTCCTTTGTTTTTTAGAAATTATTTTCCTCAGGCTAATGCTTAATGATGTCTTAACAAAGTAAACTTAAACATAGTGAAGAACATCCTTCATGATTTCCAGGCTGCTCTCTTCAAACCGTCTGTTTCACCACCTTAAGTAAACTCTGATGGTAATACCATAACTAACTAATGCAAAGTGGTTTTGAGATCTCGCAGGAAGCTTTAACTGCTAAATACCATTGCTTCACTTTCATATCCTTAATTCTGTCTTCTCAGATCACAGTTTCATATTCATCCAAAGCTTTTCCATATAACTTTATATTTGCAGTTATTCCTTTATTTTTTCTCCTGGTATTGTGTTGAAATAGAATTCTGCAATTCTTAGCAAAACTGACGCAAGCTTTTCACCTTTGATAGCAGATGCAGGGTTAGTTGCTTTGTCACCTCTTCTTCTTGACAATACCTTCCCTTTCTCTCCCTCCCATTTGCCTCTGAAACAGGCAGAAATTGGAGAAAGCCATCTGATGGAGCTGCTGTCAGGCTGGGACACACTTACTGTCCCCTTCTTTCTGTTTTTAGTGGCTGGCACTTCTCACTCCCTGATGAGAGTGTGTCATTGTACTGAGTCAGCCCACCACTCATCCTTACAAGGTGCAGCCTCTGGGGTTACGACTTACAAAAGACAGTCCACTCAAAGTAACACAGAAGTCTGTGATTATTAAAGCCTAACTTTTTAGGATGAAAATAGCCAACTGAGCCTTTCAAAGCATGAACGCTGGCAAGGCTCCAGCTGAGGGGACATCTCATTCTGGTGGTGTGGTTTGTCTTTCCTCCCCCCTGCCTCGGTTGTCTCATCCCGCTTCCTTTGACTGCTGCCGCTTTAGAAGTGGCTTTAGTACAAAAAACGTTTTCTTTGAAGTATTGTGGAAATACCATTTCTAAGAAAACATGACCGGCAAATGTCCACCTTTTTTTTGTTTCAGCTATCTGATTAGAATGCAGCACCGATACTGGTGGGTTTGCCCTTCTAGTGTAACCAGAAAACTTGCAGTGACTTTTATGGTTCAATTACTTTTGGCAGACTGGTTCTCCATGTTAGACCCACGCACTTGTATAAACGAAACTGGCTTCAAGCTGTGTTAAATATAATAACTTAGCTACAAAAACAAAAACCAGAGATAATGACTAAGATTAAGATTCCACTTTTTATAAACATTTTGGGGCTGAAAATGGTTTGGACTGGCAATCACACCCTGCTCTCAAGTGTTTTCCCCTTTTGGTTCTTCAGCTCTTCCCTCTTGTCCTGTTGTCATCGTCTTTGCCTTTACTAAAAGTACATTTTTCCTACTCTGAACCCCTCAGAAATAGATTCTGCCTAAGCTGTGTCTTAAAAAACATGCAGAAACACATGACAACGGGAAATACAAAGCAAAAGCTGAAATATGACACCAGCGCTCCTTAGGGAGAGGAACACTGAATATTAAGTGAAATCCTGAAGTTCCTTCTGCCGCTGCCTAAAACCAGCTTGATGTGAGTGGCAAGCACTGGAAACAAAAAAAATATTGTGTCAGGGACACAACCAGCAAAACAATTCAAAGAATACATTTGCTTTATGTTGATGTTTGACAGTAAATTGCTGTTCTGCGGTGTGAGTGAAATAAGAAAAAAAGAAACTAAAAAATAATTAAAAAAAAAATCAGTTTGCAGCCAAAACACACTGCCCCCCCAAACCTAAATGATGGGACAGAAGAGATTGCAGTATGTAATTGTAAAGAGGATCTTGGGATGTTTGTTAAAAGTACCTCCCTTCCACACAGTCTTACAAAGCAATGGATTCCTTAAGTCTTTATTTGAAAGTTTAAAAAATTACCCAAAAGAAAAAAAACAGCCACCAAACCCCTCTGTTTTTTTGAAAACTGACACTAAAAGCATGGAAATGTTTTTCCTTACAAATGAGTTCAAAACAGCCTCATCGCTCCCCCGGCACTGCCCAAACTTGAACTTTCTAAAAGACACGTCCTGAAATTCAGAAAACGCTGTTGCACGTTACATGAACATCACAAGCTGTTATAGGAATTTAACTTGCTGTATTATGTGTCTTTGTAATTCCATCCTTTAGTTTAGACAAAAAAAATAACTGTGCCAAACAGTAATATTAAGCCTTGTGTACCTCCAATTAATCTTCAGCTGTGGGAATACTCGGACTCTGGGAAGGACTGATGGGCATGAATTAGCTGCTGCTGCTGCTTCTACTGTCTTCACTCAAGACTTGCCCAGGTGTGAAGTTGTCTAGTTTGCTTCTCAAACATGCCTTAAAACCTCGGAATTGAGCTTGGTGCTGCTTTCAGTACAGGCAAGCAGGTCTGTGTGAGCAGAGAAGCTCATAGTGGAGTGGGTCGCTGACGTGGGCTGCTATTCTTGCTGCTTCCCAGTGAGGATGGGGGCCAAGCTACGGAGAAGTAGTTATTCTTTTTGTGCATTCCCAAAATTTCCTGTATGTGCCTGAAAGGATGTGGTGAACCTATGGAGATATGCTCCCAGAAGCTCTTGCCAAACCCATCTGGAAAGGCAAGAGGTATACCTGATAGACCTTTCACACCTGAACAGGGTTAGTCCGTTGAGCAGTAAAGCAGTTGTTCTTCCCCCAAAACACACGTTTTAGCAGATATCTAAGTATGAATTTCATGATGATTGGTTGGATGGTTGATTATATGGAATCGATTAACTACTGAACAGCCTCTAAAGGTTTGTTTAAACTGAAAAAAATAAAGAGAACTTTGCTGAAACATTGAGTAAGGATTTAAAAAAATACTTCAGGATCTTTTCTAGGTCTTTGTTCAACCTGGGTATAAATTCAGTTTTAAGTTACGTTGTCTTCTTAAAGGATAAAAACATTCCAAATTTCATAGTGATATAGCTGTATATCTGAGAAGTTCAAAGGGTCATTTGTGATCTAATTTGCTCTGTTGATGAAGAGGAAAGTGTGTGGTTAATATTACTAGAGAAAGTACACACTTTTATTGATGGCACTGCTTTAGTTTACTTGGGTTTGGAAGACATGGATTTACTTAGGGACAATCCAGATGCGGGTGATTAGATGAAAGGGAAAACTACCAAAAACAATAGAATGAGACTAAATCTGTGGAGCCACCATAATATATCTGCGTATCTGGATCGCTGTTTTCTCATAATGAGTAACAGGACCCGGAAACCTTTTAACATATGTTACATTCACAGTGAATCAACCCACGGTTTTACTCATATCCTTTTTATACTTTTATAAAACAAAATTTGGGTCTGGTTCCAGTGATTTAGAAATGTTTTATGGCAACTGAGTCAAAGAATTTGGCAGGTTTTTCAGTTTGGAAGGCCACTAGAGTGTTTTGCAAAAGCCATACTAATGTCTTAGTAATAATGAGGTAAGAGTAATACATTTTTCTGCGTTGCAAAAAGTAGGCTTCCTGCTATTTTTTATTTGAATTTTTAGAGGCTATTCACTCTCTAGGAGATTCCTGTTGTTCTTCCCTTTTAAATGACAGATGCTTTGTAAGGGTAATGCTGGGGAGTCCACGGGGAGACTTCTTACTTTTTCTTATATTTACATGGAGATAGACGATGATTTAATTTGATTTGATTCGGCAGAGATGGATGGAACTGTTTTGTTAACAAGTTTGTTTAGAAAAGTTTGTTTAGAAATGATTGCAAAAACTTGTGGTCACTTTACTTATAAAATTAGAAAAAATAATGGTAAGTATGTACTGGTTTTCTAATCCCAAACTTAGTTTTTGAGGGAAGTAACTGAGAGACAGTGTAGGATAGAGTTTATATGCTTAACATAAGGGTCAAGAAGGTGTGTAGTGCTCCCTGGAAATTGTGACAGTGTAATAACATCAAAAACATCTCACCGCTCTTCCTTAAATATTTAAATGTCAATGTGAACCAGCATGTCCAAATGTTTAATGTGGCCTACATGATTTTGGCATAAATAACATGATGGTTTTTCTATCAAATTTGCTCGCTAGCTTTTTTCGGTATGTGTGTTTTCTGGCAGTAAGTATTAACAATTGACAAGCAGAATCTGTCCCTGATGCTGCACTTTTTTCCAGAAGTGGAACAAGGGACAAGGAACTGGTTTCATGCTGCCTGTATTCATCCCCTGTATTGTGCTAAGGATTTTAGGAATATAGCTGCATCTTCTCGTAGATGGGAGTAAAACAAGGAGTAAATGCATCAATGTTAACAAAAAAAAAAGTGTTTAAAATCAGTGTGTTCAAAGTGTTCATTTATTTAGTCCATGATATCAGATAATGTGGCACATTAGGGCCTGTCTGTACAGGAGCTGTTGGATAATTTACCATCTGTAGAAGTTATATTATCAGTAGGTTGGCTCTGGTGTCCTTTCTGAGAAGCAGACTGTTTTAAATGTTTGATGTGATGGTTGGAAGGGGCATGTTGGCAGTCCAACCACTTCTGTCACTTTAGAGGGCTTCATTGTATTGCAACACTTGCAAAAAGAAAGTAGCGACATGTTAGTGTTTCCAGAGACTTGGATACTGGAAGATACTGAAGAACCTGAGATTAAAATGTTGCAATCTAAATTTCTAGCTTCCCCTATCTGGTCATTGAACCACTGATTCCTGATTTATAGAGGAATAAATCTTGAAAACCACAACGAACGCAGCGGCGTTGTTCCATTTTTACATCAGCTTAAGCAGAGCTGGGGTTACAGTGAATTCTTGTTTGTACCCGCCCTGAGAAATGACCCTTTTTTGGCTCTGTTAGACCTTGAGACTCAACAAAACCGTTAGATTTTGATTTCCTTGTTATCTGGTACCTGTCTGGTACTACCTCTGGGACACGTACAGGACGTCTTTGGGGTTTAACATACCTTCCCATGTACTACTGTGATTAAAATACACTTGTGGCATTTTGGTGTGCAGAGCAGGTGTCCCGTCCGCCAGGGACAGCAAAGGTGGGCAGCAGGGACCTGTTTCACAAGCAACAAATGTGCATGAACACAACTATGCAATAAGGAGGAGTGGTTTCTCCTTCATATTTCTTCCAATTAACAGAACTTTAGGGAAAGCCAATGTTTGTTCAGCATATTCCTATTTTGTTATGAATTTTAACTCATTTAGTCTAGCTATGCTGATAAGTGATTAATTAATCACTTTTTTGTACTCTCCTGAGTCCTCACAGAGCATGTTCATTTGCAGGATGTGAAGCACTGGAGCATTAAGAAGGGAATAGGTCCAGTAATAACAACAGACTTTCATAATTTTGAAACAAAGAAGTTAGGGGAAACAGAAGAGCAAGCAGTCTTAGACTAACCTTTAGTTTTTAAAGAAAGCTGTATTTACTTCAAAACCTAACATTTAAAATATATAATAGTAGATAATCATGCAGTACTCTCTCTGTTTTTCTTGTATTTTTAGTTGTGATTACTCTCTTTTTGGTGCCATATAATGTGCAGTTATTTTAAGTAGCACTCTCATCACAAACAATCTCTACAGGTTTTTCATGCTCGCAATTCATATTTACCAAATAGTGCTTTTTCTGTTAAAACAGTTTACTAAGCTATCTACTGGTATCAAAAGAGAACGTGAAGTAGTCTGTGTACTTTTTCAGTAGGTGCTCAAAAATGAGAAGGGAAACTTGGACCACACAGCGACCACTGGGAACTGTTACAATTATATCCTGTATTACAACTTGCTTTTACTGAATATCTTTTTGATTGGCCACTGAGCCTTTCCTGGCCTTTTAAGATTTGAAAATTGAGTCAGGCATGTCATTTGAAAGATTATACTCAAAATTTGGAATAAGATTATAGTGTTATGTGTCTGACTTCGTGGCCATTCTAATTTTTAGACTATTCTTTAAACCAATAAATCTACTATTTAGTTCAGACAGTTGCCAAATAAATGGTTTCTGCCAGCCTGGCTAAGAATTTTTTTCCTTTTTTTCTCTGAATGCAAAGATGAGTATCCAGTTAGTGTCCACCTGAAGGCACTTAGTTAGTAACTGGATACTTAGGATTGTTCATCTTTCCGTTATTACTTGAAATCCAGCCAACCTTAAAGTCATTAACATGTCTGAGGCTGTTTCTAGCTGGCGTGAAATGAGCTGGAAGTCTCATCCAGTTATTGATAGGCATCTGTAGTAAAATGGTTTTTCTGCAACTGATGCAGAAAATGTATTTCCAATGGGTGTAATTAATTATATAAATAACAAAATAATGCAACTTCCTAGGATGCAAAAAGTTTTTTACCTAGAAAAATTTTTCTCCATGTCATGTTTGAGATCTGTTAGTGGAGCATCATCTGGAGTGTTCCATTACGTTATTGTGCTACCTGCTGCGCTTTTAAACAGAAGACTTCAGTTTTCACAACTGAGGTACATTTCAGACACAGTAGTGTAACCCTCACTGTAATTACGGTGTCTGTGTCTGAATGAAGCCTTGAGATTAATGTAACCTTGATCCAAGATGAAAAGGATGTAAGAACTGGCTCTCACCTAACACTAAAATAAACACTGGAGGCAGATGAGATTATACGTGGAAAAATCAACCTGAGCATCCAATCCTGCAAGTAGTAGTGGCACTGTCTTCTTAGCTATAATAAAACCTCAGCTAATTTTGCACTTTTTTTGGATATGAGCATAATGAAAATAATAAAGTGTTGACAATATGTTATAGTTGTCAGGAAATGTTGCTGAGGCCTGTGGTTCTTCATCAAAAGGCTTGTTCTGCGGACGTAAGCCTTCTGCAGAAAGATTTCTGTGTGTAACTTGCAGCCTATCACTGGTATTCAGTTAAATGAACTTAAATTAAACTCCAAAAAAACCCACGCACTTCCTATTGTAGTTGCAAAAATGCAGAATTGAAGTTTAGACCAATTAACAAGATGGGGTCTTTTATAGCCTTAGCCGGTAGAAGGAAAAATTGATTTACAAATTGGATGTATCTTTCATTCAACTTACAGAGAACTTTTTACATACAAATATAGTCTAATAGCAGTGATGTAGAGAGAGCATATTAAGCCTGAGGACAGCCTGTGGCGTTGGATCAGCGGACTGAACCACGTGAAAGACTCTTGCAGCCATTTTCAGCCACCAAGACCAGAGGAGATGGGGAAAACCCGTAGCACCAAGCACTGCCTCTTTCCTTGACTGAGCAGTAGTGGTGCTGAGACAGCAAAGAAAGGTTTCAGCTCCCTGGCGTCACCCTTTTCCTGCCACGTGAGTGAGGGAAAGCCCATGCAGCCCAGTGCTGTTCAGTCACAGGCTGGGGAGGGGAGGACGGGGAGTTTTGCCCAGCTCCGACTCTGGGCAGCATCTCCTGACCTCAGGCTCTCCAGGCTGGTGCTCCTGGGGGAGAAGTGTAGATGCGATGGGTTTGCTTAATATGTGAGTGCTCTGCTGATATTTTGTGTATTAGGTGTCCTTGGGGGGATGGGGTAGTGACAGAAAAGAATGGGAGCAAGTCTCTGTCAATAGGTGTGCTGTTGCACTTGCATGAAAGGGTGCCTGCCTGCCAGAATGTGTACCAGCCCCCTGAGGACCCAAGAGAATAAGGGTTTAATCTCTAAATAACGGAGTCCAGAAGGACCATTGCTGAAACAAGTGACTAGTCCCATGAATTTAGAGAAGTCATGCACACACCGAGTGTACTTTGCTTAGTACCTCATAGGAGCAAGCCTTAAGAGAGAGGGAAGATGAAGATTCCCCAGCTGCTATCCACCTCCCAGCAGTTCTCCCTCAAAACATCTCAGGTCTAATTCCGTTTCTAATTTGAAAGCATGTTTTTCACATCTAGAAAGCTGCTTTTTAAATTTTTTTTTCTTTCTCCTTACCTACTTCTCCACTAGAAAAAACAAAGCAAGCACTGGCCCTGCAGCATGAAGGGTGCTTTTAAGGCTTCGCTTTCTCTATGGATGCGTGTGCTCAGAGGGGTCTGTAGGAGAGAGGAGCAGACCCTGGCTGAGTTGGTTTTGTGCCTCAGGAGATGCAACCTGTACAAGGATCGGGCTTGTCGTTTCTAACAGCCTAAAAGAATGAACAGAGGCCTAATATAAAGCTGTTAGCAGGCAGTATTTAATAAAAAATTAAGAATTGGTCCCATGAAGACAGCTCGTAATTTTCTGTATTGCCATGCTAGCAAAACATTCTCTTAAAATAAGGGTGACCTGCTGAACTGCTTCTGGCACAGAATTTAACTGCCTTCTGTCATAAATTATCTAACAATATTCAGGGCAGTAAAATTGAACAAATATTGGAGGAATGCACTTCTGAACTGTAAATGGGTTCTGTGATTAAACCTGACTATGGAAAGATTGCATTCTCGACTTCAGAGCAGGGCATTAGCAAGCAGCACAAAAAGCAGTTGGAAACTGAGTAGCTGCAGAATCATTGTAAAATTAAAGTCAGCAGCCCTGAAGATTGCAGCACCTGACTGGATTGCTTTACCAGTGGCTCGGTTGGATTCGTGATGGATGCACCAGATCGAACAGTTGTCCAGCTGTAGCATGAGGTGGCTCTTACTCAAGGAAAAAAAATCCTGCCTTTTGCACAGAATCGAGGCGCTCTGTGACTGCTCAGTCTAGTCCTTGATGCAGGGAAAAGCCAGAAACCCTCAGCAGAAAGTGAGAGGCAGAGCAGCTCCGTCCTTTCCCAGCAGCCCACAATCACACTGGAGTAGGAGCAACAAGGAAGTGGATTTCTAGTTAGATGTGCCATAGGAAGATGATTCCAGTTAACTTTTGGGTTTGCTATAGGTTCTGCATATCTGTTCAGACCAACGTTTCCTACATGCCTGAAAGAAAGAGAAGGCTTTTTAGGACTATATCTTTTATTATAATTGTCTCTTTGATGTTATGGGGATTATTTTTTTTTTCACATTAAACTGTATAAAACTAGTACATGATGGTATTGGCACTAATACTATGTCCAAATGAATGTTTTTATTTAGAAAATGTTCCAAGCTAAAGGCAAAATGCCCCAAATTAGTTTTAAAAAAAATACAACCCAAAGAAAAAATTGTCCCCTGCATAAAGCCAAGCTCTGGAAACAGAGGGAATTAAATTATCTTCCTAACTGGCACCGGTTCCTGCGCAGCATTTGGCAGATTACGTAGATCAGACTTTAGCTGTAGTGTTTATGATTAAGTGGAGAGGCTCTGGTTTCCAGACAGTTTAATATAGAATGATATTTTTACTGATATTGGGGGCAAGTTCTTAAAAGTGATGAAAATGTTGAACTTTAGGGGAATTTCAAAATGAATCAATGAGATTCTTTTTTTAAAAGATATATAAAATAGTGATGTAAAGACACAGAGTTCAGTTATCTTTCTATTTACAAAATTACCTGAAGGTATTGTAAGGCCAAAAATTAATAGGCATTTGAAAAGAATGAAATGCATTGCTATTAAAAAGGCACAAACCAGCCAAAAATAATACCAGAACATTCATTTTTTACCCTCCAAAAATAAATAACTTCTGTTCATTATAAACACTACAATTAGGGAGGTAGTGCAAGTTACAAAATCTTCTATTTACATTGTTTTGAAGTACAATTGAAACAGGTTTCTTTTTCACAACAAAACTTTAGAGGAGAAAAAAAGAGGTTTCTTATGACAGGCAATTTTAATTTGCTTCTAATGAGTTTGACTCGTAGTATACTCATTATTCTGGGCTCTTACTGAAAACTGCCTGAGCAGAAAGTTCATTTTTCCTGAAAAGTCACACTTCCTTCTGGATGTGAATAATAACATGTGTATGTTTATTTAGTGAGAAATTCTTAACCTACATGGTAAGTTTCCAGAGCTTCTTTTTCAAACATTTAATACTGTATTATTCTGAGGTGAAATCAAATGTTCTCATGCCTTGAAGGCACAAAGAAATGGCTCTGGAGCACTGACTATAATTGAGGGGACCTTATGACTCTATCTCAGTACCTCAGGTTGGTGAGGCCTTATATTTTGTCCTGATAAAAGACTTCTGAACAGGTATTTAGTTCTCAGAGGGGGCCTCTCGCCACCCCACGTGATTTTGCCTTTTATGCTTGGCATATTGCAAATCTCTCCTCTTGATGTGGTAACTTCTCACGCTTTCAAGGAGAAAAGAGAAGTATGACCAAGGAAGTGCAGAAGATTGCACAGAAGGTTGAGTGCACAACCTGCTCGTTGTGACATTGCATTGCTCCAGCATGCAATTCCAGCTGAGAAAATGGTCATGTAACCCCTCACAACCTCCTCCTCCTCCTAGTACACCAAGATATATCTCCATCAGAGTGGGATGTGAGGCTGAATTCAAATTAATCTGAAGCTCCTAAAGATCTTTTTCAGTGATCTGATACGGACATGTTTACATACAACTGTCTTTCACTGGAGGGTCTCACAACTGCACAGTTAACAGGAATGTGATTTTACAAACTGGGAAACTTTGTATTTCTGGGATGGGGCCCCTTTTCTTCCATCCCTCTTGCTGCCATGGCGAAGCTGGTGGCTATCAGATGCATCTCTTTTTTTGTGAAGACCATAGCTGAACAGCTGCAGTCCCACCAGGCTACTACATAAATGTTCATCAAAATTAGACTTTACCTGTTTCAACATACCTAGATCCTACTATAGAGGAGACTTCTGTTTTCAAGAACACAGCATATTCTTTTACAATGCCAAAATAAATAGGGGGTAGGAGACAGGGATGAAACAGAGCTGACGAGGATTTTCTGCTGAGTGAATGTTTGGATTGCAAACTCTACGGGGGTTTGGACTGTATCCACATTTGTGTTGTGAGGAGGCTGATCTCACTACCAGTGTCCAACAATAAATAAGGTTTTGCAAAGAGAATAAATAAAGCTTTGCAAAGAGAGATAAGACTGCAGCCTTGTCCAAAGCCAAAAGGCAGCAAAGAGGCTTGTTAAGAGGTGCAGAATCTACAAGCAAACACAAAGATGCAATGCCCTTGGAAAACATGTGCAAACTAGAAAAGAGTTTAATAGAATTAAGTGAAACATAAAATAATAAAAAAAGAAGCTATAACTCAGACTGTTCCTTGCACTTAGCTTCCCCCTTGTCTTCTCTGCTGATTTAGTGGTGCCAGGGCATGCTCCAAGTGTAGGGGCAGAACTAGGGACAATTAGTGATGATGAAATCAAATATTGCTAAGATGCTCACAAAGCAAATGCAACACTTTCCTCCTGTCTGCCCTTGTCTGAGTGCACTATTGCAAGAGATCTACCTCATCTAACAAATGCACAAAAAGAGGATGTCTCACCCCATCTGTTCGGTGATCTTGGCATAGCATGCCCTTCCAGGAAGTTTCTTCTTAATCCCTGATAAAAAGATAACCCTGTTTGATCTTTGTCCTACCCAGTGATCCAGAAATATTAGCAAAAGGTATATTCTCTGCATCCATCCTGGTATTTCATATTCATATATTTCACAGGAAATTTTTTTATTGTTTCCTTTTATCTGTTTATTGTCTTTCAGTTGTACTATCTTCTTGCTGTTTAATTGTTAAGAGGAGTAAATAGTCCCAGTGTCCTGTTGTACATCATTAACATTATACTTTTGTCTTTCTTTAGACAAGCAGCCTATGTTTTTTGGCTTTCTCTGAAGCAAGTCCACCTGATCCTTTAAGTATTGTAATCATCTATAAGTGGGTTCTGTGAGTAGCATGTAACATTATAAAAATCAGTGTAGCATTATAAAAGTTAGTGCTGCTTCTGTCTCACTGTTTGTAGATTCCCTGTTGTTGGTTGTGGTACATGAAGGAGATGTCTTCTACTGTGAATTTTCTTTTTTGTCACGTGGGATGGCGAATGGAATGAAAATGGCAGGGACAAAAAGAGTAGGGACTGGGGAGGTGCCATAGGGCATGTCGGGAGGTGCAGGGGTGTCACTAAGAAGTGACATGGCAATCTCTCCTCCATGTGGGCCATGCAGAGGAAGAGCAGGAGGGAACAACAGGGGAGTCTGTAGCCCAGCAGAGCTGGTGGGAATGGGCATCTCTTGGTTTCTGCATCAGCTGGCGGGTGAAGGATGGCAGTGGCCTTTCGCAGCAGCATCAGGCAAGCCTGCAGTGTAGAGAGCAGCTTTTCAGAGCTCCTTCCTAAACTTTCTTCCCAATTTTCCACTTCCCAGACCTTGCATTTTTCAGGTTTCTACCATCTGTATTGCCTCAGTCTTTTTCTTTGATTTGTTTTTACTCTCCTTAAAGTTCTTATGTTACTTAGCTTCATATTGTTTACTTTTAAGTGGGAAAGGCTTGAAGATATATATTTATTTGTTCATTTGGAAAAACTTCACCATTACTTAGACCACCTAGAAGATTAAACCCTGCCAGGGTACCAATGACCCTTCCTGTGCCCTTTACTCAAAGCAATATGCTGTAAATGAGGATAAAGTGCAATTTCTTTTCTTCTAATGCTGGGGAAGTTAGAAATGACTGAACAAATAAGAGATTTTTTTCGTTGCTTGCTGGCAGACCTTTGGGATCATACTCTGGTTAGCTACATTTACAGCACTTTTTCTTCTTGTCATGCTTTCAGATTTGTATGACTGCAAAACCATTCAACTGTTAGATGGCATATGCAAGAATTCTTACATTGCTTTCATATGTGTGTTTTAAAAAACATGATATAATGATATCTGACTTTAACATATTGTCTTCCTTTAGCACATGTCAAGGGCTCAGAACAAAAGGGATTAAAATTACTGTCTTTGTCTCCAGTGATGGGGAACCTGGAGGGCAGCGAGGAGATACCAGTTGCTTCTGTGCATCTCACACCAGAAATAGGTCTACTGAGTCATAGAATCATAGAATCACAGAAGGGTTAGAGTCGGAAGGGACCTTAAAGGTCATCTAGTTTCTACCCCCTGCCATGGGCAGTGACATCTTCCACTAGACCAGGTGGTTCAAAGCCCCAGAGTCCTCCAGTATCTTCCTTTTAGTCCTCTATTTTTTGGGGTGCAGCATACCATTTAACTGCTTCCTAGGCTTTCCACACAGACTTTGCAGCCAGGTTTGTTTCTTCTCTAAATAGGTTTTTGAGATGTTACTGAAGCTTCTTAAAGCAAAACTGTTTGCCCCAGTGTTTGGCTGAAGGATGCAGATTCTTTAACTTACACTGAAATAGGTGCCCATCTCTGACTTACACTCAGAGAGGTGTTTGCTGTGGTAGTCCTCAATTGCAAATCAGAATATCCGTGGCTTGCAAGACACTCCCTGACAAAATGTTATTTTCCAAACTTGAGTTATTTTCTGAAAAATGCCATTTGACTGTGATAATTCATAGAATCATAGAATCCTCGAGGTTGGAAGGGACCATTGCCAAAGAGCAGTGTTTTTGAGGGACTGTTGCTGAACCAAAACTTTATGTCAAGAGCTCAGTGAACCCTTTTCTTTTCACTTTTAATTTGAAGCTCTGCTGACAGCACTAGTCCATTGATCAGCTGCATAGATCATTGAACTGTGGCCTCACAGAGCATGCTTCGGGAAACTGCTACCAGAGCTCGAAAGAGTGATGTTAGCTCATGATTTGCAACACTTAAGTAGTGTTCCCAAAGGACCAGGGTACTGGACTGAGCTTTCAGAGCTCTGAATTCGTCTCTGGCTTTGCCATTTATTTTTGTAGTGGTCTTAGGCAGTCACTTTTCTCCACAGTCACTTAGTTGTTGCTCTTTTTATCTTAAAGGACGATAATTGGTAAAAGACTTGATGAGGCTATAGAGAAACTGCAATCCTCAAATTCCACTTAGATGTCTGGAGCTGGGCTTTTATGCCTTGTTTTTTCTTCCATAAAGGGAAGATATCAACACTCTAATCTGAAACCTCCTAAGCTGGGAGGCTTAATGAATATTCATGCAGTGCTCTGAAGAATAAATGCGTAAGAATTTTCCAAATAGTAATCACACCTGCTGACTTTTATTCCAAGCCCCCTTCCGCCCATGCTTTTTCATTATTTGAAAATACAGTCTCTCTGTGCCGCAGAACTGAGACCATTGCTTGGAATTTTATAATGAACATTTCAGAGTCATGCATGTGGTCTGCTTGAATATGATGACAATTTTCACTACTTCTTTTACTTTTCCAGGTTCTTCTTGTTTCAGACTTGTGGGCTAAGCTGATACAGTGGGATACAGTTTCACCGTAGCCTGTGCAATAATTTTTGTCAGTGTCATCGTGTCGGAGAATTACACTAGCTGCATATGGCCAGGCTGTGCCCTGGCACAGCAGCAGTTAGTTGGTGGCATTGGTGGGGGAGATGTATTGGTCTAAATCTGAAGCATTTACTCTTTCTCAGTAAGGGACGGTAAAAAGTGAAAACCGAGTACTTTTAATTAATCCATGCTGCAAATGATCTCTGGCTTGGCTTGAAATCCAGCCCTCTTCCTCGCTACTCCTGGACTTGGGTAAACCATTTGCCTGCAGGCTGGTGCAAGCCAGGAGCGTAGATCCTGGGGTCCAACGTGGCCTGTGTGATTGTCCTCCTGGGCCAGGCTCCTTGGGTTCGGTGCGGAGCATCGTATGCTGAAATTGGGTGTCCCCCTGAGCCCGCACCTCCCCGTTTGGCAGCGGCACGGCATCCTTCTGCTCCATGTCAGGCTAATTAGGTGAGGGGCCCCGGGGGCTGAGAGCGCTGCCAGGATGGCTGTCAGCGTCTGACTCCTCGCCAGCCATCTGAGGCAGTTTGGCGTTATAGATCGAGGAGAGGCTGGAAACCAGAAAATCATGAACGCTTACATGGTTCTGCCATCATCATCATCGTTACTATTATTTATTAGCATCTGCACATCTGGTCAAGCCATGCTGCAGCATGCACAGAGGCAGCTCCTGCCAGTGGGCCATGGACAGGCCTGCAACACCAGGGAAACACGCAGAGGGGTGCAGGAATTTATTAATAAAACTAAATATTATTAAAGTCATTAGTAGTAAATTCTATATACTTTGAATGATTTTTTTTTTTTTTCTAATTCTCTACTACAAGTATCTCATCATTTACTGTATGGGAGTTTGGGCTTGTTTTAAGCTTTAAGGAAAAATTCTCTCTTCTAGAAAAAGTCCGTAAGGCCTTTCCACTGCATCCAGGTCACATGATTTAGATCCACATTTTAATTACCAAAGACAAAAATAGACAACACTGACAAAAAAGGATAAAATTAGTCAGGTTATCTTGACAGGGCCACAGCTTGATTTGGATTTTCAGATGTGCTAAGGGTTAGATTATCTCAGCAGCCGTTGACGTTGGGAGAACTTTGCCATTAATGGCAATCGTTAAACAAATGCTGTTTGGATCTGAGATTTTGTCTCAAACATTCAGTGTTAAGCTTTCAATGTGGACATATTTGGCCTACAGGACTAATTTGATGTTATAGCACAGAAATTATTTTGACACCAAACTTGTGGACTTACAGAACTGCAGAACGTGCCATTTTCCCCATGTCTTGCTGGTGTCCCCAGGAGGGAAATATCAGGTATTCCTGCTTTAGGATGTGCACAGAACTGCTCCAGTGTGCAACGTGGATGGGACACCAGCCCTCGACGTATCCTATCTCTCCTTGTGATATGTCAGGAAAACGGACATGGAACGCTACCTGATTCTTTCATAGTGAGATCCCCCACCGTTGCATGATCCTAGGCTAAAAGGGATTTCTAAACAGCCTGAGATTGGGTCTACAGCCCCATGGAGTTCCATGAAGCATTCATTTAGGTACATCTATGGTGACGTTCCACTATGAGGTTACTGCAGCATAACCAGGTAATGCACCTAAGAACTGTATCAGTCCCGTGCTCCAGTCCATCCCGTGGCTGCTCAAGCACCCGTGCCAGCCCAGCAGAGGGGCAGGAATGCAGCGGCTTCTTTTGGTGGTAGCACAGAGTCATGGCCTGAAGGTCTCTGTGGTACTAAGTGTGCCTCAGTTCCCCATCTGTGAACCAGCGAGTGCTACTCTGTAACCCAAAAGGGTGGTAGGAGAATGAAATAGTTAATGGGTCTGCAGTGCCTCGAGAATGTAAATTACTTTCTGAAAGTTATGGGATGAATATTTGCTCTCCTGCTTCCCTCACTTGAAAAATCGCAAAGGCTTTTTTTAGAATCCATGCCTTCATCGTAATTCATTCCTCGAGTTGGCTATTAGTCAGTTTTCGTCATTTTGCCATCTGGAATGAAAAGAAAGCTGATTTTGTATTTCTTTATATGCCTCTTAAGAAAAATTGGGAGCATAAAAGTATAATCATGGGAAAACAGATTAAAGCAGCATAGATGAGAAAAAAACTTGACCACAAGTACGTGTTTGCATCTTTCCAATGAACAAACTATTTAACTGAGATAAACCTTTTTGTTTTTCTTGAGGGAATTCTGTTAAGGTTCACGGACTCTGAATGACCCATCTTTGTCTTGTTTTTCTTCTCAAGCTTCTTCCTGTTCATAGGAGAGCCTGGCCTTTTTGAAGTACCTTTCTGCCATTCTCAAATGCTCCAAAGCAAAGGCTTATTTAAGTAGTTTCTGTTTTTCCACTGGCCTTTTCTGCCTTTTGCCAATTGTCTGTTGTGTTCTTGATGACAGGAGGTGAAGGAGATCATCTTGTATTATTTAATTGCTATGTGTATATATGTTGTGAGCCTCTGCAAATAGGGGGACAGAACTGGAAAGGACTTGGACATGAGAAGGCTTCGGGGAGACCTTCGGCCTTCCAGTATCTGAGAGGGGCCTGTAAGAAAGCTGGAGAGGAACTTTTTACAAGGGCATGTAGTGATAGTAATGGCTTCAAACTGGAAGACAGCGATTTAGAACGGATATCAGGAAGAAATCTTTCACTCTGAGGGTGGTGAGACACTGGAACAGGTTGCCCAGAGAAATTGTGGAGGCCCCATCCCTGGAAGTGTTCAAGGCCACGTTGGATGGGGCTTTGAGCAACCTGCTCTAGTGGGAGGTGTCCTTGTCTGCGGCAGGTGGGTTGGAACTAGATGATCGTCAAGGTCCCTTCTGACCTAACCCATTCTATGATGGAGCATTTTATCCTTTCTTACACTTTTGTTTTTTAGTTTTAGCAGCTTATTGTAACCACAATGGTTACATAAATGGTTGCCAACTTTCTTCTTAGAAGTTTCTTCACTGCATTTTCAAACTGCTTTGAACAGGAGGGAAGGGGTTTGGGTTCTTTTTTTTTTTTTAGACATGTAAATGTCTCTAGAATTCCTCTAAAAGCTATCAAAGTGGATTTGACTGCTTGCTTTCTGATTGTAAATAATTTCTAACTCGAATGATGAAAAGTATGCTTAGGGTAAAATCATTTTTACTAGGAGGCTTTTAAAAATATTCAATTTGATAATATTCCTATAACCAGTTTACAGCTGTCTTACATGGGAAAGAAGAAAACAGATTTCTGTCTCAGAGCGTTTCCCCTAAAGCCTGTTAAATTAGTCCTCCTCTAAAACCAGTATGTTTCAATTAATATATAGAGAATACCTCTTTGAGACTTCCTCTGGATTAAAGGCCACAGAATTAAGATTTGTATGAGCATGCTAACATCAAGGACTTTATGGCAGCATATGCTTGATTATTCTCACAGTTCTGCTTTGCTTCATGCAGTGCAAATCAGATGCAAATAGGAAACTATTAGGAATAAATGATCGAGGTGATAAAATGCAATTTTACTTGTTTCCTTAATGTGTGTGATTGGCGAACAGCCCTAGATGTTGAACTGGGAGATGTAATTTATACAAGCAAGACCAGCCTTGAGTTTTCTGTACGTTTGCTTGTGAAAGACGTTTTTATGTTCCTTGAAAGAGATTTACACTTTATTAGTTTACTTTTTAGTTCTGATGAAAGTGTATGGGGGAAGAAGAAGGGTAAGTAAGAGAGCACAGACCAGGTGGAGGAAGATTCAGTCCACTTTGTTTCAGTGTCTACAATTGTAAATGCAGCATTTTGGTCTCTCTTGATAAAGGAAGGACCTTGTCAGATTAGAGGTCACTGTCGCCCCATTTGAGTCGCAAAAAGGGTTGCACGCGTAGTCTGATAATTATCTGTAATGCTAAGGAAGGCAGATGTAGCATTAGCTTCTGATTCAAGCAACCACCGTATTAATTTTCAAGTGAGCAGCAGCAGCAGCAGATGGTGAGATGAGGCAAGGATGCAAATGTTTGCCATCGATAGCTTTTACCTTTGTGTAATGGCTGTGGCTGATGTCGGACTGAGCCGGCGGGGCCCGATGGCTGCCCGCCGCACCAGCTGGTCCTTCCCCAGCCTGGCTGAAGAGGGATGCCGCACAGGGCTCATCTGCGCGCGGCTACAGGCGTGACACGGGTTGTTTGTGCTGTGATGCAATGGGATAACTTTTATATAGAGTCAGCATATTTTTGATAATAACTAAGACCAACAGATGCAGCAGTCTGTGGTTTCCTAGTTAGGTTATGAGTCTGTGAGAAACAAAGCACATAAACCCCGGAAAATATGCAAACTTGCTATAAACTGAAATCCTTGCTGGTTTTTTTTGCTTAGGGGAGGATGCTGGGTTTTTGCCTTTGAGATGTCAGTGGGAGGACATTTGGCAGTGCATCTTCTTTGTTACTCAGGAATACAGGAAGAACTGGGAAGCACCTTTTGGCAAACGCTGTTAAATAAGCCATCCAGGACTTTATCCAGCAATACAAGGCATGAGATCAATGGCACACCCAACCCTTGGTGAAGCTCATGTTGATTGGGATATTCCCTCAGCTGTGACAGAAGTGTGGTGAGGACAAATGGAGTGGCAGCAATCCTCCTAGTCATAAAATGTGGCTTCCTTGCCCAAGTGATGCTGCTCAGAGGTAGCTGCATAATTTGGATAGAGGGGGTTGTTCTGGATCTGGTGGTTCATTTTTATCTTTATGCTATCCATCGGCTGACATGAGTGGGCAATCATGGGGAGAATGTGCTGAGGATATGTGTAAAGTGTATTTTTTTTTTTTTTGCTCTTGTGGCCAGATACGAAGTTTTTAGATGTTGTAACAGTGAGTAGCTGGTATTGCTTGTGCTGTTCAGTTCTGTGGCAGCACATTTTACAAATGGTAGATTAGCTCATTGATCTCAAAAAATGCATGCAGACTCAGGGGGAGTGAGAGCCTCTAGTAATAGTAACATTTAGGACATATGTCCTCAGAACTTTGAAATACTCTTGTATGGTTATTTGGGTTTTTTTTAAATATCACCTTGTTGGAAGGAGCCAGCTGGGAGGGGGTAGGATGGAGCAGGCAGAGCTGGCTGGGCAATGCCTGTGCTGGTGTCAGGATAGTCCCAGCAGCTGCCCTGTTCTCCCATCCTCAATGCTGCATCCCCCCGCTGCTTGCAGGAGGAACAGACATCCGACGGTTTGTCTACTTTGCTCCTGTTGCACAGGAATGAAATTACTGCCTTTTAGCTCTTAATAACTAAAACACGGGTATTTTTTTTTTCTCTGATCTCATCCTGTTGTTGTGGTTAGTGAAACCAATCAGAAGGATTGGGGCTTTTTTTTACCATGGGAAAATATTTGCAAGGTCTGGCCTAAAGGTAGATAAAAAAACCAGCTGCATGACGAGACATGGTGCAACTGTTAGGCAAGGGGGAATGTGAGGATTATTGTTGAAGGGACTGCTGAAAGAAAGAGGGATTTCATGGGAGAGAGGGAGGTTGCTTGGCAGGGAGAAGGGAGGCTGTTCCAAACATATGGGGCAGCGTGACCAGATGTAGAAACACTGGATAATGTGCAGAAAACATAAAGTGGCCAAGGGGAGTGAAAACCATGGAGGTAAATTTTCCCTAAGATCTTCTAGGGTGAGTCTGTCTAGCACAGTCTGTACTCCAAAGAAGTGCAAGGGTGATCGGATAGAAGAGGAAAGGTGGCTGGAGCAGCGTGAGAAAGGTGTTGGCAGCAGTTTATTAGTGTTTGTTAAGCATACATTTTCTGGTTTCATGATAAATTCAAAGCACATCTATAATTTAAATGAAGTCTTTGTAACACAAAAGTATTAGCAGTATAGCCTAGGTTGCAATGAACTAGTTGAGCATCACTGAAACCATGAGAACTACACCAGATAAGGACCCAAAGTTGTTAATTAGGGTTGGAGTTTTTTCTATTTTTTTGGGAGGGGAAGTTTTTATTTATTTTATTCTGTATCCTTAGAACATCAATATAGATTAATGTTTAATTTGTTTGGGGAGGGAAATTCAATTCTAAATCCAAGTTTTATATTCAGACAGGTAATACATAAAAATCCCAACAAAGTAGTTGAATACATTGGTAAGAATCTGCATTTTCTTTAAGGCAAAGGTTTCTGCTATAATTTTTGTACCCTAAAGAAAACATCCAAGCAAATGGAACTAAGAGTGCTGTAGTCCATCCTCACACTTCATCCTTCTGCAGATCCAACTCACCCTGAGTCTTCAGAATAACTGTTGATAGTATGAGAAAGACAGAGTTTTCTTTAAAACCTTGTGCATTATCCAGTATTTAATATTTGTGGGACCTAACTGTGCATTTTGAAGGCTTCCTTGAAGAAATAGCTTCACTAATTTCAGTGGTTCTGTTCATCTTATAACACACTATACAGTCAGTAATTAAAATGATTACGGGTTTTTTAAAGGAGCTGTTCATGGTTTATATTTCATGCCATGAAATGCTCAAGTCTTTTGAAATGTAATGGTCTGATACCTTATTTTCTGCCTGATCAGTGCTGGAGATAAAAATCACCATGTATTTGGCCAAATATTTGGCTTTACAATTAGTGTCTTTCGTATAGTCCACTGGGTGGCTGTTGGTGGCATGGTGACAGTGTCTTACATCAGATTTGTGGAGTCTAAATCTATTCATGAAAATTGTTCCAGAGCATTTGTGATCCTTCCTCAGTCTCAGGCCATATCACAATAATACTGCCTGTGTTTTGCCAGGGCAGTGAACCTTACACAGACGTACAGCTGTATTTCTTCAAAATTCTCATAGGCACCTCCAGCATTGTGCTAGAACATTTAAATTAGAAAGTTTCCGCCTATTTTTAAAGGCATCAGTATGAGATTTTGTTACAAAATACCATTTCAAATTCCACCACAGTCCTTAGCTCAACTGGCAAAACTTCCGTTGACTTACTGAACAAGCTTATTGCTAGTATATTCTTTAACACCTCTTATTTTCTAACAAATATGTAAAAATGCACTGTTTTGACTTCTAGTTGTCCTGTTTCAAGGAGATACAATTTATTTTCTGGGACCTAAATTTTCATAGATTTCTATAAGGTGCTTGCTAACTGTAACTGCTGTTAGAGAGAAAGTGTAACCTTCGCTTACAAAGACGTTTGTGGAGACAAAAAAGGGGCCTTGAAGGTTGCTCTGTGGAGCCCCATTAGCAAGTGTGAATTCCACTCTTGGCTGATCCCTTACCTCTAGTTAGTGTGTTTACTGTGGCCCTCCTTTGGAGCGGTCTCTGTTCAAGTCCAGAGGCACCTGGACCAAACCCAGGCTCGTCGGCATAGTAATGTTAAAAAGGGAACCTTGGGTCAGTCTTATTTTGCATGCTGTAGAGGTGTGCTGAGTGGAGGAACTGAAAAGAATAATTTGTCTCTGCGTGGCTGAGCTTGACTTTTGGGGTTTTTTTTGGTCAGAAATGATAAAATGAAAAGTTTGTTTAATTTTCCTGTGTACGTAGTATTCATAAATAAAGGAGAACTAGAAAGAGGAGAAATCAGAGAGACATTGATCTATTTCAGAGAATTAACTTGAGGGCTAAAAGGGACAAAGGGAATTCCCCATTTCAGAATTACAACTTTCCTATTTTATCACAGCTACCCGAATCCACAGTTGAAATGCATATATTGTTTTCAATAGGGACTATATTTCATGGTTCTGTTTATGGATCGTTTGTGTCAGGGACAGATCCAAGTGAGTGGTACACCAGAGAAGTTCAGAAAAGTGATCTAAGTAGTGCATGGGCATGCTGGAGAAAAAGCTTTGAAGGCATAGCTTGGGAGGAGAGCTGTCCCATGTCACCCATTGATGGATTTGCTTACCATATAGGCACTGCCACCAACCCTACCTGTGTGTCACCAAGCAGTCCTGACTTTCATTACCTGCCTGACACCTCAAGCCCTGCTTTCTACCTTCCACTGCAGACAGGTGCCAGATGTGGTACCAAAATTTTTTTCACACAGTGAAAGGGTTTACATACCAAATATTATATTGTTGTTATTAATTATAATTATTTAAAAATTACATTATAAGTACTTCTTTGTGAACACTGAATTTACTATTACTGCCTGGACTGTGTCTTGGTTTATGAGCTGCATGTAACGTGTTGATTTTCTTTTCTCCATAAAACCACAAATGTCTTGGGGCAGCTTGTCTAAGATGTTGTTCCTTTTTGCGCATCTGACTGTGAAAAGCTGTTAAAATTATGGTTTAGATGGGTGCTTGTGAGGGAGATCGAGTGTTAGGTAAGAAGATGCTTACTCAAGGATATTCTCCCTTAAGGTCCCATAGATTTGCAACTGCTACTCGCTTTGGTCTCTAAAAGCCTATGTTGGAGATGCAGCAAAGCTCGCTTTTTTCCTGGCCTGGAAAATCTGTCTAAGGGCACAGACTAATTAACTGGGAAGTTTTATGATGATATTTATCATGATGGTGGAATTTTACGAATTTTTGGTTGCATTTATGTCCTTATTCAGAATGGAGATCTAGAAATGAGTTAACATGCATAGTGGGAGGTGTGGTGTTTAGGGCACCTTTTTACGTATCCTCCAAATTTTTGACTTGCATCAAAGAAAGGATAGTCATTTTTCTGGCAGTCTAACTTTGCCTTAGTGCACTGGATCCTCTGTGTCTTATGAGCTGCAAGAGCCAAACATTTTAGACCTGATTTCCCAGGAGGCTGACACTGACCAGGTGTTACTCATTCTCTACACATGGAAATCAAGGTCCTGTGAGCCACCTGATAGAAGTGCAGAGCACTTCTTATCAACCGAGGTCCAGGAGGGCTGTGCTTGATTGAGTCAAGTTCTGCATGGTTCCAAGCACTTTGAAAAATAGGTTCTTTCAAACAGGATCCAGAATCAGGAGCTCCTTCCATTTCTACTCTTTCTTTATCTTAGTTTCTTATCTAAAATGAGGTGATACTGCTTGTGCTCTACAAGGAAGCTAATATTTCTGCATTCCATGCAACATGTAAAAGAGTGGGAAGTTGCTAAGGCCCAGAGCTACTCTCGGATAAGGAAAAGAACACACAGGATATTAAATAACTGCTACATACATATGCATTATATTCATAGAGTTCAAGCATTTTCTGCTGCAAAGGATTTGTTGAAACCTCGGGGAGCATTCTCTACAGAATTTTTAAAAAAATATTAAGATTTCCATTTTTATGTTAATGGTTCTTCACCTATGGGGCTTAAGTTTCAAAGCTACCTTAGGCTCTGATATTTTTTTTTTTTCTGTTGACTATGACCTACCTCTTATCAAATGAAATTCTCCAAAATAAGAACAAGGGGTGACACTAAATGAGACAGGTTTCTCAGCACACTGGTGTAACATGGGCAATGATATATTTTCCATATGGAGAGAGATTTCAGCTCTCAGTATTCTACTCTATTCTATCAATGTGAAGTATGTTTCTTTGGTCTTATTTTCTTAACATAAATCTGTATCAATGTGTACACCTATTTAAAGAAATTTTGAAAAGCCTGGCAGAAAAAGCAAAGCATACTTCTCTCCCTGGGAAGAGCATCAGATAAGAAGCAATGTATAGTAGAGTTACTCATTTTCTAATAGACCCAGCAGTAGGAACAGTGGTATAAAAACGTATTGTAGGATAACAAAAAAATTTATTTTTTTCATCTTCACATGCAAATGTGAGGAATTCTGGATCTGTTCTTATAAAATTGTAATATTATCTTATTTCTGGTTTTAAATTAGCTGCAAACTGGAAGCCTATAACACCAGATTCACAGAGTGTAAACTGTTCTTGGGCTGTACTGCAGGTATGGCTGACATGATCGGTCGTAAGACTTTTTGAACAATTTTTAAGTTTGGTATTTTACACGTATTGTATATAAAAATTGTATTGCTGAATACAAAAAATAGCAAAGGCAACTGTGCAGTTCCTACCATTGCCATATTTGTATTTCTTTGTCATTGTTTTACTACTCTGTTTTTCCATTCCATTTAGTTCATTAACTTACTGTCTCACATTTCTGCTGGATATGTAATCATTCAGGACTCTGAAAGAAATCCTAACCTAAAAAGGGATCTGTGTGCAGTTGAGGACTGCACAGTGAAGAACTCACAAGGTGTGTACTGCAATGCTTCGCTTTCTTTTATTACCACAGGTTAACTGCTTTGGTGTGTCTCAGCCTTAACTGAACTCCATCTCTTCCTGGGACTTGGAGTCTGGGGCAGCCTTTCACCTCCTACCACCGATTTTCTGTCTCCTTTCTGCATCATGTGGGAACCGCTTTTCTTTTGTGGAATTGGAGCCCACTTATTAATTCTGTAGTGGCTGCTTATCTTTTGTGGTTTGGAGTAATGGAGGAGTTGAGCTAATGCAGGAGCCGGCAAGCAAGACCTGGAATGTCTTGTCCCAACGAGATGATGTCAGCTGATACATTTGGAGATGGTTAAATGGAAGAAACTTCCATTTTCTGCCCTAGTACGGTAATGGGAGTCTGAAAAGAAAACTCAACCTGATTGCCTACAGTGAGCGCACAGTCGGGAGGGTGAGACTCTCACCCCGGCTGCTGGGCACACAGTTGGAGTGAAATCCATGCTCTTTTGCTTTACAACGTATGTTACACTTATTTTGGGAACAAAAGAAGTCTCATGTGGAAAATACACTTGTAAAGAAAGTTTTCACCAACTTGATAAAGTTCACTGTAAGTGGTTAGTTCAGATTTATTTTTTTTTTTGGCTAACATATCACAAGTTCAATGTAGATAATCAATACTTAAATAAAAATAAATGCCTGTAATACTAATTTATTTCTTTTTTAATTTTTCTTTTTTGGGTGTCTTTCCTTTTTCTTCTTTCTTTTTTATCTTTTTTCTTCTTTATTCTTTCTTCTTTCTTCTTTCCCCTTTCTTCTTTATTCTTTCTTCTTTCCCCTTTCTTCTTTCTTTTCTTCTATCTTCCATTTTCTTTTTTTCTTTTTTTTTTCCTTTTTTTTTTTTTTTTCCCTGTGGGTCTGTGAACTTGCTTAAAAGGAGGCATTCCTCCCCAAAGTCTGTGGCAGTGCTTAAACACTGATTTGGGCTTTAAAAAATAAACTCTTTATCCATCTACCTTATGCTAATGGATTACGCTCCTGCATTGCTGTCACTCATGGCATGGCTGTAGCTGATAGAGTAGGATTTTTGGCAGCTTTTTTCTTGTCCAAACATTCCTTAATGCTTTCCCACCTCCTGTTTTATCACCCAAGTATTGCAACAGCAGCATTTGGAACTCCAATAGCTTTTTCGGAAAGCTGGTTTTGTAAAAGCCAGTTCCTTGAAAACTGAAGCAGAGGGAAGAAAGAAAAAGAGGAACACATGTGGGTTGTGGCTGGAATGATCCCTTGATGCTCATTGAGGTTGATCATAAATATGCATGAGATAGGAGGAGTTTTTAGTAGCTATGTTTTGCCTCTCTTGCCCCAAGCTGTCTGGAAATAGAGTTTGTGACAGTCTGGGGACCTACAAATTTTAAACAAAAGATGATTGTTAAAAGTTTTTAGAGAGGCTTAAATATCATTATTTTTATGTTAAAACACTCTGATGACAATCTTGTATGTGTTTTACTTCCTCCATGCTAATTCTTCACCTTTAGGGCTTCATGTACTATTTAAGGTTCACCCCTTTTTCATACCATTCCTTCCGGAAATACAATGGACCCCCAAGATGATAATCTCTACTTTCTGGAGCACGTTTTTAGTATACTTAACTAGAGTTCATCCCACCTCATACACCTTCATTAACAGGGCAGAAAAGAAGGCCCAGTGCAACAACGAGAAAACTCCCCTAGTGAAAAGTCTCGTCTTTCCACTCTGTGTTCTACAAAGAGCATGCCTTTTCATTTCTTGGTGGATAGGCTTTTAATAGAATTTTCAAATATGTCGTCTAGTTTCTGGTAGCATGTTGAAGAAAGTAAAAAAAAATTCCTGGTGCTAAATACACTATCGTTGCCTGCATCCAGATTTTGTGTATTTCTGTGTGAATTGCTTTCCCCTGATAATGATAATGTAAAGTAAATGATAAAGGAACTTTCTCATTAATTACTGGATTTCTGTAACTGCATTGTAGGACTGAATGGAAGCAAGTCAAAGTGATTTTGTGTTTTTCTTCATAGTTTAAAGATTTTTGTCTCTTTGTGGCTCTAAATTCGTCATAGTGTCTCTGATATTTATATCTTTATAAAATACAGACATGGTTTCCCAGTGGTATTCTGTTATGAGCTTTTTTATAAAATATTCAAATGACAACATCCAAAATTAAGGATGATGACACTGTGTCAATAGAAATGGGCAGTTTAGGCTGGTTTTGATTCAAAACTAGATCGTATGTCTGGTTTCTTCACAGTTGATTGTGTACCCAAAGGCCAAAGAGGTTTTTTTGCCAGGGTAGGGGGCGGATCTGTACATTTCAAGACATTTTTACACATTGGATCTTAGTAGGCTTCAACCAGATTTTGAAACAGAATAATTTTTAATCACTCAGCCAGCCATCACTAGCTTTAACTTTTTTTCTGAAGAAAGTCCCAAAGTATCATACTGCTAACAGAATATGGAAGCTTAGATTTTTAAGAACATAGATGCACTGCAATTGGACCACGTGGTGTAGGAGTTAGAGTACAACTTTTTTATGTAGAACAAAACTGCAGCATGAACATTTTTTGGAGAAAAAATACTTTTATAGGATTAGGAATGTATTTCATTTAATATAGCCTTGCAATAAATGACCATAAATGCAAGATTAAGGCTGAGACATCTGCTTTGATTATCTCAGTGGTTACCAAATACAGTGCACGCACACATGTGTATGTGTGTGTGTATGTGTGTGTACATATGGATGTACATGTGCACACTTCTATTGGGTTGTAGTCGGATTGAAGCACACATTCTCAATACCTGATTTTCATGTATAGCTTGAAGACAGTCATCAATATAATCCATAAATCCAATCAATTTTGTTTCAGGATGGTAAATGGCATTTCCACCCCGCTCCTCGGTCAAGGTAGAGCTCAAATTGCTGACACAGATTTTTGGCTTTCCTGGAAGATGTATACTGACATACTTGTATACATGTGTTTGTAATAGACATGCAAGCACAGAGGTGCACTTTCTTTGCCTGGGGTTTTTATCGTATGGACAAGATGATAATTACTAAAATTAATAAAAATACTTCTTGTCATCCTTCCTGGATTTGTCTTTCTTTTTCTTTAAAAGTTCTTCAGCAGATATTAGTCAACTGGAAAACACTTTCGGGTCATTTGCGGTGTGGCAAGGTTAAGAGCTGCTGTAATTGCTGCGAGTGATCAAAAAAACAATCTGGCCATTCTTCTAATGAGCTTATCTTTGTCTTTTCTTCTGGTTTAAGCAACCTTGAAATCATGTGTGTGATATAGCACTGCTCCTAAGAATTTTTCTAATCAATTGGAAGTGAAAGCTTTATATTCTTTAAAAAATACTTATAGGCTAGGACCCATAAATGTAGATTTGCAATAATTGCATCATCATGCTCTTTCAATCCCAGTTGGTTTTAGTTCTGGTTTGGAACAAAAACTACAGTGTGATGTAATTGCCTTCCTCTGATTATTTTTACCTTGGTGTATTCCGTTGCTGGCTTGTGTATATCATTTTTATGTGCTATCATTTGAAAAACTTTAAAACTCTTGAGAGCCAGTCTTAGAAACCCTTCTTGGATGTATCATTGTTTTTTTATTTGTGCATGGCAATTGTAGCAGCCCATTAGGGGCCTATAATTCCTATTGAGCATAGAATGGACTTCTCATCATTTAATGAGGAATGTGATTTTGCTCCTCAGTCGAGCTAAAATCTGCTTACTGTTGTGATTACCATCCCTGGGCTCCACCCTGCCTTTCACCACCTGCCACTTACAAGTAATTCCTTTGGCAATGAGAATACAGCCAAAACTGTCAAATAAATTGGCCCCTTTTTGAGACCCTTCTGATTATTACTCTTATTTTGTGGTGATGTCAGATTTCCAAGGGTAATCTCTCACTGGAGGAGTATGTTTTTCTTTGGGACTTGCATCACCCTCTCATTTTTAGTCTCCGTTTCAGAAGTAATGATTGCTTACTGAAAGTATGCATTATGTGGATTTTCTATTATTTAGTTCCATTACTTTTTGTGAGCACATTGTTACATTTCTAGAAAGGCCAAGAGAAGATTCTTTAATCTGGGAAATAAGCCAAGAATTGAAAACAGGCAAACTTGTTTTTTTCCTCGAGTATATGCAAGTTTATTTGTTGCTATCTTTAAAAAACAGGAGTTTTTAATTCCTTACTTTAAATACTTTAAATGTACTCTGTGGCAGTATTTCTGTTCTTTGCTTAAGCAGAAAAGGTATTGAAAAGCAAAGGGCATTTTTAAGATATGTGGAAAGAGTGCTTCTTACTAGCTGGGAACAGTGTTTCCCTTTTTTCTTTTTGGATGTTTGACATCCACATATCATTGCATATATAAAGAGTGAAGTTCAGAACTTCCTTCGCAATTTGATGTTTATGATTCTATTAACTTCCACAAAAGAAAATACAGCCCCAGTTTAATCCTGGTAGAAAAATAAGGGAAGCAATGTCTAAGTGTTCATTTTACAACTGCTGCTAATAATTTTATTCTACTGTCATATTAAAATTTTAAACTAGCATTTACAACTGCTTGCTTGAAGTCAATGTGATATACCTGTGAGTTTACAAAGGCAGGAAGAACAAGTCTTCTCAAGCTCTGTATTCCTTTGCAATGCGCTATTAGATATTTGAACCACAGTGCTGGACACCAGGACAACTATAAATGCAGTTACCGTGAATGTGTTACTAAGGCAGTGGTTTTGAGATTTTTTAAGCTTTGTGTCACTGCTTGTCATCCTCGATCAGTCCTAACCAAGGCTTGTTTTTTTTTTTTCAAATCCTTGGCTGGGTGCAGTTAAACTGCTTCCAGTAACTTTGGTGGCTTGGTCATTGTAGGTCAATGGGCTGTGGTCACTGTGACTGCAATCCAGATTTCCTCCAAAGTCATGGAGGAGGAGGAAGAGGCCACACGTTTATGTGATGTGGCCTCAGGAGAGATTTGGGCTGATGCCAGGTCCCAGGAGTCTCTCCAGCAGCAGTTTCCTATCACCTCTTCTGTTCCTTCCCTGTCTCTTTGCCTCATAACTCTCTCTTGGTCTGTTTTCATTTCTCATTTCACAGTCTATCTGTTTGTGTTAGATTATAAGCTCCTGAGTACAAGGATCTTATCATTTTTAATAACTGAAAACAGTTATGCACACTGTGCACATCACTGGTATCTGCTGCTTTCATCCTTTTCTCTCTTCCTTCACAGAAGCGAATGTTCTCAGCAAAGAAATGGGGTTACTGTGGCACAGGGTATTCTTTGGTGAAGAGGGGAAGGAAGAGCTCCCTTGCAGCTTATTTACAGTCCCTTGCCTTAAGGAATCCAGAAAACATGTCTTTGGAAAGAAATTTTAATGCAGAAATATCTACAACCACTGACTAATTTGTATGGCTGTAGAACCACTTGAAAAATATACATTTCGTTTATTTTATACTGATTAGATTTCACAATGACTGCCTAGATTCTATTGTAATGATTGCTTTTGAAATGCATGTATTGTAACAAAAAAAAATTAAAAGGTGCACATATTCTGTAATTAAAAGAAAGCTCATAAAAACAATAGTAATACATCTTATATTCAAAGCATAACTAAAAGCAAGAGACCACTGTACTCTTAATGGAATATATATCTTATTTCTAAAGTGTATCATTTAAAAAATAACTATGAGGTGATTATTTGGGTTTGGTTTTTTTAGGTCATAGGTCCTCTTTCTTTTTTTTCTCCTTGAGTCTTGTGATCACTTACCGCTTTGCAAATCTGAACCTATACCTTTTTGTTTCAGAAAGCTATATGTATGTATGTTGTTGTTCCATAATGGGAACAACACTAGGATTAATACAGTTGTGGAATATTTTGGATTTCTGGTGGACTTCTAGACAGCTTCTTGCCAGAGTAGCTCGAGCTGGTACAGTGTGCAAATAAATGGGAAAATCTGCCTTCACTGGAGACAAGAAGGGGTCAACAGCCCCTTGCAGGACCATAGGTGACATCTGCAGGTTTCCCTGCATGGTGCTGTGTTCAAGGGTCAGATAAAACCAATCTGATAAACCAAGGCTTGTTGAAACCTCCAGACACATTCTCAGAAAAGGGGAAAAAAGGATTCCAGGTTCACTTGGGTAAACAACCATATCAGAAAAGGTTTTAGGAGTAGGGAAGAGCTGGTAAGAGACTAAGCAGCAAAGAATGTGCTTTTTAGAGGTCTGAAGAGGCTTAGCAGCAGTCACCCTGTTAGGCCTTGAAAAGACTATAAAAACAAATGTGAGTAAGCAGACAAAAATTTAAGTGGATGCATTTTGGAATGAGGATAGGACCAAGATTAATCCTAGGTGTGGCCCTGAAATTAAATGGATGTTTCTCCTCATCTTTTAACGAGGATAATGTCATCAGATACAGAAAGTATGGAAATGTGAACTATTCTATCCAAGATGAAATTTAAACTAAAAATAGGAATTCCACTTAAGCGAAAGGGACCAGAGGATCTCAGAGTTGTGAGAGAATTGAAGCATGAAAATAAGGTTCAATACCATGGGCTTCTCATAAATCTGCTGAATAGGTATCATATGATTAGGCTGTAACAAATGTGTTTGTATGTATGGTCTCTGCTACTGCGGTTATTATGACAATGAAAGAGTTAAGAGGTAATTTGAAAGGAAAAAAGTAGAAATGTGCTTATGAAATTTGTTGATATAAAAATTGAGAAACATTGGGAATACAGGGAAAGAATGTAATTTTTTACAAGAAAGAATCAGAAAACCTTCAGATCTGGAATTGTAGAAATAGGATGAAATACGAAGTGCATCATCAGGGGAATCTAGGGAGTAAGAAGAAATTATGTGACGGGTTGAGAGCTTGTCTTGGGAAGTTATGAGAAGCATGAATCACTGTAAAAAAGGAATACCTGCTTTTTTTTCCCCACAGCAAACAGAATAAGTAAGATATGGGAAAGAGAGACTTTCTCTAAAGATTTATGAAAATACCAATTTGCCTAGAAGCTTTATCAAGTTCTAACTGCAGAACAAAATTATAGTTTGTTTGCTAAACGGAGAGGAAGCAGAGCGCACTGCTAGAAATGCAGATGGCCACCACACCTGCACGCACTTTTGTCTAGTGCTGTCTTGATGATGTGGTGTGCGAAAAGAACTGTCTTTTTGAGGTAACTGCTACAAGTGCCAGTACTCCTCACTAATGGACTAGTCTGTTGGTTTTACTAATGAATACAGTCTGTTTCCAGCAGGGAGGACCATACATTTTTAAGAAATGCAAGAAAATAACTAGGAATGTGAGTAAGTGAGAACAAGCTCTTTTTTTTTCTAATGGGACTTCTTAGAAAAAGCAATTCTCTCTTTTTTTTTTTGTCTTTCAGCCATGGAAGAGTTAATAGTTGAGCTGCGCCTGTTTCTTGAACTTCTGGACCATGAATATCTAACTTCTACTGTCAGGGAGAAGAAGGCAGTAATAACTAACATTCTCTTGAGGATACAGTCATCAAAAGGTCAGTGTCAGGGGTGGGTTTTCTCACTTGCAGAATGCACAGTATAAGTCTGTGCTCAGTGAAACAGCTTTAAGGGCTAAAGACAAGCCCTAAATTGAAGCAAGACAGAAGGACAGGGTGAAGCCGAAGTGTAACTTTCCTGAATGCTTTCCTTTATGCTCAGCCATAAAATATAGCAGAAGGCGTACTGGAAGTATCTTGGGTGCACATGGGTGAATCCACCCACAAAATTACGTGCTAGACAGAACGTTTTCACTTCTCCTGATGTAGTGGATACTTCATTTTATTTGTGGCAGCAATGCTATACATGCATTTTGATGGAAAAGTAATACTGCATCAGGGAGTGGTGGCCACAGCACCATTTTATAGATGTGTGGGTGCTGCATGCTGTGTCTCTGTCAGATGACCCAAATCCATCAGAAGGCTTGATGCTGGGTTGGTGCATGGCTGATACAGGAGTGCCAAGCCAGAGCTAGGAGATGGCTGTCAGCATGTTTAGTTTGCATTTTGCAATTAAAAGTAATTCTCACTTATCCCTTTCTTCCTATATAAAACTATTTTGACTGCACAATCGCTTTTGTCTCCGTGAAGATTATGAACTGAATGCAATATAACTGATTCACTGTGTACAGCAGACTTTCCACAGACCTTATACAAAGAATATTCTTCACTATTTCTTCTAACAGTACTCTGATACTTCCTTACAACACCTTTCTGTGTGAAGTGGCATCTGGGCTATAAGACTTCTGTCTCTCCTACATCTGACAGAAATACTCTCAGTGTAAACCCTCAGTGTTTAGATTTCTGAAAAATACCAGAGTGTGTTAAAGAAAATGCCACATTGTGAGCTGTTGAGTATCTCATGATTTGTTTCTTCTCCAGTGATAAAAAAATATGGTCTTGTTTGATGCAATCTTTCCCCCTTCAGTAAAGAAATAATTTCTGCCACAGGATTCAAGTCCAAGGAGACCAACTTGAAAATATCAATTGTCCTCTTTTCCGTTTTGACATTCTTAAAAACCCATCACTTATTTTTCCTTTTTTACTACTGAGAGAAGGAGGCAGGTACATATTGTGGAAGGAGGCTTCATGGTCCAAAAGCACATCAAAATACACCAGACTTCTGAAACCCAAAAACTGTAGGTGAGAACCTGCAATTTGATATGTTTAGAAACAGCTATATTTTACAGGAGTTCAAAATAACATCAACAATGCTGATCTGATGCTGCATGTTCTTGTAATCTTTTCAACTAGGTTTATTAAGAAAAACATGTTACTTCCTCAAGAATTTGGACAACATTCTGTTGCCAAGTTTGCAAACACAGGGAAGCGTTGTCATATCCTTTCCTCCTGGATTGTGGATGATGTTTCAAGACACAAAAGCTACAGCTGTACAAGTAAATTAAAGAGTGCTGGGCATTTTTCTGGACCCTGGAGCTCAATGATTTATGCTGTTAAATTATGGAGTGTTCCTTGGCATGAGTTTGGCCTGAGCTAACTCACCTCCTCCATCAGTACCTAGGTGTGATTTGGGAGTTAGCATGGACAAAGATCTGTTCCCAACAAACACTTCAAAATCATCACCCTCCACCCTGGTTTTGAGAGGTGAGAGATTTTAACCATATGGATATGGATTTCTCTGTACCAGAGCACCTTCCCAGGCATGTTTAATTTATGACTATAGATGTGGCCCAGGATAAAAAGACTCAAGGACCATAGCTTTCTGCCTTTCAGCACCTACTGTTTAGGTTTTAAAGCCTATTACAGGATGTATAACAAGATCCATTGCATCCTATTACAGGATCCATCCATTAACAAGATCCATACGAGAGCCATATATTAAGTGATGGAGCTTGGTTCACTGCTGTGGTTACTGAAATACTATACTTGCTTCTAGCACCTACATTCAAGGTGATCAAATTTAGACATTTCAAAGAAAAGTTCTAGAAGTGGTTAAAGGATCCAGAAATACATCTTCAAATTATCCAAAATGAAGTATCATAATTAAACTTGATGTAGGAAAGGAATGACTGAGAATGAGCTCTTAGACTTACACATCAAAAAGCAGTGTGCAATGGCGGAATGTTTGTTTCAAAGTGAAATAAAGCACATGTTTTGAGCACTGAAGCCATGAACTAATGGAAGAACTTTGTAAGGTCTGCGTGCCATTGCTGGCATTTTATCAAGAGAGAATATTTTGCTAAAAGATACGCTCTCGTTCAAACAAGAATTAATTCAAGAAAAACCCATAGTTCAGTTAAGCAAGAGGTCATAGGACTATGCTTTCTATGTCTATAAACTCTGCTTTGTGGAACTGCAGTTTAAATAAGAGTTTAAGCCAGCATGGCCTCTAAAAAAAGCATCCTGTTTCTCTCCCCAGGCTACTCATTCTTGCTCATCGTGTGTTGCGTCTTGCTTTCTGCTAGCACAAGCGTTATTTGCTTTTTTTTTTTTTTTTTTTTTTTTTTTTTTCCTGGTTTAGTCCTAACCAGCGTCACTTCCCTGGTCCGGTTCAACCTGAGGCCACACACACACACATGCTTACGTTGGCACAAAGGAGAGGTTGGTGCAGGGACAGGAACAAGGCAGGGAAGGAGGGGAGCTGCCTCCTTGGGAGCTCTGCCATCCTCTGCTGGCTTCAAGCGTGTGTGAAACTACCCAGGGAGTCATGTACTTTACTGGAGCTGACCCTGCTGCTTCTTTTATCAGTCGTAAGATTCAATACTCCCATCCCTTTGAAACTATTCATCTCTTCATTAAAATTAAAAGCAGTAAAAGATGCATAAACCCACAGTACTCTGTAAGCTGAACTGTCATTCGGAGTCTGTTTTTCAAGATGTTGTTTTACTCCACCCACATCACTCCACGAGAGCTCTTGGGTCACTGGCACAGTTTGAGAGGCATGAGGACTATGCTGAGTTCAGACTCTTCATATGCATTTGTAAAACTCAACTGTGTGAAGCCAACAGGATATTTCAATTACCGGAGCAAACCATTTAAGATCAACGGTAATGAAGGGTCTGTGCAACTGGGAACTGGCTGGGGTCTCTGTAACATCTGGAAATGGATGATTATGTTTTTCTTTGTAAAGGTGTGGAAATTACTGTAATGGGTTGATTGGCTTTTAGTAAAACACTTTAAACTCAGTAAGTTCTTACTTGGGGAATTCTTTAGAAATCTTTTGCCTTGTTTGGTTACATCTCCCAAATGCACACTGTTTTCTCCATTTAGTATCTATCAAGAAGAGAGAACTGGGGCAGGCAGCTGTATTTTTCAGGTCGTAGGTGCCTGGCTCCGACCTGCCCCACATCCAAACCAGTGGTTACTCTAAATAGCTGTCAAAACTATAAATTTTATTTTTCTTCCTGAGCCTTGGCATGCCCAATGGATTGTAGTTCTGAACAAAACACTTGGCATTTCCTTTTGAAACTCAGACTTTCTTCTGAAAAACAAAGACACAAACAGTTTATTTTGGAGTAAGAACTGTTGGTGGATTCAGTCATTTAATATGACTGTCAACATTGCATGTTTTCCTTAAAGGGACCTGATGCCGTAAATGTATAATGCTGACTTTGCTGTGTAATTTGGTAGAATAAAATAAATGTTAGAGCAGGTTCTTGCTTAAACACACACAGTTTAAAACTGGGGAAAAAACTAGTTTTACAGAGTCAATAGAATTCACTTGGAGTAATTTTTTTTGTGGTAAAAAGGCCTTCATAATTGACTTTTGATTGTTATGGAAAGCATGGGAGACTTGGATATGGATAGCGATCATAATATGGATTCATCCTACATAAAGAGGAACAAGTGAAAGTTACACTGAAAAAAAAGATTGGAATGTTTCCCAAGACTAATCCCCCTCTTGATTTGTAGGAAGAAAGAAGAATCTGTGGCCCTTCGAGCCAGTTTATTTTATCAGTGTTGTTTTTCAATCCATGACTTCACACCCAGTGGGACTGGGTTATTATGACAAGAAACATTTCATCATTGATTACATTTTTGAGAATTATATGATCTTGACCAAAAGACATCCATTTGACTATGTAAATATATATTTTAAAAACTAAACGAAACACTAGGAGCTAAATTCAGTTGAGGAGTAAGCAGGGTACAATCCATTGACTGAATTTTTGCCAGAGCATTGAGGAGATGCATCCTAATCTCCCTTTTGATACTTAGAAAAATAAACAATATCATGTTTCTATGAAGTGAGTTCAACTGGGATTTAAATTATTGTGCCAGAAACTCGGAACGAGTGGTTCACTCCTCTTTTTCTCTGGGAGGGAGATGTAATAGTGATACAAAAGACCCTCAAATCAGCTTTTACATTTGGGTTCTTTTCTCTTTTCAAATTCACCTGGAAAACTATGGGATTATTTAGACAAAAAAAAAAAAAAAAAGGAAAGAGAAATACAGAAATGGTGGGAGAACTGTGCGTGGAGTTCTGTTAATGGTGAGCTGGTTAGGGCAGCAGCAGTGTGCTCCAGGTTGGGGTGTCGTAGCATCCTGCATCTCCCAGGACTTGTGCAGACCTACACCACAGCTCCATGATCAGAGGTGGTGGAGGCAGCAGGGACCCCAGGGAACCCTCTTCTGCCCTCTTCCCCACTCTTTTGGCGTGAAAGGTGGTTTTGGACTCATTTCTGCATGATGGCTTTGCCCATCCAAAATGTGCCATGTGAGCAACTGCTGCTCATCTCCCCTGGTAAAAGGCAGCCAGCCACATACTGCCCACAGGCTGACTGTGTTTCATTCACTGTACAGTGCCATTGAGATGCTCCTAAGTGTGGTATCTTCCCCCCATAAATGGTTTTATCTGTATGGTGCATACCTGGCAATGTGTTTGAATTTTAGCTGTTTCTCTCTTTCAGTTCCAGATGGATAGGCAGTTCAGAATGATTTCCTGTAAATTTTTTCTATGTCTGGTATTTGTTGATCCAAATAGCATATATGTCGTTATCATATAGAGTAAGCCTGTGTTTGTTCTGCTTGATTAAATTCATGAATTCCCAGCATTCTTCCAGTCCTGCCTTGGTAACTGCGCTTGGGAGGTAGGTTTTGAGCAGCACTGCATGCCAGATTTCCATGTGTGACAGTCAGATGTGGTGTCCAAGAGTGGAAAAAATGTCCTGTTTGCATCCATCAAAGTGTAAAGTGATGTCTGTTGCTCTTCCACAGGTTTTGAAATAAAAGAACATGTACAGAAGCAAGAAGTTGCCAACAGTTTGCCGGCGCCTCCTCAAATGCCTCTGCCAGAAATACCTCAGCAGTGGCTGGTGAGTGTTAATTTAACTATATAAGAGAGAATATATTTGTGATAAGCACTAACAGGAATGTTTACAAGGGGAAGGAGCCTGCAGGTCCAGGGAAACGATTATTCTTCTCAACTCCACTCTGCTTGAGGGAATTGGGTTCAGCTTGCAGAAGAGAAGGCAAAAAATTCCCTGTGGTGATATAAGCCCGGGAACAGGTCACCTGCAAAGGCTGTGGAATCACAATCTTTGGTGACTTCCAAAATTCAAGTGGCAAAAGCCTAAGCAATTTAACTTCGGAGGTTGACCTGCCTTGTGTTGGAAGTTGGCCTGGCCAAGCCCTTGGGTCCCAGCCAGTTTCTGACAATTTTAAGGATCAGCTTTTCCTGGAACAAGCCTTATGAGAAGACTCCCTCATGGCAGCTGAAAAATGAAAGTACAGATTTTTAAAATGAAGGAAGAATACTTCCTTTTTTAATAAAGTCTTTAGTGCCCTTCTGTGCTCGGTCTCTGGGTAGGAAATTCCCTGCAGAACAAGTAGAAGTGTATGTTCTCAGAGATGTTTATAGCAAAGATACTGTTTGAGATCTCTAATTCAATTCTCTAATTCGTCCAGTTGGGAGCAGCTGTCTTGTTGCATAATAAACTATAAACTGGTTTTAATTCTCCTCTGTTATTGACTTTACAGTAGATTTTAAGAAAACATTTTTAACATTTTTTTAATGAAGCCTAAACAAATCATGGTTTCGCCTGTTGAAGGTGAAGGTGGTCACAGCCCTAATACTGATAAATTATCCATCTTTTTATTAATTTGTGAGAAATTTTGTGCATGGTGATAAGGATAGTCCACAAAGACCCACATTCATTGGCTGAAGCAGGACATAGAGATCCAGCTTATGGGGGTAGAACAACCAGATGACCGATGTTCTGCTTTATTTAGTGTGTTACTCTGTTATCGCATTTATGCCCAATTGTAAGATATATATATATATAAGCGAGTGTCGTCTTATGAATGTAAGAACTAATTTATCAGATCAAACTCTTGGCCAGCCTTTCACAATAAACTTTATTTGATGGTGAATAATGCTGTGTACTGCAGAACAAAGTAAAAATACCCGACAAATGTGTATTAAGTAGAATACCTCATCATAGTTTCTCCCTGAGCGCTGCCGACTTTTGGGTTGTGACCTGAACAAGACTATTGTTCAGGTTTTTTTTAATTTTAATTCTACCTAATGTAGTGAGATATGCTGGAATCATTGCAGGAAGGGAATGTTAATGCTAGAAACATTTCTATCCAGAGCTGGTATATATACAGTAGCAAAATTTGACTAAAAAGGATGCTATAAAGTAATTATGCAAGATTTGCATGGATGCAAAAGTAAACTTATTAATATGCCGTGAAACCTGGAGAATCCATTTCATGGTTAACAGTGCCTGAAAATGATTATTTTTCTTTAATTCAAGATGCATATAGCATAAATTACAGGGGAAAGGGTTGATGAGAGGCAGGAAAATTACAGAAAATGCACAAGCCTTTGAAATGCAGAGTTCAGGTGCTAGCTTCATGAACTGAAGCCAGTTGAGATCCTTGTTCTTTCATATTTATGCAGGTTCAGTTTAATAAATTGGCTCTGAAGATTCAAGTTGTTTTTCTAAAGACAACTGACCTACTTTTCCTTTCTCATACACTAATGTGTAAATTCCCCTAAAGTTGGTACAGCTGCAGCAAGTGAAATGGTGTGAAGTATGAATTAGGTCCAGGAGGTCAATGCTTGTTTTTTGCAGTAGTTCAGTGGGGATTTTGGAGTAACAAAAATATTTCCCTGAGATACAGTGGGAATTACTGTGGAAGTTGACACGGTAGAGCTGGCTGGTCTGGAGCACGGTCTTCCCATGTTGAGCCTGGCAAAGTGGAGTTTGAATGGAGCCCTCCCCTCTGACCTGCCCGTAACGCTGCGGACACTTTGATCTTGGTGAAGTCACCAAGCTGAGCTGGTTTTTCCATAGTGGCGGAAGCTGATTTTTCCCAGTTTTTTTGCAATTCTGTTGCTGCTGTCAGGCAGCGGTGGTTTTCACCTCCCTTTCTGGTGTCAGTGCTGCTTTGAGATCAGCCAGGAAGTGTCCCAGGCCTCTCGTTGTTTTGCATTATCCAAATACAGGTTAGGAGTAGTGCTATTTTAAGATGGTAGCACATAGTAATTTGTGAAAAAGATGACAGACTGCTGGTGTCCTGCAAAAGACCAGGTGGAGTCAGAAGGGAAGGAAAAAACCATCAGCTTCTTGACCTTTGAACACCAGGCAAGCTCAAAACCCTGTCTGGCTGTTTAAAAACCTTCTCCTGAAGTCGTGTTGAACTAACGGAATTGATCATCAGCTGTTTTCTGGAAAAGCTGTTTTCTCTATAAGATGCCTCTTTGTTAGCCCCTCATTATTACTAGATTTGATCAGAGGTTGTCGTATTACCTTTCTTTTTACACCAGGCTAGACATCGGTGTCAGTGGCTAAGATCGAATTTTCCCTTCCATTGATGTTCCTGCATGGTGATTTTCAACCTACCCTTAATCAATGGACTCCTCAAAATTTGTAGCCGATGGCAGTCTGTAGATAATTATGTCACTCAGTGACACAAGCACTGAGCTCCCTTCCCTAGCCACTTTTCATAGACCTAGTTGAGTGGAAGAAATTCCCTGGGCCCACCAGAGCCTAGGAAATTCTGCTCTAGGTTGCCCTTCTTCACGTGGCAAGTTGGAAGTCATGTTGTATGGCACCTCTTTTTGTCAGCCATTCAGGACAGAAACTTTTTCCGCTTGCTGAATAACATCTAGTGGTGGTCTCAGGCTCCAGTGAAAATGCAATGTGCTGCTGGAACACAGGACTTTACTGGAAGTGGGAATCAATAACTTTAAATAAACTATGCACTGTTTTAAAATCTATGGTTTTAGCACATCAGTTATTGAGCGCGGTGGAAATTAAAGTTTCATTTACACCACTGTTTCTTTTTATGGCACTCAAGGGATTCTGCATTCAAAAAATGTTTAGTCTGAATTGATGTTTAAGCTTTTACTTATGTAAAGATGTGTGGGTGGGAAGGAATTCAATACTTCTTAAAGTAGTGCCAGGAGCCAGAATTATGTGTGGGCAGGTGCTGTGCAAGGTTTCCTTTGTAAATCTGTAAATAGACCTGCATATTTGCTCAGGCCAAATCTTGTATCATTTTCGTTATTCATCAGCCCATGAACAAAGAGTATAAAATTCATTTTATTTAGAGACATGCCGTTAATAGTTTAAGTGAAGTCTCCAGTTATTAAAACACATTAAAGCCCAGAGAGTTTTCCTGGACTCAGCAGGCTTTGGACCAGGTCTTAAAATTGAGGTGCAAAGTTGGACCTTGCAGATACTTGAATAAAGCGAATCACTAAGCACACGATCTCTTAGTAATTCTCTTTGTCTGCATACATTCCCTTGCCTACGTCTGGTCTAGCAGACTTTCTGTCAGGCTTAGAAGGCACAAATACTTGCTTGCTTTAGCCTGTGCGTACAGCTCCTTCAGACGGCCGGCAAAGTAAAAGCTGCAGATAAAGGATGAGAGCTTAAGGACAGCTCGGAGTCCTCCTGCAGAAATGAAACGCCACTTGTCTGGGTGCACTAATATGTCCTTGCTAGCATGAATACAGTGCCAGCAGGTAGGGAAGCTTTCCCTGGGTCAGCAGCAGAGGAGGAGATCACCGTGTTTGAAATAGAGTTACATTGGTTCGCCCCTCTTGAACCTGCTTTCTCCATCTCTACATCAGCAGCTGCTTTTATGATATTTCCCTGCCCTTGACAGGCAAGAAGCAGTGCTAGATGATGGGTTTAGAGGAATAACAGGCAATGCCCTGTGTGTACCTCACAGTGCTGCTGGTGGTTTAACACCTGGGATCCCATCATTGCACTGTCACCAAGTTGCCTTGTAGTACATTTTCCACTGAGGCAATAAAATCAGATCCACTGTGTCCTGCTGCTCAGATGCACCTGAGGATTACTGGCATAAATTATCCACAGCATGACAGTGACAGAATACTTCTAGCCTCCAAACATTTGGTTGTCATATTACATCTGACAGTTGGTGATTTCAGTGCACTGTGCAGTCCAACAAAATCAAATACAAACAGCACACAGCTATTTTGCATGATTTTCACAGTAAAATTGAGTATAAGCTTTATTTTTCTTGGAATATTGACAATTTAATAATTACTTAACCGCAACAAATGTCCAGCAAGATGCCAGAACCCCTGTGGATATAAATCAAAAGGATAGGTCATCTTGCTCCAAACCTTTCCTGCAACATACACGGTCACTCTGTAGGAGTGTTTCATATAAATGGGTTTCCTATTGTGGAGAAGCAATTTGACAGCCTCCCTTTAGCTGGCTGCCTGTCAGGTATCCTCTCGAGTATTTATTAGAAAATGCTGAAAGGAAACAGTATCCTTGGAGAAGAAAAAAATCATCCTGAAATCAAAAGGATTTTTAAGGTGATACATAAACAATTACATTATAGTTCTTTGAAGAACAACCAAAAAAGAGCCAATCTTAAAGATTCTTCTAAAATGTGCAGTCAGGCTACTGCCATAACAAAAGCAAGGATCTCATGCCCAGTGGGTACTTATGAGTCTTCATTTCATCTTGCTTTTTCTTCTAACACTGTTAGAAGAAAAGCAGTGGTTACTTTCTGTTCTTCTTAAAAGATAATCTTAAGGTAATGTTAGCCTTAGAGCTTTTTTCCTTGCAGAAAATTTTTAAAAGCCACAAAAGTAGATTCAACAACAATTGAGTTGCTTCATTCAGAGCTGGCTTATAGTTTGTTTGAATAAACCTCAACAAGTTCTTGTGTAAAGAAGGAACAACAAAAGGGGCCTTTTTGATTATTCAGTGCAGTCACTCTTACTGCAGGTGATTATAAATTACTAACCCTTTCAGAAACTTACCAAAATCTATTTCCTAGCACTTAGATTTCTTTAACCCACTATTTAAATTTGAAAGGGTGTTCCACCATCCAGGGGTTCATGGCCCCAGCCTTTGCCCTTGTGTTTAAGTAGCTTTTATTCCTTACCTTGGTACCTGTGCCTCAGATACCCTTTGAAATCACAATCATATTCCTCTTGGGTTTTATTTCACTCCACTGTGTATAAGAGACTCTATCAGTTGTGTTTTGAGCTGTAGTTTCATTCTATAGAACTAGTTCCTATGTCAGTATTTCTCTTATGTACCTGCTGTAGGTTCATGTTTGAGTTTGGTGACGAGTGATCAGCTCAGCAGTCTTCTAGACATGGTTCAGTTGTGGAATACTTTTGGTCATCGTGTGTGATTGCATAAGGATTAAGGACAAAGAAGTGTTTGCAGCTTCTTTTCTGTTGGTCATGTCTTGCAGGACACTGTAGTTGCCGTTCTCGTTTCCCTTGGGTGGGGTTGGTGCCTTATTGTTGATGATCTACTTCACATTTGCAAGTGGCATCACAGAAAAGATTTAGTTAAACTAATTTCCTTCTCAGTTCACTTACAATATACCTTTATAGCAATGTACTGTACTTCAAAGTTTTCTTCATGTCTAAGCTGACAGAATGAGCTGTTCCTGACTACCTTTAACTGGAATTCATGTTTAAACTGGATGAGCTCAGGTCTGGTTTAATGTGGGCTCGACCTGCTTCACTGTGTATGCCCTCCTTTCTGTCATTACTAGATGCTGATGATCTTTGACCTCCATAGAAGCAAGCTATTAAATTACTAATGCCACAGATTTGATAGGATATTTTCCCACCATTTTTTGTAACATGATCACACTTGTGGCCTTGGGTTTTTGGTTTCTTGTTTCTGTGCTATACCTGTCCATAGAACAGCCTCCCTGTGCTGATAGTTAGGGACCAGCCTATTTGCTTTCCTAAACATGCTCATTATGGTACTGTGCACAAACACATGGGAAAGGAATTAGGCCACTAAGTACCAGAGTCTTCTCTTGTTTCCATTTGATGCAGTGCTCAGGCCCTTAAGAGAATATTGTTCCGGTGGAAATGGTGTTGCCCACACTTTTCTCACCATACTACCTTGTCTTGTTGGCACTGTCATGTCATGTACCTGATGAGCTTATGAACTCCTGGAACATGAAGGTGATTTTGTCTTTGCTGGGGAACGCAGGCATTTCTTTGAGTGCAGTTACAATAACCACCTCTGACTGAGAAACCTAGGCTGCTTAAAATTCAGTATCATCTTTCTCATGTAATATGCATGAAAGTGTTCCCCAGCATTCATTAAAGCCCATTTCTCTTCTTGGTGCACCCAAACCCTTTGCTTGATATGAGTCAAGTCTATTGTTTTGTCTGAGTGATGCTTTAACTGGCTGTGTAATGATCTTATATTATAAAAATCTGATTGATATAGAAATATTGTGGGTTTGGTTCTGGCTTATTCTTTTTCACTTTTGAATTATTTCCTTAGATCTTCTGTTACCTCTATGGAGCCTGGTGTTTATTTCCACTCCTGTCTTTCATTGAGTTTGGGTGTAACTCCTTCCAGCTATCTGTCCTTTCAGTGGTGCATTCTTTGCTCCAGTCTTTTCACTCTCAAATGTTAATTAAATACAATGGCAAGAACTGAGAATTAAGCTTATTCCTGGGTTCAGCCACAAGCTGACATTGCCATCAGAGAGATGCAAGAACCAACTGGGTTCTCTGCTCAGTGGACATACTGTGTTGGTTTCTTACTGTTTCATTTGGCCCTCTTCATTGCCATCTTTGCTTTCCTATTGCTTAGGTAAAGGGGTTATCAGGTTATCTAAGCAGAACACAGGTATGCTGTATTTTGCGAAATGGCAACTCGAGTCCTGGGGAGGCTCCTGTGTAAATGCTGTCCAGACAATCTTCAGATCAAACTGTGGAGCCATAGTACACCCTGATTCATTCTTTGAATGCGAGCAAGTCTGTTCAGGTCCCTTTCCCATCATCAGGCTGTGCTTTCTGAGGCTGCAATCTGTTTGTAGTCACTATAGTCTACATACTAAGCGCTTTTTCGGAGATACCTTTAATTAGGCATTCACCCCTGAGTCAGCAGACAGATACTTAGGCTGTGTCAGATGTACCTCCACTCCCTGGAGGACAGCGTGCAAAGCGTGTACCTTCCTTTGTTCTTAGTTTTAAGCCCTAACCAAAAGCTTCGCTTGTGCTTATACTCATCCTCCACCTGGTAGCGCTTCTGCTAATGTTTCCGCCTTGCCCTCATCTGTTCAGCACTGCAGCAAGAGCTGGTGGGTTCCCAGTTCACCTCTTTGTAGGACTGCCATGGATTGCTGAGCCTCCCAGCATGTCTGACTCTGGCTGTTGATTTTTTGGGCAATTCCTTTGGGTTTGGTTTTTTTTTTTTTTTCCCTGGGACCACCTGTGTGCCAGAGGTCTGTGCTGTAATTACTTGGGCACACTCAGCGGTGGTTGGGTGGGACTGGACCAACAGCCTGTCATGCAGCCATGTTACCCACCTTGTGGTGGGATTGGCAGAATTCCTCTGTTCCAAAAAGCTGAGTTTGGTGTCTAGCTGGCTGGTTTACTGTCTTTTCTCAGATGCACTTAGAAGCCCAAAAGAGAAGTTGTTAGACTTCTTTCACATGACTTGGCTCCTGTTTTTGTAGGGTCCAGCTGACAAGCTGAGAAATTAATAACCTTAGAATATGGAGCTGAGATCAAATGAAGAATTCTTCTCAGCTTCTGCTTGTCTACGCTCAGGCTAGGATTTCACTCCTGCACAGCTCCATATGGTCGTAACATCCCATATAGTCAGTGCTTTTGTCCTGAATAAATCCAAGGTCCATCCAGGTCCTTGATAGCTGGCAGTAAATGGTGATTTCTTTTCAGTGCCTTAGCAATTTCAAGTTCAAAGGCTTTTATACCAAGTGTGTGACAAGTACTGGTGCCCAATTGCCAGCCTTTACAGTGGTATGAAGAAGCCCACTTGAAATGTGCTGTGAGTAATTTTGCCAGTTGTATTGCTACTCAGTTTGTTGATTTATTTTGCTTTCTGGACATCCATTTTTTTACATTTGAGAAAAGGAACATAAATGTATTCCCTTTCCCAGGCTGAGGATGCCGTAGGGTTGCGCAGAGGTCAGGTCTAAGTGTGCTCCAAAGCAAATGGCATGTGCATGTGTCGAGGTTTCTTCTTGACAGCCTGCATTTGCCTGCTGGCTTCTGAATAGCTTTATTATGCATCACCAGTGTGTGACCACTTTTCCAGTCTCATGTTGCTGCTTTTCAGTGTTGAGGGGTTACGTAGGAGCTGGCTTCACAGTCCGGCTGGATCTGAATTGGTGGTTGATCTAATAACACACGTGTGACCATGGCTCTTGAATTGCTGGCAGCCTTTGCCTGCAGCACGGCTGTACTGACGGTCTCTGTCTCTGTTAAAGTCACTGCTTTCCACTGGAAATCTCCACATCCTAAATCATTGCATAAAGGGAGGTGTTTCTTTCTGTTTCCTACATAGTGTCAGTCCTCATTGGGGTGTAAAGTGATTTTATATCCTTAGGTCCCTATACGATGACATTTATTTTCCTCTGTATTTCATGCTGCTTTCCACACTATATACTTCCATATCGTCAGCAGATATCAGCTAGAAAATCCCTAAAAAAAAATGTTCCTACCTGTCTTGGTAGGTACCCTCGGATACAAGGGGGAAATGAAGTATTTTATCTCCTAGGATAAAGAAAGAAAGAGTTCATTTGTGGTCTGTGAAACACAGAGGAGCAGGTAGAGGGGAAGACCATAGTATGCCATAAAATTAATATTTCCACTAAGACCGTTCCACAGTGTCTAGTAGAATCATGAGTTTTACTGTCCAGATAAATATTACTTATTATTTGGAGATACTTGTTTCTTTCTCTCAACAGTCCCTCTTGTAAACTGGACTTGGGCATCCCATGCACAATCCAGTCTTTAATGTCTCTGTAGAGTAATTATCACCCCGTCCACTTCTTGGTTTCAAATAAAGCATCTCTCATTTTGTCTCTGACGCAGGACCTTTATCAGTATTATTTCAGTATTACTGGTATTATTCTGGGCAACAACATGTCACTTATCTTTGTCCCTTTTCCTCCAGTGAGATCAAAATAATGGTAGGGGTTTTTTTCTAACTCAGTTCTTATTCCTGTGATTGAGCAAGGTTATTTATCTTGGAAGGCATCATTCTCTAGTTTTCTTCCCTGTGGCCTGTTGTAAACAACAATGAAAAAAGTAGAGATTTGTGCTAACGCCTTCTTTACAGGTTGACAGGTCTTTCCTCCTAATACCACTCATTCTACACATGGCCTAGGGTTTTTGAGATTTATCCTTTTATAGAATATGTAAATAGTTTTGTGGTGTTTATGGCCTTGTTATTTTTCAGGTGAACTAATGAGAAGTTATTGAATCAAGAATTATTTCACTTCATAATTAATAACTTCATCAAAATTCTTCCACTAAGGAGTTGCCAAGTGTAAAGAATTAAACAATACAGCTAGCAATAGTAAAAAAATTAAAGCACTGTAAATATTAGTAAGTAATATCAGAATGCTCAGATGAAGTTTTTACATTTCTTGATGCTCAAACACTTACATATTCCATAGCTCCCAAAAGATGTAGCTGTTTATGGTACAGATTTGAGTGAGGTATTTTTATTTTGTATTTAATCAGTTTGATTTTCTTTCAATATTAAAGCAGCCTTGCTTTAATCAGAAAGTATTTCATGTTGGATGTTTCTGTTTCTCCTAATAATTTTTTTTTTTTGAAAAAAAAAAATCTTTTTTATAATTGTTTTCAACTTTGTTATGGAAAGCACTGCAAAATGCATTTCAGAAAGGAGGGCCTGGTTAATTCAGCAATGGATTCCATCTGTGTTGACGTTGGCGGTGCAGCCCAGCCCGCCCCAGCTGTATGAAGTAACTGGTGCTCCAGCAGGGTCGAATTCAGACAAGCACCATTTGTGTTTCATTTCCTTTTTTCTTTCTTTCTGAATAACACTTTGTCTAAAAACAAGGATTTGCCTCCCCCCCCACCTTCCCTCCTCCCCACCCCCAATCTTTATTGGAACCTCTTATTTGTTGTTCCTGGTTAAAAGATAGCTTTGAAACCTTGGTGCTGTGTCAAGTCAAAATTGGAATGACTCTCAGGATGGGTATTTCCTGGGTGAATTAGGTTTAATAATGATAGGAATTTCATATGTTATATATATACCTGATGGAGAAAATAGTTGAAGGCTAGACCAAGGGCTGGAGAGCAGCCCTGAGGAGAAGGACTTGGGAGTGCTCATGGATGAGAAGCTCAACATGAGCCGGCAGTGCGCGCTGGCAGCCCAGAAAGCCAACCGTATCCTGGGTTGCATCAAAAGAAGCGTGGCCAGCAGGGCACGGGAGGTGATTCTCCCCCTCTGCTCTGCGCTTGTGAGACCCCACCTGGAGTACTGTGTCCAGCTCTGGAGTCCTCAACATAGAAAGGACATCGAACTGTTGGAACAGGTCCAGCGAAGGGCCACTAAGATGATTAGAGGGATGGAGCACCTCTCCTATGAGGACAGGCTGAGAGAGCTGGGGCTGTTCAGCCTGGAGAAGAGAAGGCTCCGGGGAGACCTGATAGCAGCCTTTCAGTATCTGAAGGGAGCCTACAGGAGAGCTGGAGAGGGACTCTTTGTCAGGAAGTCTAGTGATAGGACAAGGGGTAATGGTTTTAAATTGGAAGAGGGGAGATTTAGGTTAGATATTAGGAAGAAGTTCTTTACTGTGAGGGTGGTGAGGCACTGGAACAGGTTACCCAGGGAAGTTGTGGAGGCCCCATCCCTGGAAGTGTTTAAGGCCAGGCTGGATGGGGCTTTGAGCAACCTGCTGTAGTCAGAGGTGTCCCTGCCCATGGCAGGGGGGTTGGAACTTGATGATCTTTAAGGTCCCTTCCAACTCTAACCATTCTATGATTCTATGATTCTAAGATATTAATATATCAGTCTTACAAAAGAAGCGGTATGAATCCACACTGCCCCAGGAACAAACCTTGACCCTGATTCACTTGAGCAAGGCTCTGCCCACCTGCGTGATGGGAGAAAATACAAAGTCTTTGGAGGCAGCTCTCCCTATTGTGTTCAGCAGTTCGGGCCACAGAGAGCTGATGTATGCAGGTGTGTGGGGCAAAATTCATAATGTGCTGTCGCTTTTCCAATATTAATGAAAATGTGATATTTTTTCATGTCCCTTATGTCTGTTGCACAGCAGCAGCTAACCTGGACAGCCTCATTTGTTTTGTGATTATATCCACATATGCAGTTTGGGGTTTTTTTCAGCAGGGAAATGATGCTAAAAGTCATATTTTTTCATTATTTTGCTTCTTTGACAGATAATTTCTCTAGCAAAACTGGTCTGTGAGGAAAACTCACTTGGTTCACATTGTAGATAACAGTAATTGCCATCCCTTATCTGTAATTGAGTTTGACATATGAAGTTGGCTATATCATTTGATATAGAAGTAATATTAATGTAAGTCTCAATCTGACTAAGAATTTCTGTATTCAGTGACAAATTGGTTCATTGTTCATGGGCAAGTTTCTGATTTTACCCAGTGAACAAAGGGAATGGATGAGCTGAAGGGCAGGTTTATTCCCTAGCTCCTTGCCTTCCTGCACATTGGGAATACCACAAGCATTTACCTGCAAGGTGGAATCACCTACTCGATATGAATTTAACTGCAGAGCACACTAAGGGTGGGACTTGTCTTGCTGATGTTGTTAAGAATTAGGTGTCTGCAGTAGGTGCATAATCGGTAATGAGATTTGGAGATGTCTAGCTCTGAAATCTACAAAGATGAACGTGGCCGTGAAAGTGCCCTCAGAAGCAATTTCATTACAGCTAGTGCCACATGTTATTAAAGCTCGGCTTCCTCCTAGGCAACTTTAGGTCTATAGCAAAAGAGGAGTGTAGTCACTGTGGCTTCTACTAGACTCTTCAGCCCATTGAATTGCACTCCAGAAGTGTCTGTATCTGACCATAAGCAAAGCCCACCCTGACTAGTTTCTTACTTCGGTATCTTTATTCATTCTCTGAGTTTAGACTGGATCAGTCCAATGCAGACAAACACCGTAACACCTCTTTCACTACATGAAAAAAGAGAAAGCTGTATTGAAAAAATGTTACTGCAGAAATGAGACTCTGCTTACAACTTATATTTTTGTAATCATACAATAAACCACTGGTGTTGGAAAAAGACTTCAGTATTTTATGTAATGTGAAAATAAGGAACTAAAAAACTGTGGCAAATATGAATGAGTTCTATAAAATACAGTTGTTTTGGTACTTGTTAAGGAAGTAGAACAGTAAAGTCATATGGAAGAAGTCATACAGTACTAAATTTACTTTGTTACTATATCAACATACTAGCAGTCAGTCCGTTTTAAATTTAAAACAGGTTTATATTTAGAAAAGAAGCATTTTAGAATTTGACCTGGTATTTGAAATATTTGTTTTATCATATAATAGTTTCTCAGTGTTCCAAACTTCCTTGGTTGCAGCTCAGTTTTCACTATGTATAAAGAACATTTTAAAAATGAATATCTATAGGAAGAATTGATTTTTCATTGCGAAACAAAATACATCGTGAAAATTACTAAATTATCTGTCCTTTATCTCTGCCAGCCCAGGCTATTTAGCTTTTCTAAATTGTCCAACGAATCTGTTGTTTGCTGCTGTAATACGAATTATTTTAGGTGTAAAATACTAATAAATAAGCCTTAAAACTCTAAAAAGAGACAGAAATCTCTTTCTTGCATAGACTAAGTTTCTAGTTCTTAAATAGAGAACTATATCTTTTCAACATTTTTACCACTTAATGCTGTTACAGAAAGGACTTCTTTTTAATGTAGTTATCTTGATTTTGCCATCCTTAACAACAGCAAGTAAGATGGTGCTGTGTTTATATCCCTAAAGGACTCTGTTGCAGTACATGCAAGAAGGTTCTGCTTCCTTATCAGGACTCGCTGATGTTCACTTTTTCTTTTTTTTCTGTTTTTAGCCACCAGATAATGGACCTCCACCATTACCAACATCTTCCCTTCCCGAAGGCTATTATGAAGAGGCAGTGCCACTTAGTCCTGGAAAGGCGCCTGAGTACATCACTTCCAGTGAGTAATATATATCCAGACCAGTTTTTGAGCAATTAGTAATTCCAGCGTCCTTCGGCTTTTTTAGTATTCAACACCTACATCTGTATTAGTGCTGTCGGGGCATGTTGTAAGCGTGGCTTTGACCATTTGGGCTCGGTTCTGCTTATCCTCACTGGCCACGCATTGGTTTGGTTTGCAGAACTGTTTTGGTGTGCACAAACCAAGCTCCTTTTGAAGGAAACTAAACCTGGAGCTCAAGTTAGGTGCACATAAACATTTCAGCTGCTGTTGGAAACAGAGGGTCCAAATCAGCCACTGGTCTTTTGGACAGATTTGCAGCGTTTCTGATGACACGTTGTGAATAAGGATAAATTACTCATACTGGTTCCCACATGCAGTGTTTGATGCACATGACAGTGTTTTTATGACTACTTCTTTAGTGCAAAAGGCAGGGGGCTGCCTCCTAACTGACCACCAGAACGTCCTCCTGCAACATGCAAATGCTCTTTCTCACATCCAAATCCTTATCCAAAGAGCTGTGCACTTCAGTGGAGCTGCGCTGGGAGCACACTGATGAACTGTTGAAATGACTGCTGTGAGCATTTACACAGGCTCAGTAAACAGGACATTATGTACCAAAAAATTGCAAAGATTTTCCTTTTTGCTGGTTTTTTTTTATTGGCTGGGGTAATTTATTACCTGCATATGGCTGATTCATTGCTAATCATTATTTTCAATGGCCCAAAGATTAAAGGCATATCTTCCCCCATTTAATAGCCATTTTTATTATTTGAACCAGAACAAATGAATAAAATGATATCACTCTTCTTAAAACACATGCCTAGGACTCACCTTAGAATATTAATTATTCACTTGTACACCACAGAAACTTGAGATTATCTACATTTTCCTACCTAGGAAATTCAAGGTAAGAAAGTTTCATACACTGTAAAGCAAATGAAGGAATGTACAGCCTTAGCAGGGCAGGGGAATCACTCCTCTCTTCGTTTCCTCCCTTGAAACGCTGCAGGGTGGTCCTCCTACACCCTGTAATCTGGTGAACCACTGATTTGTGTTTTGTCATAAAACAAGAGCTGTGCTCAGGCAGAAAAATATTAATAGAACAAATATTAATAGCACTGCTAAAGGATCGCCTGGGGAAAAAAAAGACAAAATACAAAGCTGATTTCTTATTGTACTTAACCATCCAAATCCATAAAAAATATTTAGGATATCAGTAGTAAAAGTTCATTAATAATTTTGTAATTTAAGTATATGTCCAGATATTTAAATCTCTGTTAGTGTAATTTATCATCTCGCTTGCTGTGATTTTCCCGTCTTTTCTTATGCCCTGAACTCCTTATCTCTGTTGTGTTAGAAGTATTTAGGTCTTCATTGGTAATATAGGTGCTTTTAAATTCAATATGCCATTAGTAATGTAGCTCCACTCAAGCAAAACTTCCACTAAATCCAGTGTGTGGTAATTAAAATAAGCTACCAAAGCAGTGGATTAACCAAAGATGTAATCTTAGCTGTTCAGACTGTTTGAGGTGGAGAAGACCATAACAAAGAAGTGCTAAAAGTACAAGAAGTGCAAGAATAAACAGTTAAGCAACCATTGGGATAGATATCATTATCTTAAGTAAATCTTCCTATAGAATATTTTTGTAATGTCGTAAATAGCAAGGAGGCTTACTTACTATGTGTCCTACCTATAAAGGCAAACAGCAGCAGAAGATTGCAGAATATAGATCATGAAAATGAAATACCCGTAACTTCCCCAAGTCCATGTAATCTGTTTGTAAATGAACACTTGCATGTAGATGAAAACAAGACTGTATATACCTTATCTGATAATTGCCTTTCTCTTTATTAAAAGTTCCTGGTCTGTACAATATGCCTAAATTATTACAGACTAATCTTTGGAATATGCTATTACAAATAAAGTCAAAGTCCACTGTGATTTTCACCGCCTAACAGTGGAGAATTTCGATGAGAATAAGTGTGAAAAGCCAATGTCGAAAGAAACTAGAATAACCAGAAAATGCAGAAGCTGCAAAAAAGGGTAGATCAGCAGCACTGGAACATATTTTATCAGTGAATCCCATGTCCCTGAGACTTTAATAGACAATAAAATAAGTTTATCTTGGAGAGACACTTTTGACTTTTTCCACACATTTTGTTTTTCTCCCCTTTTTGTCACCCCCTTCCCCATTCCAAGATCCAGAGTGTGTTGACTCGACCGTATACACAAGAAGTTTTCAGATCTTACCTATAGTTTACTGTAAAGCCTGTTTGATTTCCTGTTGTGATGAGAGAGTAAGAGACAACAGGATTTAGTCAGTAGCAGCCTTTTGCAACTTACTTTTACACAGTTTTCTTCCACAATTTAGCATTTTCTAATAGGAAGTTAACTGCTTCCCAAATTCAGGTCACGGTGAATGTTAGATGGAAGTAATACTGCTTTAAAACCCTTTGAAATTATATGTACATGCTGGATTTCACTGCATAACTTTCTGAACGTCTGCTAAAGCAGTTACATATGGGTAGTAGACTGGCTATGCTATTTATGTTAAAATAGTCACTTTACACTGTGAACAAAAGCTAGTTTGTGTCCGGAGCCTGAAAGTCTTGTTTTGGACATGATAAAGCAGTTTGGAGAAACACAGAATAGAAGCAGGATGTGACAAAGAGCAGCAAAGATTTCAGCCCAGATGATACGAGTCCTTCAGGGTGGTCACTCTTCCTGGTGTAAGTCGCACAGCAAACTCTTCTTCTGGTCAAAGAATCCCACGACCCAAGGAGAAGAGAAATATGGGGAGTAGTTAATGGGCAGGATATGGCAAGAGGTCCCCAGAGATCCTGTTAGACTGTGCAAGGATGGAAGTCCAGAAATGTCAGCCTCACAAGCTCCTGTTGGCTTTCATCCTCCTATAAACAGATTTGGGTGAGTCCCTCTGCTTATCGTACAACTTACTGCTAACATGAAATCTGCACCTGAACTGCTTTTGAGCCACATAGGAAGTACCTGAAGGATATTTAACATGCAGAATTTCAATCTCTACTTTGAATTCTCAATCAGCGCTTCCTACAATTAGTTTAATCATCTGAAGCTTTTACTACTTGTCCATATGGAGCTGCCCCAGACCAAACACTCTACAGCAGAGTTGACCAAAAGATGGCAATTAAATTAAATTTTAAAAAAAGTTTCAAGAGCTTGAAATTTTATTTTCGTTTCATGTTGGAATGACGATAAACTATTTTGTACACTTTTGTGAAAACTCAAATGGGGTCAGAATGTCTAGTCTTGATTCAGAGATGTGAGGTCTGGGTGTATCCCATTCTGACTGTGCACGTAGGGAGGAACTGGTTAAGAATGAGCTTTCCAGCAATCCACTCTCTTGTCCTTTTCCCAGTTGTCCCAGGTCTCCTTCCTACCTCATACCTGTGTCCCAAATACCTAGCTAAAACAAATGAGAGATGTTTATTCCAACTTCTGGCCTAAAAATAAATCAAAGTCTACTTGAAATGTTTGGATGACGTTTCAGCTATTGAAAATATTCCAATCAAGTCTCCTCCATGGGACCATGTGCCACTGGATAACAAACATACCTTCAGGTGTTATGATCTGAGTTTTACTTACATGCCTACGTAAACAAACAAATAAATAAGTATGGATGTTGTAAGAGAGAGTTCTGTGATAATGGCAAATTAGTTTTGTAGTTTAGGGGACTGCTAGAGCCGATGGCACTGTTGGAAATGACAGGCCTGAACAAAGATTGTTTAATTAAAAAGGAATCTTGCCACTGCACCGCTGAACTTAGAGCAGGATTAAACTGTTTAGGCTAATGTAACAACACGTTTTTTGCAGAATGCCATTAACTCCAGCAAAATCCATAGTTCAAGGAACACCATTGTCTATTCAACATTAATTGTATCAGTGGAGGTGCTGTATTTGAGAATTGTATGAGATGTTATGATAGGTAGATAGTGCCCCATAATTTACTCTCATGACCTTTGTCGTAGTCCATGTTTGTTTCTTAGTATATTGTACTAACATTGCATTATGCAGTAGGGCAAGATGAAGATGTTTCTCTGTAAAAGAATTACGAAAGATGAAGGTATCTGCTAAGTAATATTTTGAAGATAATAACAAACTGCCTAAAATTCTAACTATTTATTCCCAGCTCATTCTTTCAATTAAAATTCTCAAGGTATCAGTGTGGATCTTCTATAAAATCTCATAATGGAACAGGATTGCTTATTCAATTAACTTCATTTATTGATATAACTAAGCGCTGAAACAGTAATCTGTTCACCGCTGACTTTCAAAAGCCTTAACTTAAAATGAACCCTGTTGAGATTTTAAGCTATTTCTGTACACTTCATTGCTAAATGTTTTAACTTGACGCTTTTACGCTTTTCTTAAAGATTATGACTCGGATGCTATGAGCAGCTCTTACGAATCCTACGATGAAGAGGAGGAGGATGGAAAGGGGAAGAAAATGAGACATCAGTGGCCTTCTGAGGAGGCCTCTATGGATCTGGTGAAGGATGCCAAAATTTGTGCCTTCCTCCTTAGAAAGAAACGATTTGGGCAATGGACCAAACTACTGTGTGTTATCAAAGAAAACAAACTACTGGTAATTTTTATTTTTATCTAGCTATATTTTCTTTGTACCTTTTAGATGATGTATTTATTTTTACAGGAATCTGGTTTTTGGAATATGATCTCCAAATAGTGTCCAAGTCTACAGTAACCTTATGGAAGAGTTTGGTCATGATTTACCCAAGAAGCAGAGAAGCACTGAAATTATAAGTGTATCATTTAGCCACTTAGAACTTTGATTTTTATTGCACTTAAACTTAAACCCAGGCAGTTACCCGATACTGGAAAGAACCCCTGGCCTATTAGCTTCTAACATATTTCATTTGGAAAAAAAATTGCTGAAACTGTAAATCCAATCTTTCATTCCCTGTGGACCAAAAATCTCATAGGGAGCTTTGTGTATGAACTGTTGGATCAGACCGCTGGAGAGAAAAGTCCCTTGTTAGACTGAGAATTCACTTGGCAGCATATGCTGTGGTAATGTATACACTTTAAACTAAACCTTTGCCATCTGTTCTGCAGTAATTACAGATGCAGTATTCACATGATACACAGCTGCATGATAGAAGGGAAAGAAACAAGTGGATGTATTTGTTCCTGAAGCATATTTGTTATGTTTCTTTCTGATTGGAGGCACCAGTAAAAGATTCCACAAGTTAGTAAATTACCTGCTCATAGATGTCTTTCTGTATTCTGAAAAGAGAGCCTAATTGAGGGAAACACTCATTTCTGTGTCATTATAAGCGAACTAATGCTTACAGTAATAAATAAGTTGGGGTCTTAGGCACTCCCTCTTTTCCTGTATGGTGTTTCCAACAGTTGTAACTAATTATGTAACTAATAATTACTGCAATATCCCAAATGTTAAAAGCTGATTAACAGGTGATAGAACATTTTCTGTAGAGCCTCATTATTCTACACTCTTACAGAATAGCTTAGGTAGCCTAGACAGGTTCACTCTCCAAAGTACATTTATGATAGTGGCAGTATAGAAAATAACTGGATGTGAAATTGAGGTATCTGGGTAAAAGGTTTCTGAAAATGTAGTTGGAATTAATTTACCAGTTTTCAATGGTTACTGAGTATTTAATTTTTCTATCCTTCTCTGAGTGTTGAAAAGAACGTTGATTCCGATTTGGTTTGTATTATATTGTTATAATGCCATTATGCTTAGTTGACATTTTTATCACCATAAACCAGGATCATATCAAATTTCAGGACCACCTGGTAACAGCTTGAAGAAAAGAAAGAAAGAGGGGAAAAAATCAGATTTTCTCTGAAGTCACACAATATTTCTTCTACATTGTGTTTGTTGCTCTGTATAGAAATATGTTATTTTTACTATTTTCATTTCCTTTAGCCACATGTGTGGTCTGAAAAGTTTTCTTTTTCCTTATAGGGATTGTCTTTCAGTAATTCTGTAATGGGGACTAAGAAAATAAAAATCACAATAAGAGTCTAATGACCAAGTTACACAGATTGGTTTATTGTTTGAAGGAGGACTTAGAAATTTAACTTATACGCAAGTATACGCAAGTAAAACAAATATATGTTCTTAGGGATTATTAATTGCTTGTGTTACAAATGCAGCTGTCATCGTAAAACCAAAATATTTTAATTAGAATTAGACATTAGAAATATATTCTAGTAGGGAATCATTTTTCACTTAAAGTCCTTTTATATATATACTTGTTTTAGTAATGTATAATTATAAATAAAATATTTAAATTAATATAAAGGGAATTATATGCTGTTTATTGCTTCTTAAGATGACTAATGTATGTTTTCAACATTTCATAGCTTGAAACCTTAATTTTTTTTAATATTGCAAACTTAAAATATGTGACCAAGCTAGAGAAACTGTGAGTTAATGGGCTTTGGAGAGGGAAGGAGGATTATGAGTGATTTGCAGAGGCTGGTTTAGAGCGGCTGTATTTGCTCAGTCTATGTTGTAGTGTTTAGAACATACTTTTAACAGCTACTGTCTTCCTGACAGTTGCATCATGACATGAATACAGCTGCAGACATGCAAAAGTTCATGTGCTTTTCTCTGTTCACGTTTATACTCAACTATTCTATGTATGTATATACTAATTAGTCTTCTTTATTATCAGATACCTTTTTGGCCTTTGTGCTTATTTGTATGAGTAAAAGCCCAATTTACTTAAGTATGCAAAACAACTAGACAATCAAATACACAATTAAACGTTGATCTGTAGTCTGGCATTCTATGACAGCTTGATGAACCTCAACTATACCGATACGTTAGAAGACAGGAATAGGGACTAGGTCTATAGGACAAGTGATGTAACATGAAACCCTTAATTAATCTTTAGATCACCAGTTTAAACATAGAGCAGGTCATCAGTGATCCAGCATGAAATGGCTGTTTATTGACAGCACTTAACATCTGAGGGAAAAAAACATTGGGTAAGTCATATAGTTTTATCTAGGACCTTACAGAGTAAACTAACATGGAGATTTATGTGGTGTTGTGCACTGAGTGATGAAACTGAATTCGCTAAAAAAGTTACTGTCTTGCAAATTTGTCCCCTTTCCACCGTGTGACGATTTTTTTTACTTATCTGAAGAAAAAGAACAGCTGAGTAGGGCACATGCCATTGCCTTTGTAGCTGTCGCGTGCAGGCACTGGTGTAGCTTTGCCTTGATACACCAGGCTGTTGCTGCAGGGCAGGGTAAACGTCTAGGCTTTAAAGTCCATACCAGTTTATTCTGCTGCTACATGTGAACAGATATCCTAAATCACCCTCTTCCTACCTGATCAAGGTCAAGGTTGAGTCATAAGGATAACGCAGAGCAGCTTAATGCTCTCCATATGTTGTACCTGTCCTGCAATAAAAGATGTCTGTTAATGTCAGTCTGGAAGTAATTTTGCTTTACAGAGGGGATGAGGAGGAGAAATGCAAAGTTGGTGTTGGCTGAACTCCGTGGCATGTGGTAAAGGAGCGCGTGGAAATATTAAAAATTAAAAAATATCGTTTCTATGTAATAACAGCTTTCCCGCAAGGTTCAGAAAGGTGACATCTAACTTTTGAACTTCCCGTACATTTATTTAGTGTTACAAAAGTTCCAAGGACCAGCAGCCCCAAATGGAGCTGCTCCTGAATGACTGCAGTATCACGTACATTCCCAAAGACAGCAAAAAGAAGAAGCATGAGCTGAAAATCTCGCACCAAGGAGCGGATGCCCTGGTACTGGCAGTACAGAGCAAAGAGCAGGCGGAACAGTGGCTGAAGGTAAGGGGGGATTTCTGACCAGGAGCTTTTCCACCCACAAAATGTTTCCATTGCCGCCTCCATTGCCATTAAAAACTGAGATACAGAGAGTAACATTGAGACAAATCCAGACCAATAAAATCCCATCTAATTTGGGACTGCAGAAATACAGGCTTAATGTTCAGGCCTCAAAGCGGCTCCTTGGGCGACCAGCAGCTCAGTATTACACAGCTGCTGCTGCTGCTTATGGTTTTCACTGCTAATTGCTCAATAATCTGGCACCAAGAGGAGAGGTGGCAAATTCCCTTCCATTTTCACCTCCAGGTCATTTTCCAGGAAGCTTTGGTGGTTAGGGCACACTGGTAGCAAGCTGGAGGTTCAAATTCCCTGCCTAAGGTGGAAGGGGGCTGGCACCCAGATTGCTTTTTGGAGTGGTATATATGCATAACTGCCATAGGCTACCCTGCAAAAATTGTGCATACCAACCTCACAATCACCTTTTTAAAAAGAAGGAACTCTGAGGAGATACCTGCTGGAATTGCTCGGGATGGAGAAAATTCCTCCATCTTCCTGAAGTCAAGTTTGCTAATCCTGGTTTAGCAGGGTATCATCTGTTATGGTTTGTTCTGGGAATGCAGACTTCTGAGAAGTGGGATTTTGTCATCTTCCACTCCTTTCTGTTTGGTGTCTGCAAATGTGGAAAATCCCAATTCAAGGGCTGCAGTTTTAGATCCTAACCAGATTACTAGTATTTATGTTGGACTTTGCCAGTCTCAAATGTGGAGGTCAATGAAGAAGTGTGGGAAACTATCACTGCAGTTTCAGTAGCTTGTTTTAAGAGCTTGAAATCCAGCCTTTTAAATGCATGTAAAAGCCTGAATGCATGAGACTCATCAGGCATTCGCCATGCTGTGCTCTGATCTAACCTTATATGGTACTTATTTTTCTAAGAATAAATTGTATTTTTCCAAATACAATCAAATTAAACACATAGGAATTTTCTGATGGCAGATAGTTTTTCTGCAGAAGAGGGAGAAATAAAGTGCAGTTTAAGAGGTATGAGTTCTGCTGTGGGCTAATTTATTAAATGCAAAATTAATCTGTAATTTCCTATTTTGCAATATTTGAATATACCTTTTGGGGGGTTGCAGTTTGTGTGGGTGTTTGGTTTTGACTGTGAGTTTGTATCTTAACTTAGAAAATGCACTCTCTGTTGTCTTTTTAATAGAAATGAATCACAGCCATGTATTTCTTAGGCTTCTTCTAACATCAGTGTCTTCTTTTAAGTTTTAAAATTTAGTACCATCCAAGTGTCCCACTAACTCACCTAAAGTTTCAAAAACGCTGATTGGAATGAAAAGAAATTCATAAGTCATATTCTTTTCCAAGGGAATTCCGCTGTAATTAGATCATAATAACCACACCATAATTTCCTGTGTTGTTCTAAACTTGGGTTTAGTAATGCAGAATTCGTTGGCATTTATCAGACTTTCTTTCATAAAAATTGTTTTGGTTTGTTTTTTTAAATTGTACATAAAGCATTCCCCACAGAGGCAGACAGAGCAGTGAGAGATTCTTCCATACCCCAGATAAATTCCTGCTACTTAAAAAAAAAAAAAAAAAAGATTTTGTACACTTGCATGTTAACAAAGCTGTGTGTGCTGAGGGTGAATGGCCGGACAGTGTGTTATCTGCAAAGCATTTGGAGACAGTCTGGCAGCACTTTATTTAGTTCCTTCATCCTGCAAAGCTCTGTATTAATAAAAACTCTTTCAAGTACATGGCAACGCTACAGTACACTCAACTTTCAAGTCCTCAGCACTGCTGCAGCGCTCTCTGGTCTGTGCAGTACAGATTGCCCATCCAACAGCTTACCAAAAATGGACTATGCAGCTCTTGTAACAGCTCCAATGTTTTCAAGCAGAAGTATAGCTTTTTGAGAAAATAAGCATTGGGTTTTGTGTTCTCTAAAATGTAGCAAAATTTAAGGGGTTTTTTTATTATTATGAAAATAATTAATTTTGCTCATTCAAGCCTTACTTAAAATGAGCTTCTGAAAATCATGTGTGGCCTTGTTAAGAAGTTCCTTTACTGAGAAAGAGATCTCTGCTTTGTCTTGGGAGAAATGGTTTGAGCTTTCTCTGCCTGTCACTCAGAGAGGCAGGGTTGTCCCCAGCTCTGTCACCTATGTGTGATTTCTGTAGTTGATAAATGAGCAGGTTTGGAGATTGACAATGAGAAATGTCTCTGCAACCACATTTTTAAATTGTAACATGCCTTCTCTGTCAAAGATACTGTACCAATACTTGCCAGTGGAGCCAAGTTATCACTCAGGAGTGGATTTTCATGAATTCATATGTAAGTGTCAAATTAAAGCTTTACTCTTGAGCCTGAAAAGCTGAGAATGGTGTTGGAGGCCAGATTTTCCCAGGAAAACTAAACCAGATTATTTTTTTTTAAACTCAGATGTAATCGTTATGAATTATGTTTACTTAAGCAAATCATTTTAACATATCTATCGGATGACAAGTGCAAAATAAATGCAGAATATTTTAGACCTTTTTTGTAAAGATGACACCAAAAAAGCCAGCTGATAAACCTAGTGCAAATTGAAGTCTAGACTGGAAACCACAAAGGGAGTTTCAGGTTTAGCAGCTAAGAAACACTTGATGAAAAAAGATAGCTGATGTCACCAAAGAGCTTGTCAAGCTTTCAGAGCAAGGAGCGTAACTAGTATAAATTCAGGCTAGAGCTGAGATCATAGCAGTAATATGGTGTGCAACATAAAGTGGTGGAATTTTCCAGACTTAGGTCCTAAAATGTTCCCACAAAAATGTACATGAAAAAATGTGTGTAGTTACACACTCAGACCCAACCATGAGCTTTTTCCATGCGCGCTTGAGTATATGTGCATCTGTGTGTGCTTTTGTGTGTTTGTGGTCAAGTAAGGTCTTAAATCTGCCTATTTGTCTCAGCACATCCAACAGGCTGGTTGAAACTGCATTTATGCGTCAGCATCCCTGGGAAATGCTAAATGAAAAATAAAAGGACTACTAAGAACATGACATTACAAGAAGGTGTTTGTTTAGTGGCTTCATTCATACAGATGAATGTGTTCTGTGTGCAGGACCTTCAGTCTAGGCCACAGAAAACTGTTCTTAATATTAAAAATACATGGGTGCCAAAGAAATTAAGTTCTGAAGTAGCTTCTTGTAGAAGACCGGTAGAAGAAGGAAATGGTCATTGTGTCTGGTCCCAAGGAATTCTCTTCCTCTTAGCATTGCCTCCTGCAAAAGCGTATTTCTGATTTATCATGCATGAGAGGTAATCCATCATTTTGGAGTACTGGCCTCAATTTTCATTTTTCCCTAACGTTAGGCACCCTTGGTTAACTTTTCTTCATTTTACGGTGTGCAGCCATTTTGCAGCAATCTCTTCAGTTGAGGGTCTGTAATTGTGAACCCTTCAGGCGTAAGTAGACATTTCTGCATCTGTCATTTTGACAATGTTCAGTCAGTGTTGAAGCTGTTGTGATAAGAAGGATTTTTTTGCCCTGAAGAGAGAAGAAAATCAAGGTTGTATCCAGCCATCCAAAAGACCCTGCAACACTCCTCATAGGGCTGTTAATCCAGTTGGCTTACCCCATTTCCATCTCTGGTAATTGCATGTTGTCTCTCGTAAAAGTCTTTGAAAACATCTTTTTTTTCACTGCCCTGAGATTAGTGAGGGGAGTGAAGTAACTTCTGGGCTCCAGTCTTAATGTGTACTGAGTTTTACTGAAGAATAAACTACTGACAGAGCTCTTCTTTTACCAATTTAAATCAGCACAAAATGGAGCTTGTAACTGTAAACATTGTGTGGCTGGTTTTACTTTCTATGGGAATTTCCAGCTAGAGATCGCAAAACACTTCAAACATTACTTTCTTGGCTTAAGTAATGTTCCACAAGGAGGTTATTATCTCCATTTTGTAGCTCAGTTGAGTCAAGTGCTGAATGATCGTGCCTTAAAACTGACTGGAAAAACTGTGTTTGGGGATGTATGTTCGGTACAAGTGATTTCCATATAGTGTTTGTTAGTTTATAAGTAACTTAAGGAACATACTGTGTCCCTGGACAGTCACGTTGGATTCTTTCTCCACTGCACACCATCACCAGCAGTGAAGGCTTTGCAAGCTAAATTAAATCTCCTAGGGTTTACACCCCTATTGTCCCAAAGAGGTGGTTTTAGAGACCCTGGTAGAAATCATGGCAAGGTCAGTATGTTTGCATAAGAGGTATTCAGGGCATGATCTGGGGATGCAGCAGACCAAGCTGCGTGTGAGGGCTTCGACGAGCCTGCAGGACTGCTGCCAGCATGCTGGGACAGAGCTGGAGGACCCCGTCCTGGCTGTGAACCAGAAGGTGTTTGTGTGACCACGCCATGGAAAACAATACATTACTTAGAAAAAGCAGATGCATATGTAAATTTAAAAAAACCCACTTGTGAATACAGAACCACAAACATCCTATTTGCTTGTTTTCTCACGGTTAAGTTTTCTTTTTAGGAAAAAAAGTTCTCTTTAAGTTCCTGGCCAAAATCACAAATTACAAACTGTAGCCGATCTCAGAGCAGAACCCAGGAGGGCTGAGACTTGATCCCTTGCTTTCACCACGAGATAGTATTCCTCCTCCCTCCTACTCACAGCTTTGGATGGAAAGTTATTTAAATCACACCTAAGCTCAGATTTATGGCGTAAAGTGCGGTCTGCCTCTCTGCACTGCCAGGGCTAGGGCTGCAGCTCCCCTTGCACAGGGTACCTCTGCCCTTGCTATAGCAGCGCCTCCAGCCGCCCTCCCCAGCCACCCAGCGCCTCCTTCCCTGGGCTCTGCCTGATCCAGTGGCCATATATGGCAGTAGATTTCATGGTAATAATGCAGGAGAAAGGATACAGGAGTTGTCTTGGTTGAGTAAGTCAGAGAAGTGTTTTTAAGCGGATATGCAGGCACTAAAGATAGGCTTGCTGGCTGCTACTCTGCTAGAATTTCATCCCCACTTTGCTCAGACAAACAGCAGTAAGGCGGAAAGGTGAATCTTTTCAAGCTAGGGGATGCCTGAGAATGAAGTTTTCCAGTACGAAAGGTAAAGGAGAGGGTTTCTTCTTAGGACTTAAAGCATAGGCTATGATGTGAATCATTTCCGCTTCTCCTCTAATTTATCTAGATAAACTCCTTGGGGCATTTCTTCTCTGCAAAATGCTAAGACAGTTTTGGTCCTCTCTCAAGGAGAAGGAAATTGATGCTAATGTATGTAGTGTGTTAAGGGTCCAAAAGACAGAGAATGAGAATTGAGCCATGCCAAAATGACAAAAAGTCCCAGAAAGTCAGTACTTGTCCAGCACTGAAAAAGGAGTGTTTAAGGAGTGAGAAATACTGAGTTGCGGCTGGAGACAAGCCCTTTTCCCTCTGCTCTGTTGTGGATAGGCAGATTTGAGTTTTACCACATTCCCGTCTTCAGAGTGAAGCAGCAGAGACAAGAGGCAGGGGATTCAGGCCATCCCCTTTCTAGCAGTCCCTGTATTTGTGAAACATGTGGGTGGATGGGGACAAGCAGTGAGTTGGCTGGATGGATTTCTAGCCTGGTTACATACAGAAGTGAAGCAAATGTGCAGTCAGGCCATCAGCTTTCTTCCTAATCACTTTTGAACTTGCTCATATTAAAAGTATGAGCTTCTCCAGTGAATTCCACAAAAACACGAGATGAGGAGAGATGCTGTAATCACATCCCTGTGGTGATCACAGCCTGTAGCCTGAATTAGTCCCATGGTGGCCACCAGGAGAGAGGTCTGCAAGCTCCTCAAATACAGGAAAGCTCTTATTCTTTATCGGGTCCCAAAGAGGTCAGCTGCAAGGAACCAGCTACAAATTTAGTACTTTTACTCAGAATTTGTTGGGTTTCTGTGTGTCAGGGTCTGGCTGGTAAAGCAGCTGGCTTTCTGCCTTTACTGCATACCCTGTGCTTTTTATCTGAAGCCTGCATCTTTGAAGGTAGCTGGAAAAATCTAATTTGAGTCTTCTGACTTCGCACTTAAGAGAAGTATTTTGCCTCCAGTCATGGTGTGTCATTTAAAATATGAAGGTTTTATAGTAAATGTTAGTGCTTGTGTAGGAAGATAGTTTTAAAGAGAGAAATATTCCAGACACACCACGTGGCAGAAATTCCACTGACTTCACCCATCACCGTCAATGGCTTGGGGCAGGAAATCTTTCCAGCTTTGTACCTGCAAATATTTCCCCTCTGTTCCTCATGTCACTGCAGTCAATGCGATACACTGTTGTATATCCTGATCCAGGCAGGGATTCAAGACCTTTCCATAACATGAATAAGGAATAATAATATAGTTCAGGCTGCACAAGCTTTTTCCAGGTCTGCATTTTAAAGACGCGGTTCTGAAGTCTACTAATTGTAACATTGTAATGATAATTGTGGTATTTAAAATTCTTGCGATGGAATAACAGGAGATTATTTTAAATGTATTTAGTTTTGAGGCTATCTGAAGAAATGAAAGGTCTTCAGTTTTCTGATTACATTTGCTTATGTATTTTAAATATGTGAATACAGAGGCTGTTTATGATCTCAGTTTGATTTTCCTGGCAGATCACTCTCTGTGTGTGTATATGTAATGTACAAAGGTATTTGTGGTGAGAAAAAGAGAATGATTTCCCTTTTCTAATGTGTGGGAAAGCTTAAACTATAAATCGAGTATGCACCATTACAAAGTATTCTCAGTACAGCCTTCCAGATTATGCCATTTTATTAAAAATAACACATCTGGGGATTCCTTTTATTTGCTTTCTAGTTTTGGAGCCATTGAGATACATTTATTCATATTTTCACACATTTCATTGCAATGGATAAAGTTTGCTGACCTCTTTTCCCCACTCTCACTCGCAACTATTTTTTAATGAAAATAGTGATCTTTTGTTTGCATATGACTCCAGGAGACTGCATAGAAAAAACTGACAAAAATGCCGAGTCTTGTGATTGAAATTATGCAAGTTGGCAACACTGGTGGAATGTTTTATCCTTAAAATTTTGAGTTAAAGCTATAAGCATGTGAAAACCACATTTATAATGGCAGCTGTCTGCAAACGTAATTATAGAGAGTGCATCCAGGCAACCATTATATATTAAAGGCATTTCATCCTGGTGAGCTGTAGAAGTATGTGTTTTATGCTGTGCATCAAACACAATTATATTGCACATAGAGGTGATGAGCAAGTCTCTGCCAGTGAACCCCTTGAACCCAAATGAAATGTTGGATCCTTGAATATGCATTTGCTTCAGATCTTGCCATTAACTTCCATTTGATGGTGCGTAATTTTTTTAATCAAAATTTAATTACAACCCAATTAAACACTTTAGCTTCTCCTTAAATATGTGAGGTATGATAAGAACCGGATTTACTTGAGTGCATGACTTTGCACATACTATTCAGTTAGTGCTGCCAAATCATTTCCCTCTGTTCTGTCTGTAACTCCCATTACTATCCGCCTTTGCCAAAATTAACTAACTGTGTGGTGTGAGCAGATGCTGAAAACATGAACCATTGAATCAGGGTCATGCAGGAGACAGAAATGAATGTTCCCAGAAACTGTACGGTCACATTTCTCTAGGAAGAAAACAGCAGTGTATTTACACCATACTGAGGACAAGGAATTGAAAATAAACCAACAGACGTAAAAAAAATTTTTATGATTTTGGGGAATTTAGGGCTATGTTTAACTCTGAGGTACAAATGCTCTGCAAGAGATACATCTAAATTTTCTGTTACAAAGAATACCAAGTGCCATTAAATAATGTGCTTTATAGGACAAGATATAGGAAAGTTCAGACAGCCAAGAAAGGATGCTGAAGTGTTTTAAGATACTAGCTCAGAAACAAAAGTGTAGGTTCATTTTTTCTGCTCTACTTAGATTTTTTTATGTGACATTGAGTGAGTGATTTAATCTTCCTTTTGTTCCTGAGTTCTCCATCTGTAAAATGGGGCCAGTGCTCTTTCTTTCTTTCTTTGTTTATGGTATATAGTGCCTGTAATTTATGATGTGCTCATGAGTTGCGGCAATAGGGTCTTTGTAAGCCCATAAACATTTGATTTGTTTAGCTTCACCCTTAAAGGGAAATTCAGTGCTGTGAAAGGACTGTGTGGTGCCATCTTTAGCTCTTTAATGGCTTCCACATCAAAATTGTTCAGTTCAAAACTAAAAAGATGTTATTTGCTGGTTTGCTTTTCCTCTCCTTTAAAGAAATCTGGATTTTGACTGTTAGCTAATTGCTGTTTTCCCTGGAACTGGGAGTTCTCTGGACAGATCCTCCTGTCTGCCAGCCAGGCTTGCTGTGTGCAGGGAGGAGCTGGATATGTAAACATGTACACGTATGTGTAAAGGGGAGGGTTTGCATGTCTAGCGGTAATGCTTCCAGCAGAGTAGGGTGCCTTTCTTACTTAGCTCGCTTGGTTCTGCTGTCCCTGCGTGGCTGCAGGGCTGTAATCAGCAGCGTGGAGCTCAGCACCGCCTTGGCCTGGATCTGGATGGAGAGTCAGGACCTGTTGTCATCAGCACAAGCAATTTCAGACTCATAATGGGCTGGTGATGACTTCACGAGAGATAAAAAACTTAATCATGCCTATGGGGAATCATCAAATGTCTTTACTCATTGCGTATTTTTACATTCATATAGATTCAGGTTTTTAAGTTCTTCAAATTCTATCAAAATCTCAGTGAATTCGGTTCTGGATTTTTCTTTAAGTTTTTTTAAGCAGACTTAATGTCATTCCCATTTCTGAGAACACATTTACAATTACTTTGACCTATACCTTTATGTCAATGTGCAAGTATAATACAAAAGTAACACAAAATACCACTGCGCACTATTAACTGTAAGTCGATCAACACTTCATTAGTTCTCCAATAGCAAAGAAAAAAGCAGCTGCGTAGTGTATTGTGCACAACTCTTGTCTTTTGACATGCAGGACCTTGGATCGAATCCCACTTTTTCGTCATCGTAATGAAATTAATTTGGTGGTGTCAGCTGAGTTTGTATTGCAAAATGAGCACATGGAAATCAGCAGCACTGTCAGATTCTTTACTCAGGAGAGCCTTGGAGCCTAGCTTGTCACGAAACTGAAACCTTCCACCTCTAGACATTGTGTCTCCTCCAAGTCCTACATGAAACAATCTGGGGAGGCAGCATGGTGAAGTTGGTGTCGTGGCGGCCTGCCTGACACCTGCCAGTCTAGTAAATGGGGGGGATTCTCCTTCCCATCTCCCTTCACATTCATATGTAATTTCTCTGATTTGTATTTTATGAATAATGAATGTTTTGCCTTGTCTCCTAAGGTTATAAAAGATGTGTGCAGCAACTGTACGGGAGCGGTAGACTCTGATGGGCCATTGTCTAGTTCTCCAGTGCACAAGACAGAGCTGGAAAAGGTAAAGTTATCAAAATGGTGAATGCAAAATTTCTTGTGATTACTTACTATTGATGCACTGCTAGGCACTGCATGGTTTAGGGGATGTTCAGACTACAAAGCTGAAATTGAATTTAGGTTCTGTATTTCATGTATAAACGTTTTCATGTTAGACCATTTTCTGGGATAATCTTCAATAACTTGTGCTGAGTCGTGCTACTGTTTCGGACTATTAGCCCCTGTGTCATTTTTGCCTCTTTGGATATGTGTACACATCCTACAGAACTAAGACTTTTGTCACATCTATTCACTCGGTCACAAACAACCGGCAGACTGGCTCATATCCATTAGCAGCTTCTATTTAGCCATTTAGGGTGCAGACTAAGCAGATCTGATACGTGCACTGTGATGCAGAGATACTCCATTAAGTGCAAAGAGCAAGCAGGGACGTGACCCTCAGGGAAGAATAGCTGAAGATTATACAAAAGTTTTAAGGGAAAGTCTTTTGGTTTTGAGAATTTAGTTCTTGAAGAGCTCCCTGGGCATGCTGAGGTCACTGTTTTGGCAGACCCCTTCAAGCATTTGTGCCTCAACACAGAAACTTGGCTATTCACATGTGGTTGCCTCTGCTGCCTTGACTCGGCAGGATACGAGAGCAAGAATTAGGAAGGAGAACAACCCTGCAGTGAACGATCAGTATGTTACCACCACCGATTTAAGTCCCTACTCTGTTAAGGCGTCCATGTGAGCAGACAGCTCTGCAGACCCTGCTTAAAAGTCTCACTGAAAAAAGTTTCATCACCAAATTCCTGATGGCAAATTCTACCCTCCTGGTGGAAGGACGCTACAGTCGGAAGTGTTATGTTGCATTCCACCTAGGATAGCAAGAGCAAAGTATGTTCCACGACAGCTCAGACCCCTCCTCATTTCACAAGGCAAAAGCTCTTGTGTTTGCATGCTTGCACACACCTGCAGAGTACTAAGAAAGTAATGGAAAGTGTCAAAAAAGAGTTGTTTTCTAAAATGCATGCCATGAAAAAGGGTAGCAAAACTTCTCGTTTGTTTCTTTGTGGGATAATCTGTACATCTTTGTCATGGCTTCACTACTCATGAGTGATGTGGTTATCAAAACTGTGCTGGCATAAGCTCTTTCCCGCGTCATCCTGTATCTCGTATGCAACCATTACAGAAAAATCAGTGCTAAAAATTTATTTCAAAAGCCTCTTTTTTCGTGGATATTGAAAGTATTGAAGCACCATGTAGGAATGCACAATTTTCTGATAAGTTGTAATTGTAAATGCATATGTGAAACTTTTTTAAAGAAATAATTATAAAGTTATTCTTATCTGATCCATGTAATTGTTCATTGCTTATCAGATTAATAAACAACAACATTTAGACTCTATAGATTAATGAAAAACATATTGTGTACTAGGAGGTATTGATTATTTTACTGTTTTGACTGGACTTTCAAATATAGACCTAATTTGTGCTTTCTGTGCTTTTCTAAAGCCTATACGGCAATGTAAAAAAACCTCTGAAACGGAATATTTTACTATCTTTTATTTGTCTTCCAAATGGATGAGAACTTGAAATGTGTTACATTTCACAGTAAGCATACTAATAAATTGAGTCATGACACTTCATTTTGTGACAGTGCCAACACCGTGTGTCAACTAATCTCTTTGACCCTGCAGAAGCTGTCATCTGAGAGGCCAAGCTCAGATGGGGAGGGTGCTGTGGAAAATGGCATCACTACTGCGTGCAATGGAAAAGAACAAGGTACGTCTCAGATGCAGAGATGCTTGGTGTAAATAATATGTGCATGTAGGGAGCAATAGGTAGCAAAATAGCTTTTAAAAAGAGGCAGTAAAGTTTTTTAATGGTTTTATTAGGATTAAATTTAACTTGAAAGGTAAATCACGTCAAGCGTGGGTCCTTCGAATTTTTGCAGTAACAGAAGGTATTTAATGTCATTGTGCTGGTAAAATCAATGTAATTAGTATAAGGAAACAGAATACAGAGATTTTGACTTAGCCTTTTGTGTGTTCAAAAGTACAATTTTTCAGAGCTTAGGCAACCACTACAGGCAACTAACAGTTGCTTTTATTAACTGTAAGTGTGTAGTGGCGTATTGTGGGTGTATAGCTTCTAAGCAAAAAAGCTATCATTGAAGGATAGAATTGTGTGGGTTTTATATGTATATGTGTGTATACAAATGCATACACAGTTTATATATATGTGTGTATACACAGATGTATATATAAACTATATGTATGGTTATTAACATACTAAAATGTATATAATATTGTATTATCAGTGGGTTTGTGAGTGTGTATGTATATAATCTTATGTATGCTGCTTCGGAGCCGTGCATGTTTTGTAGTCCTTATTAACAGAGGCACATCCCAAACCCAGAGGGAATTTTATCTGTGTTACATCTAAAAAACTCAACCCCTGTGCTCTTTTCCCCAGTCTCCTCGCCGCTCCCCAAAGTGGAAGAAATTCTGTGACTTTGTTAACTTGCCATATAGCGATGGTATCATTTAGAGAAGACTTTTTTGTACAGCTGTCAAGCTGAAGGGTAATGTGAGCTGCAGGGAGCACAATGTCAATACTGGCCTTGGTGCCAGCGCTGTCTCGCCTTTTGACTCATTTCCTTTATCTTCACGCTTGGTCGTTTTCCAACATTTCCTGACTATACAGATCTCTGACATACCCAACGGTATAGAACAACGTCAGGTTTTGTGGTTTCTAGAAGTTGTGGTGCATGGCTAGATTTCACCCTATGAAATCTTCTACTAAGCTTTCAAAAAGCACACTACTGTTTTAGCCTCTGAAACCTGCTGAGAAACATCTGTGACCCAAAAGCTGTGTTGTCCATAACGTCCAAAAGTGCCTGGTGGCTCAGGTGCCCTACAGGACACATGCTGACGGAGCATGTGCTGCTGGAAAACCAGCCCAGCTTAGATGTCTCAAGGAAGGTAATTAAAAAGACCAGTTGCTTTTGAAAACTGTTACCTTCAATATGTAGTTATAAAAATAATAGGCACCGATGACTGCAGGGAGATTAAAATATCCCTGGCATCATTTTAAGTGGTTCTGGATCAAGTTACATGATTTTTTTAAACAATGGATAGGAAACGCTTAAGAGAGTACGTGGGAAGGGAGACTCCGGCGAGCAGTCGTCTCCAGCCATCACCCGTCGGCCAGCCTCTGCTCCGTTTTTACCAGCTGCTGGTTTTGCTGTGGGGAAGGAAATGAGAAGAAAAGGCTTTTGTGACAAAAAATCACTGGCTGTCAGGCAATCAGTGTATTTTTTAGACTCGAAAAGATTAAGTCATGAAGGCCTTATTTCTGCTGCCTCTCAGTTCTGCGGAATAAAGCAGCAGTGTGAAGGGAAGATAGAACAGGAAAACAAAAAAAGCACTGAAATGGGCTTATTCCACTGCCTGTTCATGCTGCTGAGAGTGGTTCCTTTGGGCTGCTGTCTCAGACAGATGAGTTTTTCTCAGTCTCTGGCTTTTTTCAATGCTTTTCATCTCCTCTGCACTCAACAGCCACAGTCGGTCATCAGCTGCCTCTGCATGGGACGGAAACTTGTCTGCAGGCAGGTACTGCCTTCGGGTCACAGAATCACAGAGGCTGGAAGGGACCTCTGGAGATCATCTGGTCCAACCCCCTGTCAGAGCAGGTTCACCTAGAGCAGTACCTGTGCAACACAGGATGGCATCCATGCGGGCTTTGAATGTCTCCAGAGTTGGAGACTCCACCACCTCTCTGGGCAGCCTGTTCCAGTGCTGTGACACCCTCACAGTAGAGAAATTCCTTCTCATGTTTAGATAGAACTTCCTATGTTCAAATTTGTGCCCATTACCTCTGTCTAAGGGTCTTCCCTCAGACAGGGCGTGACATTAGTAGATAGGATGGGTGGCCTTTCTCCCTCAAACACGAGAGCTCGTTGCATATTTAGAGAGCACAATGTAAGTTGTGAACACCTTTCCCTTAGGAAGACAGAATTAGACTTTTGCTTGCACAAGTGCGTCACTGTATTGGAGTTTGCTGGTGAACAGCAATTCATGCCTGAAAAGCTGCTTTTTCACCTCAGCACTGCATGCAGCAGGTGACAGATTTGTACAGTCTTGGCTACAGATACAATTTCTAAATAATGTTCCATGATTGCTAACAATTAAACTAAATATGATAAATTATCCCATTGTGAGTCACAAAATGCTTCTCTATTTCTTTGCATTCTTATTCCCAGTTCATCTGTTCATATAGTCATTTTTCCTGTGAACATTTTGTCCTTTTTTTTTTTTCCCCCTCAGTTTACACAAGTTCATAACCACTAAAGGTTCCTGTTGCAAAGGGAGTTCATATGTCAGGGGTAAAGTTATAGCAGCTCAATCGGTAACTGTCCTAAATATATTTTTTTACCAAAATCATGTATCAGGGCAAGTTGATGGGTAATTTTGCTACGCTGTCAGTTATCAGAGAGACTTTTGCTCTGTTGACGGAATCCAAATTAGGCTGAACGCCATTTCTGAAAGTTCATTTCATTTTGTTTGTTCTGTTTTGCAAAGAAAAGGTGCTCTTTTTAGAAACTTTTTGTTTGTTTGTTTTTCAACAAATTTGTTAGGATATTAGTCTGGTAGACGCTTTAAAAAAATACAACCATAGTCCTCACTATGTTTCTTTTCAGCAGTTCGATATGTCTCAGTGCACAGAACTCTAATATTACCAGTATCATAGTAAGTTAAAGGAAGCACAGACTGGATGCTAACAAAATACCCTTTTTCAGCAGAGTTTTTTCTTTCAAGCCTGCATGATCACCAAAAGTGCCAGTTTCTAAGCATTGAGTGCTTATACTGATCCCACTAATTGAATTGTTAGTGTTTAATTTATAAGTCTTGTCTTCTAAAAGGTGCATTGTGGTAAGATACCTTAACCTAGTTGTATGTGGCAGGGGCATTTTAGCTAAGCAAGCATAGTCTGTCTGTGTTGTATACTTAATAGTTGAAGTGTTTTGAGGTAATTATTTAGGAACAATGAAGGATCATATTGGCTGGATTTTTAGTCTCATATTTATGAGTTAAATATGTATGCAAGTATATTAGATGACAACTGATGTGGAAAGAGACTTTCAGCTTGATTACAGCTGACTACACTGCAGCACACTTGAAGTCTTACAGAGATGAGCCAGGGCCTCCTGAGCTAATAGGAGCCAACAGGAAAACAGCAGGGGAATACTTCGAAGGATTTAAGGGATGCTCCTCGAAGAAGGTGACACGGCCCAGCTGAAGTGCTTCTACACCAATGCACACAGTGTGGGCAACAAACAAGAGGAGCTGGAAACCATTGTGCAACAGGAGAACGATGATAGAGTTGCCATCATGGAAACATGGTGGGATGACTCGCACGCTAGAGTGCTGCAATGGATAGGCAAAGAAGTAGAGGTGGTGGGGTAGTCTGTATGTTAGGGGAGGCTTTAATTGTCTACAGCTTAATGGTGGTAATGAGAGGCTGGAGTGTTTATGGGTAAGAATCAGGGGAAAGGCCAACAAGGCGGATATCATAGTGGAAGTCTGTTATAGACAGCCCAACCAGGAACAAGAGGCAGATGAAATATTCTATAAGCAGCTGGAAGAAATCTCACACTCACTAGCCCTTGTTCTCTTGGGGGACTTCAACTTGCCAAATGTTTGCTGGAAATACAATATAACAGAGAGGAAACAGCCTAGGAGGTCCCTGGAGCGTGTGGAAGATAACTGCCTGGCCCAGCTAGTGAGTGAGCCAACTAGGGAAGGTGCCCCGCTGGACCTATTGTTTGTGAACAGAGCAGGACTTGTGGGTGATGTGACGGGTGGAGGCTGTCAGACATAGCTACCACAGAATGATAAGAGCTTTCAAATCTTGGAAAAGTAAGGAGGGGGGTCAGCAGAAATGCTACTGGAGGGCAGGCTTGGGTCTTTTCAGGAGCCTGGTTGACAGAGTTCCTTGGGAGGCGGTCCTGAAGGGCAAAGGGGTCCAGGAAGGCTGGACATTATTCGAGAAGGGAATCTTAAAGTCACAGGAGCAGACTGTCCCCACGTGCTGAAAGACGAGCCGTTGGGGAAGAAGACAGGCCTGTGAACAGAGAGCTTTGGCTGGAGCTCGGAGGAAAAAAGAGAGCTTATGACCTTTGGAAAAAGGGCCAGGCAACTCAGGAGCACTACAAGGAGGTTGTGAGGGTCAAGAGGTTATGCAGGGAGAAAATCAGAAGGGCCAAAGCCCGACTAGAACTTAATCTGGCTACTGCCATAAAAGACAATAAAAGAATGTATCTATAAATACATGAAAAACAAAAGGAGGGGTAAGGAGACTCTGCAGCCTCTATGGGATGTGGAGGAAAGCATTGTGACAAAGGATGAGGAAAAGGCTGAGGTACTTAATACCTTCTATGCCTCAGTTTTTAATAGTAAGGCCAGTTGTTCTCTGGGCACCCAGCCCCCTAAGCTGGAAGGCAGGGACCAGGAGCAGAATGAAGCCCCAGTCATCCAAGGGTAGATGGTTATTGACCTGCTACACCACTTAGACACACACGCTTCTCTGGGACTGGATGGGTTCCACCTGAGGGTACTGCGGGAGCTGGTGGAAGTGCTCACCAGGCCACTTTCCGTCTTCTGTCAGCAGTCCTGGCTAACCTGGGAGGTCCCAGTTGACTGGAAGTTAGCAAATGTGACACCCATCCACAAGAAGGGCCAGAACGAGGATCCGGGGAACTATAGACCTGTTAGTCTGACCTCAGTGCCAGGGAAGGTTATGGAGCAGATCATCTTGGGTGTCATCACACGGCATGTACAAGACAACCAGCTGATCAGGTCCAGTCAGTGTGGGTTTATGAAAGGCAGGTCCTGCTTGACTAACCTGGTCTCCTTCTATGACAAAGTAACTGGCTTAGTGGATGAGGGAAAGGCTGTAGTTGTTGTTTACCTTAACTTCAGTAAAGACTTTGATGCCGTTTCTTCACAGCATTCTCCTGGGGAAGGTGTCTGCTCATGGCTTAGACAGGTGTACTTTGCTGGGTTAAAAAACTGGGTTGAAGGACGGGTCCAAAGAGTGGTGGTGAATGGAGTTAAATCCAGTTGGCGACCGGTCACAAGTTGTGTTCCCCAGGGCTCAGTGCCCGTTCTCTTAATGGCTTTATCAATGATCTGGATGAGGAGATTGAATGCACCCTCAGTAAGTTTGCAGACAACATCAAGTTGGGTGGGAGTGTTGATCTGCTTGAGGGTAGGAAGGCTCTACCAGAGGGATCTGGTATGAGATTTGACAAGGCCAAGTGCTGGGTCCTGCACTTGGGTCACAACAACCCCATGCAGTGCTACAGGCTTGGGGAAGAGTGGCTGGAAAGCTGCCTGGTGGAAAAGGACCTGGGGGTGTTGGTTGACACAGTCGGCTGAATATGGGCCAGCAGTGTGCCCAGGTGGCCAAGAAGGACAACAGCATCCTGGCTTGTGTCAGAAACAGTGTGGCTAGCAGGGCTAGGGAAGTGCTTGTCCAGGTGTACTCAGCACTGGTGAAGCCCCACCTCAAATACTGTGTTCGTTTTGGGCCCCTCACTACAGGAAAGACATTGAGGTGCTGGAGCGTGTCCAGAGAAGGGCAATGAAGCTGGTAAAGGGTCTGGAGCACAAGTCTTATGAGGAGCGGCTGAGGGAATAGGGGTTGTTTAACCTGGAGAAAAGGAGGCTGAGGAGAGACCTTATCGCTCTCTACAGCTACCTGAAAGCAGGCTGTAGCGAGGTGGGGGCGGTCTCTTTTCCAAAGCAACAAGCAATGGGACAAGGGGAAATGACCTCGAGTTACGCCAGGGGAGGTTTAGCTTGGATATTAGGAAAAATTTCTTCACTGAAAGTGTTATCAAACATTGGAACTGGCTGCGCAGGGAAGTGGTGGAATCACCATCCCGGGAGGTATTTAAGAGGCATGTAGATGTGGTGCTGAGGGACATGGTTTAGTGGTGGACTTGGCAGTGCTAGGTTATCAGTTGGACTTGATGATCTTAAGGGTCCTTTCCAACCTAAACGATTCTATGATTCTATGATTACATTAAATCGAATTACCTTGATTTTTTATTTTCTTATCGTTCTGAATGCCATGATTTTTATAGCACAGAGATTATTTATAGGCGTCCACTTTAGGGAGGGAGTATAATGTTTACCTCGTTGCAATCTGCAACTTTTGTGGAAATGTTCATCTCGCACAGGATTGTTTGCCTGGACTACTATTTTTATTCAGGTTCTCTCTATTAATTTAAACACACTAACATACACACTTCTGCTTTCTTGATAGTGAAGAGGAAAAAAAGTTCAAAATCGGAAGCCAAGGGCACTGTGACTAAAGTAACAGGGAAAAAAATAACGAAGATCATTGGTTTAGGAAAGAAAAAGCCATCAACAGATGAACAGACCTCATCAGCTGAAGAAGATGTTCCAACATGTGGTAAGTGATTTCTCTCCTTGAGTCTTTAATGCACACTGCAAATAAAATGTTATAAATGTTTTATTTAATGCACACTGCAAATAAAACGTTCTAGCCTAGAAATTCCTCTAAAATTGCTTTTGCTGCTATAGTTCTCCCCCCCAACATCAGAAGGATGCACTCAGACTGAAAAAAGAGTAATCAAGAGCTTATCATTTGAAAAGAACTTGACTTTTCACATGAGATGGTAGCACAGGCTCAGAAGGAATATTGTTGCTCTTTGCAAAGGTGAGGGGGAAGAGAAGTGTGGACAAAAAGCAGAAAGAAACAAGAGCTGCTTTCAAACAAATGGATATCAAATGAATATATTTTGGACTATGAAATAAATTTAGGCTAGGAATTAGAAGAAAGTTCTTGGGAAGGGATCAAGTCTTTTGTGACGGATTGTGGTGAAGTTTTATGGGATAGCAATCAAAAGCAGTCGACTGGCCTGAGCCAAAGTGATTTAATTGTGGGTTCCTAAAGTGGTATGTGTCGGGCAAAACTTGAATGAAGAAATTAATTTCTAGTAAGCTATTTTAACTCCTAATATTGATCGCACCATATGACAGCTGTAATGCTTGGCAGCACCAAGGAAGTATATAAAAAGACTTGCAGGAAATGCTTGTTTTGTGTCTTAGCTGTTAATGTTTGCTCCAAATTTAGGACTTTGCGCAATGCACTTAGCTGATGTCCTCACAGCTCTGGTATTTTCAAACAATGCAATGTATTTACATTCTCCTGTTTGCCTTCTGGTGCTCCTGTATTAAGTAACGCTTTCTTACATGAATAAGGTTGAACCCACCCTTCTCCCAGTCCCTTCCAAAAAAAGATTTCCATAGAAAACAAGCTGTGAAGCAGTTGCACTAGATTCTGAATTTGGATTTGCCTTTTCCCCTTTGACTAGGAGAACTTTGGGAAACCCAGAAATCTCTGATTAGGCAACAGTTGGCAGAACCCATTGGTGCATGAAGTATGATAGATGCTTGCCCCATGTCAAAAGAAGCAGATCCATGGACCACCAGTAGAGAACTTCATAGATCACAGGTGGCTCTCAAGCCACACTTGGGGAATCCTTCACATAAGCAATCTTTGATTAAATAAGTGTGTGTATATATGTCTATATATCAGCTAAGTACAGATGTGATTTATCAACCAAAAGAACAGCTGGGTAAAGCTGCCTCCAGCCAGATGCATTGTCCGAAGCATCTGGTTTCCATAAAAGCTCAAACTTCCGGGGTCTCATAGTCGGTTGATAATTCTGTATTATGTGAGATGTTAACCACAGCTGTACAATCTAATTCCTAGTATTTCTGTCATTATTTTGGATGTGGACATAAATGCAGCCATTACTGTTGTCTGCATTTGGCTCTACTCAACGCCACTTGCAGATTTTGTAGGAAAATATATGTGTCTAGGCTTCAGTCATTGCAGGAAGTCTTTGCAGGAGTTTCTCACCACCAGAAATTTGGCTCAGTGCAATGCCCTCTGGGAGGTTGTTCCATAGTTGAAGGCTTTTACACTTTAAAAGGCTCTGCCTCCCATGAACGAAGAGAAAAGCCCAATAGGGCTGTAGGGGACACCCAGCTAGAGTGAAAACTAAAACCCGCCTGCACTGGGAGTCATCCTGAGCTCTTACCTAGACCATCACTGGTTTTTGACCGCCTGGGCTAAGCTGAAGTGCTAATGCCTCAACTGGGAACACACTCAAGGCATTTTGGTCATGTCAACTGTTGAAGTTTTAAGTAGGAATATGTGGGAGAAAAAGCATGGGATCCTACTTAGTTCAAATGAAGTAGGAGGGTTTGGAAGAACTTTTCTGAGAGGTGCGTTGGGAGTAGAGAGGAAAAACAAGTACTGTCTGAAAAAAAGGACTCACACTCCAAAACAAGCCAGCTGGCTTGCAAGTGAAGGGTTTTCCATTTCTAGGGATTATAGCATAATGCACAGCTATACAGGGTTTTGTTACAGGAGGAGGGAGGAGAGTTGGAGAGTGTGATCACCACAAGGAGCCAAAATCAGAGGATTGTGCACATCCTCCTTTTTTTATCGCACCTTCCAAGATGTGCGCAATTCTGATCTGCTATATCCTGTTGGATCAAGCTTTGACATTGGAACCATAATGTTGGAAGGGAAACCCAGAAAAATTAATGATAAGTCATGGTTTTAATGAAAACCAAAGAGATAGCTATCCAACAGGATTAAATGAAAATCAGACCTGAGACAGAAGACAATTTTTTTACATAAATCCTGGCCTGTGCAAGATATCATTTGGTTCCCTCTTCATAGCCTGTTTGGAAGCAGAAACATGCTGAATTCATGTACCATTCGTAATATGTCAGCAAAAGTAAAATTTTTTTTTTTCATTCCCAAACTAAATAAGGCAGGAAAAACGAGCATTGTCTTGATTTTAAGGTTTGAGTCTGGAATGATTGTTGCTATGGTACAGAGAAGGAAAAACACAAAACACTGTCCATGTAAAAGTATTATATGCCTAGACACTGTATCTGATATAAAGTGCAATAAGAAGAGTGTGGTTTTTAAAAGACAATTTGTTTATGAAATTTTGAGTTGTTATAAGGAAACTGTATTATCTCTGGAAAAAAAAATCTTTGTTTAAACTTTAGTAATAAAGTTTAGCTGAATTTCATATATATTTAGTTCTTGAATTTTAATCCAGTATGAATTTTATTTTTATTGGCATTGGTAGTGATCTTTTAAAATCTGCTTTAAAAGCGTTGCAAACTAAACCTGAATTATTATTTCTAAATGGAATTAGAACATATAACATCAACGCTTAGTAGGTCTTTACAACACTGATTTGGGATGTTACAGAAGGTAACTCATCGCCTTATTATATAATACGAGCTGTGATTTTCCGAGAAAATTTCAGTCAGTCACATTTATCAAATCCATTACACACGGAAAAGGTGGGTCTTCTGTGTGAGCACGTTGACCTTTTTATCACTGCCCCACTCCCATTCTTACTAAAGTCTTGGGGATCGGTAGGTGTGCTCCTGCTTAACAAGCTGCTGCAGTGAATAACACAGAATATCCATTTGTACGTGAGTGGGATAACATCTTTACATGCTTTTTTCTAGGTTATGGGCACAGTGAAAATTTTCATTAAAAGAAGTGGGCAGGGTCATTTAGTTGTCTCCCTAAAATCCATCTGGACTTTCTATTATAAGAGGAATAAGTTGTTTAAGTGGTAGCGTTACATTGAAAAGTGAGTTTGTTTTTTTTTTTCCCCCACAAAAAAAATCAGGAGTAAAATATCTCACATTTCATTTTATTGCAGGATATCTCAACGTGCTCTCAAATAACCGTTGGCGTGAGCGCTGGTGCAGAGTGAAAGACAATAAACTCATTTTCCACAAGGACAGGACAGATTTGAAGACACACATTGTTTCTATTCCTCTCCGTGGCTGCGAAGTCATCCCAGGACTGGATTCAAAGCATCCCCTGACCTTCCGCCTGCTCCGAAACGGGCAGGAGGTCGCTGTGCTCGAGGTGCAGTGGTTGCTAATGGCTAAGACTTGTAGGAACACCCACAAGCTAAATTAGAGAAGCACTTTCATACAATCTGGCCATTCAAAAAAATCTTTGGAATAGTATTATTGCAGAGGTGGATAATAAATACTGGAAGGAGAAATAAAATATTAAGAGTTGTAGGCAAAGAGAGAACTGAGATTTAATGCAGTTCAGAAATCTTCTCAGTAAGATGCTTTTCTCTACGCTGACCTTCCCTTGACCTACTACTAAAATATCCATGCTCCTTCTCTATGCACACTTTTGCATCAGGGATATAATTACTTTGGGTAAATAACTTAGCAATAATTAAATAATAGATTGCTGTTGATGTGAACTCTAGAGCTCTTAACCCTCATTTGTCTGCTACTTATGTGAACCACTTTTGCTCAATCTGTATGAAGGTAATTCTGCAGTAAGAAAATAAAGCATGCCAGCATCCTGGTGAGTCTCTTGACACACCACACGTGTACACACTGGCACACTCCTCACACTAGAAGGTCATACCTTCATCTGTGTTAGGTGGGTCAGGATTTTTTGGAGGGCTTTATTCATCATATTTTGAAAGCTGAAATGAGAAAACACTTAAAGCCAAGTACAATATAAAGCCAAATATATAAGTATAATAATAAGGAGGAGGCAACCTTTTGCTTTTGGTGGCAGGACAGACACTTTGACTGCTTTGGGTTTCCTAGTGCAGGTCACGATAGTCTCCAGTCCTTGCAACCCCACCTGTTGTAGGTGAGCAGTTCAGAGAAGCTGAAAAACTAGAAAGCAGCTCAATGAACTGTGAAAAGCAATGAAATATTTAAAAAGAACAAGAAATTTAGAAACTGCACAGTTTCCTTTGCCCCCTTTTTTCCATTATTTGTTTTGCTACTGTTTAACTTTGCAATTGATGACTTGAAGCAAGAGATGAAAAATTAAAAATTACTTTATTAGTATTCATGTTTGTACTTTTGCCATTAGGAAAATGAATGCCATCATCTAGACAAATGTATTGGAATTTTTCAAAAAAAACACATTAAAATCTTTTCTGCTATTTCATTTCCCACTCCCCCTTGTTTCTACTTAGCACTACCATTTTCTTCTCAGGAGACATGTTAACTAAAATCCCCCAGCCTAGCACAGGAAAATAATTCTGTTAGAGTTTTCAATTTTCTGAAGTCTAAAATAAGCATTGCCTGAATCTAAGTCCACTAGACTTAAACTACTATTTTTTCTTCTTTTTTGGAGATTGCCCACGTTGTAATACATCATAACTGATGAGCCCACAGCTTACTTAAAGTGCTCTTCTTCTAGCAGAGCAGATTTTATAAGAAATCCTGGGGTTTTTAGGAGTTCAGCAGAGAGAAACTAGAGCCTCTTATACAATGTGGTAGTAATTTGTCACCCAAGAAGAATGCGCCATTTTGAAATAACGCTCAGCTCAGCGGCAGACTAAAGACCTGACTAAGACTCTTGCCCTCTCTTTGCAGGCATCCTCCTCTGAAGACATGGGCAGATGGATAGGAATTTTGCTGGCAGAAACTGGGTCTTCGACAGACCCCGGAGCTCTGCACTACGACTACATCGATGTGGAAATGACGGCAAGCGTCATCCAGACTGCCAAACAGACTTTCTGGTGAGAGGCATTCAGCTACCCGGGTGTTTCCAGTACTCTGAGAATTTATATCTGTGTGTTAACTCTGGTGCCAAGACAGCACCTCCCCCTTTGCCAGATATTAAACTCCTGAAGTGTTTCAGTATTGTAGCATGTTAGATGTGTTTATGATTATCATGTTGGCATCCTGCTAAATTCCGTAAAAGATGGAGACGCCATCCAACTTTAGTCAAATCTTTCCTCATTTTTTCAGTGTCTCCTTGTCAAATGCTATATTTTAATCTTTTATTTTAATCTCAGCCTGAAGACTGAGAACTATCCCTGGAAGAGGACGAATATCCTGAAATATGCAGCTACGTAGTTCACGTTTATCTATTGGCTATATTTGCTCTACATAGAGCCAATATGTACAGCATATATTGGCCAGTATATGCTGTAAGCTAAAAACGTACAACGAGTTCAAGTCTTGGATAATCACATTCTTAGTGTTTCCTTCTCAGGTTCTTCATGATTAATGAAAAATTTCATCAAGCTCACACCAGTCCAATTAATTTCTGGGTTTTAATTTAGGAGGTGGAAATTGGGAAGGTGTCTAGGGCTCAGCACAGAAACTCTGTTTGAATTGCAAATCAGTACAGTGAATTTCCCGTTATTGATCCTGTGCTAAGAAAAGTAATAGTGATTTACATGTTCAAATCAGTTTAGGCATTAAAGTAGTCTTTGGTGGGAAGAGGCTGTCATTTTTCCTTGGCTAGATAACGTTCTTTAGAAACAGAGTGAAGGAATAGTCGGGACAGGTGGGATGTCCTGCTGCAGATGTACCCTGCGGTTTCCCTGGGGTCAGAAAGTGGGTGGCCTGAGAAGACAGCTGGCAAGGGCATCATCCCCCATCTTCCTGTAAAATGAGACTCCCCACACAAATTTGGAATTCGTGTGACTTAATACATTAGAGAATCACACCCCATCTGCCCATCATACCTTTAAACGCTCTGAAAATGCAAAGAAAAAAGGGCGAAAGCTTCAGAGTTTTCCAAAAGAAGACTGTCCTGCCATTAGCGAAGTGTTAAGAGGGCTTTAACAAGGGAAAATGGGCAGCTTCATTCAGGATCTAGTTTGAATGGCTTCTGATAGAAATCGAAGTGACTCAGTGTTACCACAAGCCCAGTTTTGTGAAAACCAGATAATTTTGATAGCATCAAAATGCAACTAGCTTACAACTTATGTTAATGTTTGTTTTGAAGTTAATAGAGCTCAAAAAGTTTATCCTGTGTTGACATGTATTTTTGCTTCAGTCAGCATCTAACAATAACCACATTTAAGAAAGAAATAGAACGGAACCCTTTCCCCCCTGAATACTGGTTGGCTTTCCTTTTCTGAACAAATGTGATATTAATTGGAGCCAAGTGAAAAAACATGTGCAACTGGACCACATGTTAGCAAGGAATGTCAAACAACTTGCAAAATAGCAGAATTCCCCTATTAAGAATTAGTTAAAAATTCTTTGGTGTCTTTAAAAGACTGTAAGAGCTTGCTGATAAGCAACTAGAGTACCCATCTGCTAATTTTCAGCTACTCCTAGAAAGTAAGGAGAAATTACAATACTTAAGTGTTAATAAAATACTATTGTTGCCCTGAACATTAGTATTCCAAATTAGCTGCAGTTACCATTAAAGCTTTGACTATTGCAGAGTCACTTCAGGAGTATTGGTTATTTGTTTCCCGAGACTGATACTTTGCAAAACGATTGACTCTTCATTAATAGTCACATCAATTTTCTTCATCTAAATCATTAGGTATCTAGGCACAGCTGAAGAAAAAATACTTCCAAGCAGGTTTTCTCCATTTCCTGTCCCATCTAGTAGTTTCAGAACACAATTAACTTACACGGATTCATCTGTAAACAGGATTAATGAGGCTTAGTGAAATAATGCTTATGAAGTGTTTGCAGATAATTAGATAAAACTTAGCTTCCTTTGGTGGTGGAAATAGTTACTACTACAGTTACTACTACAGGTGCATGAGATGTCATTAATGAATATCCCAGTTTTCAGACATGGTTATTATGCATCACTCTCATTGAAGCTACTTCAATAGAAAGAAATACGATAACGACTCCAAATGCAGTCCTTGAGACTAACCAGCAACACTTGAGTAATGTTCTTCATTAAGAGGAACAGTAAACAAATGCAGCCTTTTAATAATGTCCAATGAAGTATGAGATATGATAAAGTTAAAAACATTTTTATCATGGAATTTATCTTGCACTTTTTGCTGTTTGTTTGTTTGAGGTAAGAAAAGCTTCTGTCTAATGATTATTCCACCCCTGCCTGTCCTGAAAGGTTCACACTGAACTGGGCAGGTTCGTTCCTCCTGTGAGCCCAGGTCTCCCGCGGCTCAGGTGAGCCACAGTTGGATGAGGTCTGTCTCCCTCTGAATGAGAAATTCAGTGGACTCCGTGTTATTCCAAAGCTAAAGGAAAGCAACTGTTGGAAACCACAGCATTCTTGAGTTCCAGCCAGTGCTACAGAAGACCCTCTCTGCTTTAGTAGGGCTTTATCATATTTTATGAACGTCAGCACAGAGCCTGAATAGTTCCATTGTTTGGGATGGAAAGCTTTGTTTTCCCATTCACGTACACCTGAAGCTATAGGAATTATTTGGGATCTCATTCTATACCTTGTTCAGTTTCAGCAGTTGCTACAAAGGAGAGCTCACCCTTGGGGTCGTTGCCACTATTGGGCTGATTCTCCCATTTTCCACACTGATAGCCCTTTGCTCCCAACACGAAGCCCGTTGTGGTCCGTGATATCCTGCACCTGTTCTGCAGAATTCCAGTAATATAAGCTGCAGTGTTGATTTTGGGGAGAGGGGAGGAAACAAATAAACATCTACATCTACATCTCTCTCTCTCCCTTTTTGAAGTATCCAGAGTGCTCAGACCCACCATGTGAAATATAGCAAGAATGAACATACAGACTATTTGCATGCACAATTACCCAGAGAGACGTGGGAAGCATCGTGCCATTCCGCACACTCTACCCAGCCAAAAGTTCTGATATGGAAATGGTTTTGTGGAAGAAAATAGTCAGCAAATTTTGATAGAAATGTTAACTTAGATTTCAACAGTTCCACTTGTTTTATTTCAAATTTTTTACTGGATGTGATTCTTATTTCTCCCAGTTCCTAAGCTCGCATCCCCCCTGAGCATGCATGCACCCAGAAACACCTGCTTCTCCCCAGTGCAGACAACAAGGGAACTTTTATGAGATGCTGGCAAGCTGGTTTATAACATGGATCAGGAGGTTCCCATGTAAACATGCCACTGAGCAGTTACAGCTGTTGCCCTCCTGGCTTTCACACAGTCATATCCCCACTGTAAGAACGGAGTACAGGAACATATGTCGTAATATTGGCTGCCAGCAGCGACATGTGAGTAGCAAAAGAAAGAAAACTGTCCTCAGCTTTCCTGCATGAAGTGAGAAGATATGTGCTTCCAAGCTGCATAATAAGATACAGGGAACATACCACTGAATCATCATTTGGACTTGCATTTAAGCACTGTTTTTTATTATTTTTATTTTGCTTTATTCAGTTTTATGAACAGGCGAGTTATATCTACAAATCCGTATCGGGGAAGCACTGCCAATGGCTACGCCTGTCCAAGTGGAATGGCACTTCATTACGATGATGTTCCTTGCATAAATGGATCGGTAAGAATTGAATTTGCACAGAAAAATGGTTTGCATGTGTTGAATGCATGGACATCTGAAAATTATATTATCTAAAAAGCCCCACTGGGTAGTTTCCAAATGAACTCCTATTTTTCTGATTGGGGGCTGCAAACTTCTCTCACACCTACATAGCATTAGGGGTGTGGGACATATTGTTTACATTAACCTGCATGTGAGCCAACGTGCATTTAGAAAGTGGTTGCCTGTAGACGATTGGTTGCCAAGTCCTTGAATACAATACTCACTTGAGTGGGTATTTTTTAGATCACACCAGACCTGGCAAAATTAAGGACTCAGTTACACTAGGCACTTTTTGGTGTCTGTTGAAAAACGAACCAAAGCCCAAACACTTCTCAGTCCCTGGGGCTGCATTCTTCATGACAGCAGGTACTGCTCATCGCAAAGGAGAATGATAGTGTTCACTGCCATCTTCATAATTTGCAGAGCTGATTGTAGGCAGATGTGTAATAGATGTGTAACACACGTATGTGGTCCTCAACAAGATTTACAGGGGAGCTACAGCTCATGTCAGCTCTTTGTTTGGGCTGCTTCATAAAGGCCCCCACTAAGGCCAAACTCAAGAGAAAGTCAGAGTTTCAAAGTGTGAAGTGGACTGCAAGTTCAATTCTCCATCATGTCTTAGAAATGTCAGATAGATGGTAGAAAGCCCCTTTTGGGAACAACACATGACCACATGTGTGGTGAGTAGTCTGTTAGTCTGTATGAGTCGATCTTGGATGTGCTCATGCCTTTGTATGAGTAGTGTACTGCCATAGCCAGGATGGATTAAGGAAGGATATTTGGCAACCAGGTTGGTTTCTTTTAAGATTAATTGAATGAATCACTGGAGTATTGTTGTTGGGCTTTCCATTTTTCTGAGGGGGGGAAAAAAAAGGAAGAAAAAGGAATGGCCTGTAGCTATTTTAGCTGGTTAGCTCAGAATAATAATTCTCCAGCAAATAAAATGTAATACTAGCATACCAGCAGCTGGTATTCACTGGAAAGACACACAGCCCGAAGAAAGAAAACAAAACAAAACAAAAAAACCTCTTGGCTTCTGCTAACTGTTAGGCTATATTACTTTTAGCAACTCATGTACCAGATGTAATCCCACAGATTCATCTGTGTAGCCTGTGGGTATCCTCCTGTTAACACAGTCTGCCTGTGCCTGCTTAGTGCTCAAGCTAACAACTGAATGTGCAGCCTGTGAAAGAGCACAGGTGACAGGATAGTGCCGGTTTGCTCATACTACGGAAAATGGACCGAGGCTATGAGCCATGTAATGCAATGCTTCCTTTCCACACTGTGTCCTCCCCTCCCCTTTCTAAGTCGTTTGATTCAAACATAAGCAATAAGCATATGCTTGCTAAAAACCGAAGGCTTGCCATGGTCAAAAGAATTACTAATGTTTTAATTTCACGTAGGAGGTGATGCATGGTGTGTTGTTTACTAACTGCCAAAGTGTATGTGTTGCAGTGGGAACCAGAAGATGGCTTTCCTTCTTCTCGTAGCAGGAACATTGGAGAAGAAATGCTTTATGATAACGCAGGCCTGTACGATAACTTGCCGTCTCCAAAAATCTTTGCGCGCTATCCGCCAGCTGACAGAAAACCCAATAGGTTGTCTACTGACAAACTCTCCTCTAACCATTACAAATACCCTGTCTCATCCAATCTGTCTTCTGCTCAGTCTGTCACTAATACCTCTGCTGTGGGGAGGGGATCTGGCTCGCAGGTACTGTACTATTTAAGTCTTAACAAAGCTTTTTATTTTGTGTCTGTTCTGTTTATCTGGTTGTTATCTTAAGGGCCTTGGGCTATTTCAGTCCCTTAGTGGTAGCACTGAAGTGCTTGGAGTTTAGTTATGAGTCCGCTGCAAATGAAACAGGTTTGCGAAGTTGTAGATTCTGATGTGGAAGTATGGGTGTCTGGGAAGGGCTTTCCCCATATGTTCTTGATGATTTACAGATTGTGTATAATAACAAAAAAAAAAAAAAAGTGACCTTTCAAACTTAACCTAAATGCCTTCTGTCTCCTTAGGCAGTGATGACTTAAAAAAAAAGTGAAATATGACCTTGCTGTGACAGCAGATTTGCCTCTCTAGAATTTTACTAGTCTGTATATTGTCTGTACTATGGTTATATATATTGAAAAAAATATATATCGGAACATATATTATATTGTTATAGATGATATTGTATATAGTATGTATATACCATATTTAAATTACTGCCTGTTAATTTCTTCCCCTGAAAAAAACCTAAGCCTATGTCTATGCTACTTTCTGAGGATGCCCTCAGGCTTCTGGACCTCAGCTGAAATGAAAGTGAAGCTGAAAAGAAATTAAATCCTGTGTGCTCAGCCTCAATAGCAGACAGGCAGACCCCAGCTGGGGAGCAGAGCAAACCTCGCTCACAGCCACACCAGGGACCTTCTCTCAAGCCCGTAGCCAGACTCCAAAAGCTGGTCATTGGCATAAGCCTGTGAATGTATCACAAAGATGAGTGGTTTTCAATCTAATCCGAAACGCAACAGTTAGATAAGTGGTTCTGTTGAATAAGGTACCTGTCATATTGTGTGTTAACTGACTTAACCCCTATAAAAACTTCATATCAGAATATTAGAATTCAGTGAAGTTGCAGAATTGGAGGTGGACCAGAGCATAATAAATTGGCCTGATCTTAGGCTGCAGCAGCAGACTTCTCGTAGCATGCCCAGTTTGGTCCTCTAAAGCTTTTGGAAGCAGGTGAGCAGAGCATGGCACACGTACGCCCTGTGCTGGGCTAGTGCATCCCTCACAGAAACACTGTGCACAGTCGAGGACAGTGTTACTTTCCCCAGGGTTCAGTTCAGGGTGGAGGAGCCCTCCAAACGGAAACCCCATGGACATGAAATGTGCTGTTTCTGGTAATCTTGTGAGCTTGTCTGGCCATTATGAGAGGGTTTTTTAAATTAAGGAAAGCTTTTAATTAGTAGCTAGAATTTGTATAAGAGGAAATTGATATGTTAACTCCTAACATTTAAGAAAGTGTAATAATTATATTGTTTTGAAAAAAATAAATCCATGCACCACAAGGATGGCAAGGTCATAAAGTAAATAAGAGTGTTGAATTTTCATGTGGCAAGCTCTGTTGGGTTTTTGTGTATGAAATTAACTCTGACAAACCTGTGTTTTGAGAATCTTTACTGTATAAAGTTATTCAAAGGTACAACTTCTCTGCCTCACAATGGCTTTCTTAATATAGTAAATGCCAGAATTTTAAATAACTCGGAGACCATGATGCAACCAGAGATGGGAAGTTTATCCCCTTGTTATGCTGTGATTGCTGCTGTCTCTCCTGCTGAGCAGGCAGCTCTCAGAGATGACATCTCTGGAGGAAGTGCTGTCTCCAGCTCAATCAATGCAGTCTATTAAGGCTCTCTGAGCAGGTGGCTTTTTGTCAAGCTTTGCCCTTGATGAAAGGGTGACTATAATGCCAGTGGCACAGGAATAGCTGGACCCCATCTGTACTTTTGTTTTCAAACAGTTTAAAGGCAAGAAGCCTCCTGCAACTGCTAACGGGATCAGTGGAAAAGGGAGAACTCTGAATAGCCAGCCGAAGAAATCTGAATCAGTGTCATGTGTGAAGCGCACCGCATCCAGTAAGTATGTCTCCTCACTGCTACCTCACTTGCAAATGGAGTCATGAGGATACCCAAAATAGCTGTCTTCTTAGCAAACAAGATAAAGAACCACTGTGTTTCTTCTGTGGCTGAGAAGCTGAGCAGGAGATGCCTACCAAGACTTTGAATAGGAGACATTGTGTGCATTGGTGACTCATTAGTACTACAGTCATGCCACAAGATAAAGGGTTGTCATATGGAGAACGATAAATATGAAATGCGGATGCATGGCTGCAAAGTCATGAGGGCATCAGGAAAAAAAACCACGAGGTAAGGATTATTCATTTGGAGCAGAGAGTAATTCTGTATTGCTGTTGGAAGAGGTATATGAGGAGCTGAGAAAGACGTGAGAATATGATATTGGTCAAAAGTGGAAGCACTCTTATCACTAAGGAAAAAGAAAAGGTATAACAAAATGATGAAGGCAACCACACAGCTTAAAAGCTTCCTCAGAGAGAGGAGGTTTCAACTGGTGAGTGGCATGTTGAGAAAGAGGGTTCTGCTGGGCAGGTGAATTACCTCTAGGAAATCCCTAACAGGGATTACTTTGCTAAAGAAGAAAAGAGAGAAAAGAACTATAATTGTATTTTTAAAATATGGATTCAAAAATACGGCTTCTGCTAGAGAAGGAAAGAATGTCCCTTCCAACCCTTACCATTCTGTGATTCTGTAATGTGGTTTTTTAATCCTGTGATAAATTTTTAAGAAGTGATGGATTTAACAGCAACAAGAGAAATTTGGATTAGACTTCAGGGTAAAAGTATGTATCTTTCAAACCCTGCAGGTCAATTGGTACTGGAAAAGGTAGTTGTGGGAGTAAAGGAATCTCGGTTACTAAAGACTAAAACTGGTTTGACAACTATTTGTCAGGAATGGTTTAGTTGACTGTGCCTTTAGATAGGCAGACAGACAAAGCGATGTGTTAGCTGACCTATTTTCTTTGAGTCTGCAACTGGAGCAGCAGTACAGAAGGGGCTGTGATATAAATTACACCACAGGTAGATGTGAGCCAGGAAATGAAAGCATTTATATGGGAAATTGAAAAAAGAAAAAGCTCTCAAGTATCAAAAAACTGAGAACTTCTTTGTATTCTTTTATGTCAGGTGAGAAAAGACGTGTGCTTTAGGCATTTGAAGTAGGAACGGAAACCAGGGATAAGGGCAAATAGGTAGTTTTTCCTCTGACCCCTTCCAATTAAAAATCAAGGGTTCAGAGCTGAAGAGGAGCCTCCTTTCCTTCCTCTGAACTACACAGAAAGGCAAGGCCATTTTGCAGAACCAGTGCACAATAAGGTAACTGGTATTTCTCATCTTCCCCTTATACGTGTAGAGAACAAACTAACCTGTATCATTTCTGTAGACGTGCTACAGAACGCAGTGGGATTTACGGACCTTGAGAAAATGCCAGTGGAATGGGGAATTCAAACTGATTTCTCAAACCGTGACATGCTTCTTGTGATGTTCAGTCTCAGGGAATAGTTTAGAGTTTTACTGTTAATTTTAACAATAAATAACTACAATCCAATACATACAGATGCGGAGCAGTACAAATATGGCAAGAATCGTGTGGAGGCTGATGCAAAGAGGTTACAAAGCAAAGAGGAGGAGCTACTAAAGAGGAAAGAAGCACTTCGGAATAGGCTGGCCCAGCTCCGAAAAGAAAGAAAAGATCTACGTGCTGCCATTGAAGTCAATGCTGGTAGGAGGTGCTTTTTTGTGCTCAATTCTGCCCCAAATAGCTTCATATTCTGTGCTGAAGACATGCCACTACATGAGGTTTGGTTTTCATGGTAAACAATACTCTGTGATGCCTATATTTGTTTTATATATAGTTATAAAATATATACTATAAATATATATTTATATTACATATATGTGCAGGTGTATATACTTATTTTATGTATCTATTTCATATGTGTGTGTGTATATACGTGCGCACCTATGAAATGACACTGATGGGGACTTCAGACAAGCAGAACATGGGGATAATTTTATTGTGACTAGTTAATTATATTTTCATGATATGGAAAAATAACAAAACAAATACTGCTTTGAAACTAGACTAGAAACCTAGGGAAGGCACCTGAAAGAAAGCATCTGGCTTCTGTTGCTAAACTTTTTACATGAAAAAGAGGGGTTTTTTGTGAAGTACGTAACTTTTTCTGATGTCACTGATTTTGAGAAACCCTGTTCTTTACTTGTTTAAAAAGAAAATAATTTCTGTAAATGTCAATTTAAGCTTCTCATTGAAATAACAACTTTGCTGTGGATGACAGGCAGGAAAACCCAAGTGATTCTTGAAGACAAGTTAAAGAAGTTGGAAGAGGAGTGTAAGCAGAAGGAGGCTGAGCGTGTAAACCTGGAGCTAGAACTGACCGAGGTGAAGGAGAGCCTTAAGAAAGCCTTGGCTGGTGGCATCACACTGGGCTTGGCTATTGAGCCCAAGTCAGGGACATCAAGCCCACAGGTATGCAAAGCCATTAAATGCACGAATCCCAGTATCACGGGCTGGGAGTGTTCTGCCTTCTCGGCTTCAGTAAAATGAGTGGGAACTGAGAGTTTTCAAAAGGTTTAAGCCCAGGAAATAAGAGCAGAACTAAATGCCTTTCTGCGATACTTGTGTTCTTCACCTACATCTGGTGTACTTTCTACAGCAATGGGAAGCAGGGAGACATAGGAGTCACAGGCAATATGTGTTGGGATAATGTGCAAAAGCTGACACCTCATTGTCTGCAGTGACTGTAAAAGTGCATGAACTGAGACATTGCTCCATCCCACGGAGATCTAGATGCACCAAGTCATCATACAGTAATGGAGACCCACTTGTGTCAGTCCCCTCTCAGTTACTGTCACCCTTTGCAAGGGCTGCACAGGTTCACGATGGAGCATGGTGGTCCTGGCTTATGCCACTGATGTGTGTCAGAAGCAGACATGGAAAGGACCAGAGAGCGATGTGTCAGTTCCTCTGGATCACCCAATGTTGTTGAGTCACAGAAAATGAACCTTAATTTTCATCACAGAACGCACACTTTGTTCATTTATCCATCATTATTATGAACATAGTTTCTTAAAAACAATAATCTGCAGTTCTAAGTCTAGATAGAAAATATTGCCCATGTGACTACTTGGAGGAAACTCAATGTCAGCTTTTCACTCTTCATTAGTCTCCAATTTTCAAGCACCGAACTTTGGAAAACTCTCCAATCTCCAGTTGCGATACCAGTGATACTGAGTGCTCAATACCTGTGAACAGTGCAGCAGCTCTGAAGCGACCTCCCTCGACAAATAATTCTCCGTGTCGAGGCCACGTCCTTCGAAAAGCAAAGGTGAGAAGACTTAGGTCTAGTTTTCTTTTCCTGTCCTTTTTCTTACTTTCTTGAAAAAACCTTATTTGCTTGTGGAAAAACAGAGACAGAGCAGGAAAGATTGGTTCCTGCTGCTTCTGTGGGTGAAATTTAGCCTCAAGAAGAGAATGTGCCATATCTAAACTATTTGTATTACTACATAAATACTGCTGATTTTGGGGAACCTTTTGCAGAAGAACAGATAAGTAGTTTGGGAGACAGATTTGACTCTACTGTCTTACTCCTTGTTTTTCTCTTTTCCTTTATAGATTTAATTTGCAAGGTAAGTGGTCTGTGGTGTAGATAGTCCATCTCAAATTCGTAGTTACACTAATCTGTGTAGTGCAGAAGTGGTTAAAAGAGTGCTGTTATAATAAGTGTTCTGAAAGAACACAATTTTGTGTTTGATCTTTGCCAGCTGGTCCAAGAATAGTTCTACGTTATAATAATCGACAACGTGCTATGCAAGTATCGACTTTTAATATACGTTTAAAATAGAAAGTGAATTAATTTAATTTAGACTCACAAGTACCAGGGTGAAGTTTGCAGTCCTCTTGTATTGTTAGAGTTTTCTAATTTTTGTGCTTTAGTTTAAATAAGATTTTTATGATTATTCTTTCAGGATAAATTTGCTAGCAACATAAGAATGTAGGCAGCACATAACCAAGGGTGACAGTAATAACATTGGCCCAAGATTTTGTTTACTAAGTAATTCACTGCTAATGGTAATTATAAACAATAATAATAATAGACGTGTCCATTTCTTTTTGTTCAAAATAATGAAGTATTCCATATAGGGATTTCTTTTAAAGTAACTTTTGTTATGTTGTCTTCATTGATTATATACATTTACAGTGACCGAGCATGAGACTGGTACTCAAATGTAGTAGATACTGAAAAATCATCATCTTAACAAATGATTTGGTTTCCTGGCACATCCTAATCTCTCCGTTTCCTCACCCCAGCCCCTTTAACCTCTCTACATTGCCCAGGCTGTGAATTACTTCTCCCACTGTACCTTATGTGAGAGCTTTCTCACCCTTCTTCTACCACCAGTTCCGCCCTCCTTTCTGTGGACATCAACTGCTTTTTCTGCCAGTTAGCCTGATTCATTGTAATTAAACTTGGTCTAATAGGTTTCAGTTCAATTGACTTTGAAGTTTGCAGCTTTTGTTTCAAACATGAAGACGGATTCATGTGCACTAAATCTTATCTGTGTATTCCAGTTATACCCTAATTTGTCTCATAAAGATATCATCTCTAAATACACACGTTGTCTTAGATTTGCATGTTAGCATAGCGTTACTCAGGGAATGCAGTCTAGCAGAGCACAGCCCTTACAAAAGGGAGCGTGGATTTGTGCTACGCACTGGACAGGCACATTAAAGCCAGCCATTTCATCTCTACAGCTGCAGAAATCAGAAAAACCTAAATATTTCTAGTGTAAAGAATACCTTCTAGCTGTAGTACATTTTTTATGCTCAGCATATAGCACACAGGAAAATCCCTGCTGTGGTGTTTGATACTGCTGTGCTTTGGGTGGCACGATGGGTTGGTCCAGCTCTTTCGCAGAGGAATCTTGGATATAGGATCAGGCTAATCAGAAAGGCTATGGAGCTACTAGGCATATTTCCCGTCCTGGGAAAAAAACAACTCAAAGTATCCAATTCAGCTTTGACAGCTTTTTTCCTAAAACCTCATGCCCTAAATGTTCCGAGTGAAATTTTGCGGAATTAGTGCAACCCAAGCTGTACTCAGCCCGTGTGCGAGGCGCTGCAGCCGAAGCCTGCCATCAGGTGTGCGTCTGCAGCACAGCCCGCCTTCAGGGGCACTTAAATGTATGTGTGCGAGGGTGGAATCTGGCTCTCAGTTCTTTTGGCCTTTTGCAGTGATGCGTGAGCCCAGGCCTTATAGATGTGGCTAAAGAAAGGGCGTCACACGTGAGTATCCCAGAGCAGAACTTAACTTGGCTTTCCACGCATGGATGTCAGTGCAATATGTGGGCGTGAAACAGGTTTCACGCCTGTGCTAGCGCTTGCAGCTTCAGCAACTGGCAAATCTCCCAATGTTACAGGAGGGACCTGTGTCAGATTATTATTCCCCCCCACCCCAGTATGTGTTTGACTGCACCAAACGCCTTCCTTCTCACTCGTTCCGTGCGCGAAGAATGCCGAGCCTGTCACCAGCCAGCTCTGTGCTTTGTAGCCACCCTGGTGTCACCGCCGTGAGCCCACCGCGCTGCGTGAGAGCAAAATACGGAGAGAGATGCAGGAGGACGTAGCTAGTGTGAAATCTAAGAGCCGGCAGCAACTTGGGGATTGACTGTGTAGGACTTATATTGTACATATATATGCATACATACATTGGCATTTTTGAACTTTTCTGTTTGTAACATGCCCTTAATTTTTTTTAGAAAGTGATAGCACATATTTTTAAGAAGTCAGAGGGCATTCAATTGTAATTTTGCTAATCTCCACTTGGCTGAAAAAGGAAACTGTATTAAAAACCTGGAAAACAGTATTCTGCATTAGCACTTACTCACAGAGAAGTAAAATACTCCAAGTATCCTTGCTGTACAAGAAAAATAATTACCTAAATATTTCACATTTCAAATTAATTTCTAAAACCAAATTTTCATGTGCAGGAAGGAAATTGCAATGATTATTTCTGATCTGTTTTTAGGACTGGTGAATGTCAACAGCTTAAATTATCCTTATGTTCAGGGACTGGAAAAGAAAAGGAGCTCTCCCAGTGTCCCAGCTACCAGCCAGGCTGTCAGTGTTGACTTAAACATTCTTTCACTGGCCTGAACCTGCCTGGGAAATGGAAACAAAGGAAAAGTTCCTTCTGCACCTGCAAAGGAAGCTACTGCTTTCAAAGCTTGTTTAACACTTAGAAAAATTCTCCTGCTAGGTGCTTAACCAACGACTTTCTTTAGAGCTTTGGCAGCATACACAGAGAGAATATACATTTAATATCCTTTTTAAAGTAATTTAGTTTTATCAATACTGTGTTTAAAGTTTAGGATTACCATAATTTGAAGCGCAAGACTGAATATTTAAAATATACTGTATTTTAATAAAAACACCATTTAAATGAAGAAAAAAACCCCACAAGATTTAAAAAATAATCAATTATTTTCTACCTGCTTTAAACGCAAGATTTTTTTTTTTGTTAGGTTGCTAAAGCAGCTACCAACTGTGACCTTTACTGCTGCTTTGCAATGCTTGAAGAGGTGTCACGGTCATGCAGCTGTTTAGCCAAACTAATGCTATCACTGCTTTCAGCAGCAGAAACAGATATTTACATGCATAAGTAACCATTTTCAGTCAGAGCTCTTAAATGTTGCGGAATGAGCGTTAAATTCAGGAATTCAGGTCGGGAGCCAAGTCAGCAGGCTGCCTGCAGAGTATCTCTGCAGAGTAGATGGGTGGGAGAGAAATCTGTAGACCCCAGTGTCTGGCTAGGAACAGCTGGGCGGTTGCTCCACGGGGAGTACTTCGGAGAGGCCAACTCCTTCGTATCTTCACTATTTCCCCATCGCTGTAAGGGTGTGATTCGGGGAGTCGGTATGGTATGGATGTCCTAGGCTGAGCCCATCCCTCTTCAGCTCTTCTGCTGCTCAAGGCAAGAGGCACAAGGTCAATTTAACTGGGCGTTAAGCTACAGGAGTCTCATGATTTTCACTTATGTGGCAGAAGAAATAGCAATACCTTGCTCTGAGGTATATGGGTGAAAGCACTATAGTTTATGTGCTTTGCTGTGGATGGTGGGTATCATTGTCCTCAGCCAACAGGTGGGGAAACTGAGGCACAGAAAGACAAAGTGACTTCTTTAACTTAGCAAGCAATAGCTCAACTTGGGTTATGCCCACGGCAAATGAATGCAGTGTTAACTAACTTGGTTTTCTTTACCCTGCCTCTAAGTTGCTCTGCCTCAGTAAGTTGCCCTTTTTAGCCACAGAAACGTGTGTCTGCCATGAGTTTTAATAATAAAGAATGGAACAGTAAAGCAATCACTTGATATCAGCTGTAAGACATATTGAGTGCTTCCTGCTGTCTCACGCAAGTAAGTTAGAAAGCCCTCTGTGCTAAATCAGCCTCTCTCATACTCAGCTCCAGATGAGTGCTTTAGACCAACTGTGGTGTGCAAATTTTTTCCATAAGTACCCTTTGCAGAAAACAAATACGGCTTATTTGCACTGCACTAGAGAAGAAGTTGCTGTATATAGTTGCGGAGAGGTGGAAGCTGCGCACAGGCGCTATCAGGACATACTTCTTAGCATTCCCTAACTAATTTGTGGGAAGAAGGCTGGATCCAGCGAAGTTAATGGAAAAACTGTTACTGACCTCAGCTGCCTTTGGCTTTGCAGATCTGATGACATCAATGAAATATCCTGATTTCTCTAACATTTTCCGTATCTTTTTCCTCCTCCTCCCCTTCCCCACCCCTTCCAGGAATGGGAGATGAAAAATGGAACATAAATATAGCAAAACCACTCACTTTCCGTAAAGGCCTTACCTGTTATGGACCAAGACGTAGGCTGCAAAAGACTCATCTGAAAGGTGGTATCAAGCGATACAACATAAGAGGTTTTATAATTCTGTTAAGTTAATGGTAGCTTGGCGCTAATTTGCCTGTATTCCCTCTACTGTATTGCTGTGTAACTACGTGTGCCCCTTTTTATTAGCTGTAACTCTTTATTTCCAACTTCACTGGTAAGGAAAATGAAAACCAAAAAAAACCCAAACCGACCATAGTAATTAAAAAGGAGCATGAAGTAGCAGTTGAAAGTTTACTTTGCTGAAACAGCATAGACCAGCAACGTTAATTAAATCACATCAGATGGCCTGAACACCACTGAAGACTGGTACATTAAGACCAACGTGAAATCCTTATGGGTAAGAAGTACTCTTACAGGTTAAAACTGACTTTGCCATGTCTGCCACAGAGGTGGCTGAGCACAGTCGTGCTCGTTAGCAGCTGCTTTGCTGTTAGCTGTTCACCTGGCGAAAGAAAAGTGAAGACGTATCCATAGAACTGGCGTGGCTCGCTTGGCTGGGAAGGCAGGAGCTCTTCAGTGCCGCTGTCCTCTATGCTGGTGTGAGACCATGGGATGACACGACTCAGCCGTGAAACATTTTTTGGATACTGTTTAGACAGATGATTTTGTCACTGGGGGATAAAAAGCTGCCATACTTTGAAAAAAATGCATTTTAGAACATTCTCTTCATTACTGTTCCGAAGCACCAGTCGTTTTCAAAGGTCATGTTGTTGAACAATGATTTGTTCCTGATTTTTTTAAACGGCAAACAGGTATTTTTAGATACTGCTTCTTTTCTATACTTTTTGAAAAAGAAAATGTAATTGAAATTAATCCTCAACAGATAATGGCAACTCAGAATAGCTTATGCAGTCAGTCTTGTTTTTGTTTTGTTTTGTTTTTTTATAATATAGTATTGTTAAACTTGAGTTATAGAACACTGCTGTACTTAGTTTCCTTCATCTTTTCAGACTTCAGCTATTTTTTTTGAGGAAGATGGACTGAAAAGATGATAGTTTCCAGACTCTTTTGTAAACAATTTTACAGAGAATTGGGGATTTTCTTAGACAGGAGTCCATTTCTGTTTACTAGGAAACAGCGTCTTGCATTTTAGTCTGTAAAATTATAGAAATCTGTTCTTGTCTGCATTCACATCACTCCTGAGACTTTACATGCAGTAAATTGTCAACTGAAGTCCTTCAAAATCTCAAGATTGGCTTTAAAAAGTCAGGAGAGAGAGAGAGAGAGAAACCAACATACAATGAGTTGGATTACTTTAATTCTTTCTCTGTGGGTTTTTTTAAGCCTTTGGAGAGCCTTCAATGACATCCTCAAGATTTTTTTTTCTCCTCAACTGTGAGGACTAGAAAATTACTTTAATTAAAAAAATTAAAATACTACTCATACTTTGAGATAATCACAGATGTTAGGGCTGGAGTCTTGATAATTAGTTAAGACTTGCAATTAAAACCACAGACGTTGTCAAGACAGCAGTTATCAAGGATCACATCCCTATATGGCCCAGCCTATAGTTTGTCTCTTACCTTTAGGAATCGGCATGTGTAACTCTTGAAGGGTACACTGGGATTCCCAGCTGAGCTGGATGCCAGAGGACTTCCCACAGGAGCTGGTGGGATTTGAAGGCACAGAGCTTTCGGAAAGACCTGACAGGGCTGTGTCCTGTTCCCAAATGCAGTTTGTGCCAGGGATCCCGTTGACCTCAGCAGAGTAGAAATGGGGCCCAACATGAGAAAAGTCTCTTTGCTTCTTGGGACTGTGCTTTACACAAAGTGCCGCAGGAATGCAGATACAGTAGGGAAGCGTCAGTGTGGTTTTCACTGAAACCAGGATTTTTTTGTATTAGTTTAGGTCATCTGCTTACTTACTAGCTCTATAAGTGGAGAGCACATTCTATGCTGTATGACTATGGACTAAACAGTATCAAGTTCCCATAACTATTAGCAGAAACAAATTTGAAGCAAAAGTAACTTCATTTAGGCTTTTTATTTCAAATTAAGTTATTTATTTGTATATTTCAATAAATATTTAATTTATATCTGTACATATTTATGATGCAAATTAGGCTTCTAGTCAACGTTTGCAATGATGTAACAGTTGCCATTAAGAAGTGGTCCCGCACCAAGTAATGCAGAGTAGTCAAAAGCCAAATCACTTACCTTGTTTACCCAGTATTTTATCCGCCGTAGCTTCCACCCACCACCCCCACCCCCCCCATATCCTATGGAAAATATAAAAATCCTTGGCAAGAACAGGTTTTAATGCATGCTGGATAAAGAAGCGTGCAGATTTCTGTCCAAGCAAACAGAAATCCCGAGGTGCTGGGGCCGTGCACGCAGCCCCAGCCCTGGTGCCGCAGCCGCCTGCTCCGCCACCGATGCCGGTCGCCCTCGGCACCTATAGCACCTGCTGCAGCAGGGGCTGACGGCAAAATTGAGCATCTTTTGCCCGTCCTGCAGCAAAGGCTCCATAAAGCCACCACCCCCCCCCTCGCCCCAACCTGGCACGTGCTGTAATCGTACGTCTCTAATGTATTACAAGTACATTCTCTGATATACATTGGTACCGCGACAATTTGCGTTAGTGACATGTGTATTGTACGTAACGGCCAAGGTCTTCAAAGAAGGAAAACAAAACAACCTCGGGAAATAACCTCTCTATAGGCCACATTCGGTGCTGTGGAGTACACTCTGTTGTCTTGAATAGTACTATGGCTGTACAATTTTTCATAAAAAGCGACAGAGCTTGTATTTTCACCATTTTTAGATTTCAGGATCACCGGGCAAAGTCAGCAATAGAGCAGCATGACTTTTGTTTTAAAGGAAAACTCTTGTATTTTAAACCGTTTCTATGTCTTTTACGAAAATGTTACACTTGTGCTTCCTCAACAAACTCCTGTTACTGTACCAGGTGCTTTTTTTAATTGTTTTTTTAATGATGCCTTTTTTAGAAAAAAAACCAACAAATCATAACTTTGGGGGATCAAAGGTGGTTTTTTTTAATGAAATTATTGTGGCAATTTGATTTTTGAAATGGAGAATACTTAATTTAGTATCGATTTTTGTTAAAGACACTTTCAAATTAATTGGCCCAGGCTGTATGTTGTAAAATAATGTTCTCATATTAAGAATGTAATTATTTCCTTATTGTATTTTTTAAAAAACAAAATCATATTTAAAAATCTCTGTGAAAAAAAAAAGCATGAAAGAAACATGAAAAAAGTTTTTGTTTTATTTTTGTTATTGGATATGTTGGCAGTGCCCATTATAATTGACTGTAAATATAGTCTTTCTACTGTATTTCTCAATGTATTTAAGTTTTTTGACACACAGTCATGGAAACTTGTTAAAAAAGAAACAAAAACAAAACAGACCCACCTTCAAATGTGTGTCTTAGTAGCTTCAACTAACTTTATGCCTTTCTAGTTTATTCTTCAGAAAGTCTTGCAGAGTGTGAAAAAAGACTGGCACCCAGTAGGTGCGACAGATCCAAGACCATTATTAATAAAGTTACCTGTCAAAAAAAAAAGTACGCGCATTGTTTTTTCTTGGTATTTGTCAGTATAAGAAGTATGTGGCACCTTAGCAGGACACCCGAACCTCAACCAAGTATCAGTCTCCTCTGCCAGTCAGTTGAAAAATGGGCAAGTTAGAATCAGTATTTTTTTTATTATCACTTCTGTCCCCATTTAACTTTGTGATGACCTTCTGCAACTTGGATGCAGTCTAAGGGGTAGCCTGGCGATGGAAAATGGAAGTGCAATGTATTTAGAGCTCATAGCAGAAGTTACCACTTGTCTAGTGATACTGAATCAGTTTGCTTAGACATCAACCCCATTAATAATGTAAAGCTGTAAATCATTACAAATTACTTCTCAGAAATTAAGGTGGATCAAAATCAAATTGAGCTAATTATCAGGCTACTTAACCAGGACTATAGCAATTCCTTCTATATGACTGGCAGGTTAGATTGACAAGTGATAAGCCATAATTACTCCTTGTTGCTTTTCCTAGGTTTAACTCTTGTTCCCATTACACTAAAATTATTATCAAGTGTCATGCAGAAATAGAAAATACATTTCATCTTACCAGACTCAGGGAAACAGTATTATAAAGTAGCCTAATTGGTTTGCTTTGTGTACTCCCAAACTCCATGATGTCAGGAGAAAAAGGTGGTCAGCGCGTGTAAAACATCTCATGGTGGTATAACTGATAAGAATTGTGTGTCAAATAGACACTGCTTTTTGTCTGCTTAATCAAGGCTTATAACACTTCACTGCCTTTAATGCAATTAAAAAGCCTTCCACCTCAAAAGCAAATTATTACTATTTCTCTAGAGAAAAAATGTCTGTAGAAAAGATATATATAGGACAAGTTGTAAAAAAAAAAATATGTATGTTACATATAAAAATATATATTTAGAGTAGTTGTACTATGTAATATATATTATTATAGCATAATAATATATATGCAAAAATTAGAAAATTAGTACCTGAAGTTACTCAGGTTTATGACCTAAAAAGGCTTTAAAGAGCATTGTAGCTACATTTAATATTTGGTCTACCCAGTTTCATCCCAAAGGCATTCAGTGTGAAAGACCCCACCAACACCTATCTTACTCTATTGCGGTTTATTTATTTTTTTAATTTGTGGAGAAGTTGAGCACTATCAGACCCCTCATTACATTACTTAAGCACAGGGTTTCATAAAGAAAGGCTCCTTGCTAGAGAATGAATGATGCCAAATGTGACACCATTTTTTTGAACAAAGAGGGAAAAAGCCAGGAAACACAAACTTTTACGGCTGTACTGGGCACACTGACAGTGTAATAAAGTGAAGAATTAGTGAACAGACTGAGAAATCACTGTACTGGGGTAGAGTCAACACAAATTTTATACTGCAGTGTCATTGCTCATGAAGTGCTAAGAGGTTTGTGAGGCTGTTAATGAGCATCCAGGAAAATAACATATTCTGCTTCGATTTCTTCAACACACTTTTGACAAGGTCTGTCACTAAAGAGGTTTAAGTAGCTACTGGAGAAAAGAAAAAAAAAAATTAAAAGGACAAATAACCGGTTGTTAAACAAACAAAAAAATTGGGCATAAAATCTCTACTTCCAGTGGCTTGGGCCTTTCCATTCAGCCTTGGCTGGGGTCTGAGCCTTGTACATATCAGAACAATTGAAATAATTGGGGGGGGGGGGGGGGGGGGTGAAAAATTTGCTGTTACTAATTTATTCAGGATAGTAACACTAAAATCCAACTACAAGGATTACCAGAAATACCTTTCACAACTTTATCAGTGATTAAAATGTTAGGAGAAATTCAATGTAGATAAATGTAAAAAGAACTGTAAGAAAAGAAGAAAACAATTCCAAAAAAACCCCAATCTGGACAATTACAAGCACCAAAATAGCTGACTACACCCAAAGATGATCACAGACTTCTAACAGTTAGGTCCAAGAAAATATCCATGTACTGCATAGTAAAAATAATATATTTTTTTTTTAAAAAAAGGGCAAAAAACATCCCATGGCAAATACGCTGTTGTCTAAAGCGCAGTAAGTAGCTCTAGACCCTGCCTGACCAAGACGCACGTAACAGCAGAGCATGTGCTCTCAGCAGCAAATGCCCCCGTCGATAAAGATAACACTAAAACAACTGCTACACACAAGATCTTACACAAACACAGAAGAAAAACACCCACCTACCATCTCTGATACATCCATTGTCTGCTTTAGGACCTGTAGAACATTATCCAGTATCTGGGCACTGAATGTCATAAATAGATAAATCCCTGTGGGTGATGGTACAAGAGCAAGAAAGAGATCCAGAAGTACAGAAACCTCCTCATACACAAAAAAATAATACTGATTTTACAATTAAATTCCAAGTGAAAACAAAGATAAGGGCTTTTCAGCGTGAATGAAAAAATCTGGAGGAGGGGAAAGAGTATGTTAAAAAGTTATAAAAATCAGCAGTAGAATGTGACATGGGAATGAAATAGTCCTTGTCACTAATGGTTCAAACTCTTAGGGTATCAAAATTAAAGGAGGAGGCTCCAAACAACTACAGAGCTACTTTCACTCACTGCCTAATTCAGCTATGGAACTTGTTGCCACAGAACTTTATGGATGCTAAAAGCTTATATGGGTCCATAAACAACAAAGGAAATTCATGGCAGAAAAGAATTACTGAAGGCTATTAAGCACAGAGCTACCAGCTCCAAAGCAGAAAGGTCCGGGTCCACAGTGGATGGAGGCTGGAAGCACATACTGGGTAAGTGTCCTCGTGTGCTTTCCCCTGTTCCCCTGCCACATTGCTATTGATAAATGAAGCTGTTTTCATTCATCAAAGACTATTTAATTTTTCCCACTAGCAGCTACAAAAACATCCTCTCCTGTAAAATAACATATCACCTTTTCAATTTGATTTTTAAAGTGAGCATCTATCTTAAGATCAAGACAATGCAATGTCATTCCTTCCCAATATATTAGATAACTGAAATAATTAAATTACATCAAGGATATTCCTCTTCCATAATCTCTCTTGATGACAAGGAAATAATTTTCCTATTAGGTTTTGTACAATTATAGCTCAGTAGAATTACAGCTAGACGGTCTCGAGTTGAACTTAAGTGAAAAGCTTCATTCCTGGTTTCAATATTAATTTTTAAACAGTCTGATAATTGCTGTTACTGAATTATTTCTTGGAGTTATCACTTGTTTAACCTAGTTTTTTTAGCATGTACTCCTTTTTTTTGGTTTTTTTTGGAAGTCAGCTTGTGGTGTGATGCTGTAACGGTGAGAACAAATCCTTTTATCACGTTAAAAATACACTGAGCAGCTTTTGTAGCATTCTGTTTCAGCTTTTGAAAGCCACGAGGGTCAGAATACAGTAACATTTTCACCACTGCAGCTGGATTCATGTGAAAGCAAAGCAACTTTCAAAGCATAAATCACCGAGAAAAAAAAAAAATCAGTGTCTTCATGGAAAACAGGAAAAAATATTGGCTGGTGTTTATGACTCAGAAATTTTATTATAGAGACATAATTTGTGATGATGTTGAAACCAGTTAGGCTTCAAAATAGCATAGCAATTAATATGGCTTTGATGAGTACAGCAAAGGAAACAGAAGTAATTATCTTACTCTTTTTTCCATGGAAATTGGTTTCTGAAGTAAAGTAGCCCTTCAGGTTAAGTATTAGCAACTTACATTTGGTGTCTCATTTATGGGAACAGCTTGTCCATGTCCGTGCTCAGTCCTGCCTTTCCAACTGAGGACCTTTCCTCAGAAAGAGCTATTGGAACATCACTAAAAATAGGAGATTTCAGGGTTTCTTTTTGTTTTGCCTTTATTTATATCAGATCACTAAATTTGGAGAATGAAACCTAGTCACTCGAGATTCAACACGTGGCTTTTTTAGTGATAAATTGCAGTTTGAAGTCTCAGCTAACCTCCTAAAATGACAGCCATCAAAATGTTTTCTAGCGGAGTTACACAAGTAGGGAAAGCCTTAAGCTTCATTTCTGAAGCCAGTCTGATGATTTAGCATGATGTGCCACAGAGTGGGATCATACAAGCCCATACCCTGGGGCTCCTCTGGCTGCAAAGTCTTTCGGCAGGGACTATGAGAAAGTGCTGAACCAGGGCAGGCTGAGAAAATTAAGTTTAAACTCACATTTTGGAATTTTTTCCTTCTAATTACCCATCCTCTGATCCTCAAAATATACCCGACTTCACGAATAAATAAGCCATTCATTGTCCCATTAAAACTTCATTGTAGCCTAAAAATTTCTATGGCTGATTAAAAAATTCGGTAGATAATAGTTTATACGTTGCTGCTTTCTTCCAGTACAATGGTTTAGTGAGACTTCACATTGCACATCCACAACCACAACACTTAGCAATGTCTCTGCTCTTCCCTGTTGTGGGCGCTAGGCTGTGAAAAGAATTAGTTTTTATTTTCCCAGCCTCAGGCTTTCCCTGGGAAGACCAAGCTGCAGGGCAGCAGCCACCCACCAGCAAACCAGGAACCGTATTGCAACGTGAAATCTGAGTGAGGCCAGCAGCAGCTCACCTCAAAACTCCTAAGCAGAGAAGAATGTCCACATCGCAGGGATGCGTGGCACATCCTGACTTTGGAAATTCAGCGACCTTCGCAAAGACAGAGAGCACTTGCCAGGATCAGTAGCAGAGAGCATTTTGAGAGCCAGGGCCTGACCCTTGCACGCAGCCAGCTTAAAGACAGGGTTTCGTTTGCAGACCCCTCAATTTTGGAAGGAGGCGGCAGCTCCTACGCAGCACAGGCAACTCTTCACAAAGAGCGTGGGATAAAGGAGAGACGATGCAGTTAAAGAAAAAAGAATACATGAGGAGCAAGTAGTGTGTGAAGAAGCCAAAGAAAATGGAAGAGATTGGAATAAAGCCAGCGGCGAGGCAGAACACAGAGCGTGGTTCCGTTTAGGGGGCTCTGTTACAGGGAGATGAAGGTTAAAACCTGCCGAATTCTTTAATTCTTTAGCAAGACAGAAACATTCAGCCTTTGATTCAGTGGAGTTCTAGAAGAACATTTTTCTCCAACTGCAGCTGCATGGCTTCAGTCTCACCACAGAGTGTCACCCTCACGCCAATTATCCTGCAGCTCAACTCCGCTCTTGGGGAAAAAGGACTTTTCCATTTTTTCGTAGGAGTGGAGTCGAGCCACAGTATAGGAGGATGAAGTTTTGCTGCAGCCTTTGAGTTCAGTGCTGTCGAGTAGTTCGCTGCTAATTACTGACAAGCCAAGACACACACACACACACACAGAACTCTGGGGACTGATTAAACCATTTTCCCTCCACAAATCCCGTGAAATGCTTCACAAGAAAAACAAAGCAACCAATAGTTTAGAACCAAATTTTATTAAAGAAAAACCTGTAGTGCAGGTTCTCAGGACAAATGCATACCTTTGGATGCAGTGGAGTACACAGGTACGTATACAGTAGTTTGCCTGCTACATGTTTGGAAGCTGAAAGAGACCGTGATAAACTGTACTGCACAGTTCATCACCATCATTAAAAGTTGCCAAAAACTTGGTTGTGGATCACTAACAGATACTTGGTTATGTGTGTGCACTACATATTGCACAAGACTTTTGATTAAGCTATTAATTGTGCAATTGAATCACAGTTAAGTGTTACATTAAGCATATTCAAACATATATTTGATTTTTTTTTCCTCAAAAACAGCACGTCACTACAAAACTGCCATTAAATGTTACATATTTACAAAAATATACAAATAACACTTTTCCCCATTTATGACAATGCACCAGTTATGGATTAATTTCATTCTTCCCTTGAGCCCTGATAATGTATACAAAGAAACCTGCTCAAAGTCAAGGTCTCCTGAAACAAAATTAGGAAAAGGCATGTACTGTTTTCACAAATACTGGAATGTGCAAAGGCGAAGGGAGAGGATTGCGTAGTCACGTATGTTGAAGGTATGGACTACAGCACACTGATGCCCGCTAAGAGCCTTTACATGGATTGGAAGGGCTCCTCTGTCAGAAATCTGGTTAGAAACACAGTGTTAAGCATTTACTGATCATATTCTGGAAAAGCAGTTGCAAGTAATTCAAAAACTAAGTTCTACCTTGGCTGTAATTAGCTTACATCTATCGGAAGTACTCTCTTGCTAACTACAAGAATAAGAATTACAGATGAAAATCAGCCCATCACCTGTGTGAGTACAGATGCAGCAACGTGCCAACTGATTTTAGCCTGCAGCTACATTTCAAATTCACCGTGGGTGGGCATCTTTCTGCCATAACACAAAGCTGAACTGACAAAGTCCATGGAACTGCATGGTCATAAATTAGGTTGGAATTTGGCCCTGCAATGCCAAATAAATAATGCTCAACATGAACGACAGCGTAGCGAGAAATGCTTTGTAAATCTTCACAAGTATGTCAAGACTAGTTTTTATTTTATTGGCTTTCACAGCTTTACCAAGACCTGTAGGTCTAATTAGCCAAAAACTACAATTTGGGCTCGGTTTAATGGCCAATTTTTTCCTCCTTTTGTTCACATGGGTACTGCTAGCAAAATCTATATGATTTATCTGTCTGACTGAATGAGAGTTTTTGGACTCACCTGTGCTGAAAACAGCCACAGATGCACCATAAACATGCCAGCATTCATCCTCTAGTCTTAAAATGGAAAATTCTCCCATTTCAACTCTCATTATCTCTGCAAATCTTCCTCCAATACTTAATCCAGGGTGAACTGATATTCCTAGTGTGACTTCATAAATACAGAGCTACGATACTACAATAATTTCATTTAGGTGAGGAAGGGTGATAGTTGATGTCTCCTAAAACCACACTTGCAATCCACTGGTGTGATTTTCCTTAGGACTACCCTCCCCTTTTGCAAAGAAACATATCTGTGCTTAATGGAAAGCTAAATCACAGTAGCTGTACATATTTGTAAAAATAAGTAGTAAGTAAAGCACAAAAGTAGAAGCTTCCCAACATTCCCTGCCAGCTGAGCCAAGTTCCCCACCTCTTCCAATCTGCTATTCCTCTGTAAATTTTTTCTTGGTTTTTTTTTTCCTTAGCCACACAAGAATAGGATAAAAATGAGTTAAACCCATTTTGACATCAACGCAGCTTACTGGCAGAACCACAATCAGAGAAAAGCAACTCAGAAGAGACCGGGATCAAGAGGGGAGAATTCAAGCATACTTCTCCATTTGATTACATTTTCCCTCCAGAGCCTTCTGCACTGCAGCAAGCACAGCCCATGACATACACCCATGAGGAAATAAATCATAGCTTGTCAGTGACAAATAAAAAAAAGGAGCTATACTCAAATGTCTGGTGTGTATATGAAATAGGAGAACTCTGTGTTCCTAAAATTAAAATTTCTAGTCACACATTCAGTAAACTCCAGTGGCTGGCATTTATCCTAAGGAATACTATACCAACTCCACTCATCCTCTCTAAACATTATAAAATTATAGCTCTTAGAGGGATTGTAGTAAATTACATTTAAGCAGTATAAATCCAAGACAGAGACCCTATAAAATAATTCTTCTCCCTTGCCTCCTAGCTCAGTGCTGTGCTAAGGAGGAACACCATCATCAAATGCTACGGTCATCTCAGAAGAAAACCTCCGTTGCAGCTACCTCTGGAGCACACATACATGGAACCTGGCTCCTGGGAAGCAACCTCTTTTCCATGTACCTCAAAAGCAGGATGTTGTTTTGAGTCAAATCCCTCTTAAATTATAGGTAGAAATGTTGATAATTTTGCACGCTCCTGGTGCTGCATCAATTTAAACTCATGGTTTAACGCCTCTGTATGCAACCAACAAAACTGAAAATAGTGGCCATTACAAATTAAAGTAAGCTCCAAGGTTTACGCAAAACAAAATCAACAACTTGCGGCAAAATAATAAACACTGGTAACACTGACTTTCTCCCTGCTTTTCCTTGTCCTGTTTAGTCTCGTGGTGCCCTCCCACCCGCATCTCTCTCACACATGCTCCCTCCTCTCTAACACAGGCTCTACCCTAACAAAGAAACTGCTGAGCTTTTCAATTATCTTGCCCCCACCAACTCCTCCAAGTTCCCCCAACAAGAAGATTCTGCCAAACCTATGTGATGACCTTACTTAAACCTCTATTTTATGGAACTTGAACGCAAGCTATTTGCCTCTGCCTCCAGGAAAGGCAGCATACAGACCTATCCCACAAACCTGACAAGTCAAATTGCTCCCAAGAGGAATGATTCCTGGTCCTGCTCCTCTGTTAGCAATGGACCCTCTTTACTGCACCTATTCTTCGGCTTCAGCTTGTTAACAATTTATCTAAAAGGCTATGTACTAGCCTGGGGCTCAATATTTCCCATATTGAAATGCAAACTCTGCCCAACGGCCTGGCCAGGTGTCTCTGCCCAACCTTGCTGCAATTCTGCATCTGACAGTTTGACGGGCTGGCAAAACAAGCCAGCTCTTGCTCTGCTCCAGGAAACTCATGCAAATGCCACGTCTCATCCCCATAACCTGAAATGAGGCAGAAGGAGGCATTTGGGAGATAATGGGTATAGCTGTCTGTCAATTAAATATATATTTTCCACTACAGAGAGACAGCAAGGTCAATATATACATGGATGAGAGAGGAAAACGCTAGTTATAAGTCTATTATTCTTCCAGGAAGTACAACACTCGCCCACATCTCAGACTAGGAATAAGTGCTCTCTGGGACAAACAGCTGAGAGAAGTCCTGTAAAGGCTAAAGAGAAGAATTCCAGAAAGATTTATACAAGATAAGAGCCAAAATTAAAAGTGAGAGGATTAAAAAAACTACAACTGGTAAAGAAACAGGAAGAAAGGACCGCAGAGAGACAAAGCATGGGGGAACTACACCAACCCAGATAATACAGCAGAGCTCAGAGAGACATGGATGGGAAAGAAATTGTGATTCTTCTTGATACCACTCAGGACATAGTAGGGTGCATATTCAAATCAAAACATAGATAGAACATAAACAGAGGAGAATGGAAATTCAGACAATTTTTTCTATAAAGTGTCACCAATTACTTAGCAAAATGTTGGATGCATTAAACAATGCGGGTCACTTCTCTGAAGAGTTCAGCATCTCAGAGGAGTGCATGTACAACCAAATGGAGCCAGCGAATTGGCCACTGCCCAGATTTGTGATGATATTCTGTAATCTTAACCATATAAATCCCCTTCTGTGAATCTGGGACATAAGCAGTGTATTCAAATATTCTCCTTTAGATTAGTTTTATCATTTGCAAACTGCCTAGGGTTCAAGTTACTGATGTTTGGGGTGCACACTTCTTCTACATAGCCCAGCCCGTTCATAATCCATAATAAGAATGTCTCAAAAACTGTGTGGCTACAAGTCTGCTCTTTTCCTATATGAGCTGTTCTCATTAAAATGTATCTCCTTCACCATTTCAGAAAGATTTCCTTTTTAAATTGTTTTAATTAATGAGCAAATGCTGTGAATTAATACTTTTTTAAAAACATAGAATAAGCCAATTCTTGTCCCTTTGATCTGCAAGAACAGACGCTGTCACTAAGAACTAAATATAAGTATCAAAAGCTGACTAAAATAAGCTACAAATACATAGAAATATAAGACACACTAAGAAAGTTATTTGGAACGCCTAGCCTTCCTGGTGATTAATATACTCATTATACCACTAAAAATATGCGCAACAAAGGCATAGTATTTAAGTAGCACCATGTAATGCTGCACGTATTATTGCTGCCCAACAGGGCTTTATGTCCACCCTATTGCAACAAATTAGTGTAAAGATGTAAATTCTACAGAAACTCAGAAATTATGTCTGATCATTGTCTGATCAATAAAGCTCAAGTTTGTGTAATGGTTTCAACTGTTGCAAGGAAATAATTTTAAACAGAATTACTCGTGTAAGGGAAAGAATCCACTTTTTTTTTTTTCAGGGCTAATAAATGTCACTCCTAAAAGAAAATCAATCTGGAAGGAGACAGAGACAAAAAGTATGCAATTAAGAACATGTATTTTTAGAGATGCTATTAAAAAAAGCATTACAAACCATAACAGCTCTTTGATAAGTTTTTTGTTTTGTCCAGCATATTCATAGCCTAGCACTGTTCACCTAACTATATTGTTGCCCTTCAGAGTACATATTCCTAAGCCTTTCAGGATTTCTTGTCTTGGTCACTGTCTTCCAGAAGATATCTCAGCTACCAGCACATAAACAGGCTGAAAAAGGTAATTCTGACAAGCCTGAAATATGAAGGGAAGGGGAAAAGAAAGAAAAAAAAAAAAAGGATGAAAACAATGAAAATCTCTCATTTGGTCATACATGGCTTCATAATTCATATTTTAAGTAATTCGCTACTCCATTTAAAAGAATGAAAAAGGCCAGGGCTGAAAACTTCAAGAAATGAGATCTCACATATTAAAAATCATGAAACTAACTTGCTGTATGTATCAATTGCGGGGGGGGTGGGGAGAGAGGAAGAAAGAGGAATGTATTCCTTAGTCTTCACACCATCCTGAAATACCATTACGTTACTTCCCTGATGGTATGTATAATCCTCTCTGCTCTACATACCATACTTGAAAAGAAAGGAAGAATGAAAACTTTGTCCACGCGACATTCCCATTCAGATTTGGGAAGCGAGCTGTTCTAGTCCATCTCAACACTGAGAAGCCCTTCTGCATTCCCTCCAGCTTGAGGTTACAAAACAAACTGGAAGAAAAGCTGCCGAGGTGATCCATTGGGTGAGAAGGGCTGACTTAGGAAAGAAGATTAAAAAATTAAGAGAGCACAGCTTGACATTTCCCAAAGACTGCAGGGCCAGGCTTTTAATTGCAAAAGCTAACCGGGGGTCTGAGTTATTTCAAAATTTGTCACTTTGATGATTATAGTCTGAAAATAAGTGAAAAACATCACATATATATACATGACAGGAATAAGCATGTATTTAAATGGCACTGAGAGGGCTAATGCTGAAATACTGAAAGGAAATACGGAACATGAAAATATAGACTTAACATTAGGAAAATGGTCTGAGCAGATCCTGTAACTACTTCTAGGCAATTAAATGCTATTCTAATGGAAGTTTTAGAAAGACTTTCTCAGTAAGATTAGGCTATATGCCAGTCTCATAAAGAAATTTGTAGAGGCAATGTGCAATTGGGACTAGAACAGAGAAAGTGAGCCAGGAAGCAGCTTTCTGGTTGGACTTAGAAGACACAACAAAATTTTGCATCGCAGGAATCAATATTTATAAAGGTAAATGCTTATACATTTCTTCCTGGTGGAAAGACAGTATTTTGGGAGAAATGTGCGCTTACTTTCATCTAAAACTCTGAAATAAAAATGAAGATGGAAACAATATAGCAGTATCAATCAATATACAATAACAACTCCAACTGTCAGGGATCCTGCAATGAAATAAAGATTTTAGTCTCTCTTTTCCCCTCCAAAGCCTCATTACTAAAAAATTACAAAACATTGTTTTATAGGAAACATAGGAAAAATCTATGACTGAAATTGTCATTGATTCTATCAACTTAGCAACGTTGCATTCGACCTGAAATAACACTAGAAATTCAAAGCATATCAGAACCACTGGTTCATCATCAAAAAGTTACTGCAAACAAATGCATGTTTTTAATTTCCTAAAAATAATAAAAAAACCCCCACATTTCTTTGAGCATGTATTTGTGTAAGGAGGATGGAAACCACTGCAGTTCCATTCTGCTGAACTCTGTTAAAGAGACAGCATGCAGTGGCAGAGTATTCCCTCTACAGGGATGTCTCATTGGACCTAAAACACAACTAACCAGCATAATAATTTCAGGTGAAATCTGCTTTCTACTAGGAACTACTAATAGCAAAGTGCTGATTCGTCTCTGTCTGTCCAGAGACATCTACTTTATATGAATAAACACTTTACTCCTCCTTACACCGTCACTGAAAGCAGAAAACTCATCAAGAAGGATATAATTCAATGAGAATATCCTAAAACAGTTCGAAGAAATTGGATGTGAATTGGAGATAACAACATCTTGCCTCAGGCTGGCACCTTCTATTTCTTCACAGTCATTTCCACCACCCTCTTCTACAGGGTATAAAACCATGAATTGGTTTATATCACTTTTATTTTTGAGAAATTAATTTGCATTGTGTGTGGATTTTCCCTAAATGCCTTCTGAGTATTTCTGAGCACTTTATATGAATGGACCATTGCAAAGACATATAAAACATTCAATGTCAAAAGGGAAAGCAAAGATAACAGCCGTAAATCTTGATGGCTCTGTTAGGATGCTTCAAATCAGTACTGCTTGGAGCATTCTGAAAAGTACAAGGGTGTTCTTGGAATTGCAAATACATAAAAGTTTAAGAAGGCCAAAAGATGTAAATGAGGCCAATACACTGCCAGTTTTGTTGGTTTCAGTATAGTTTAGTATCAATGTTGATAAGTATCACTGTACCCATTATTATAAGGCTTTTGAACAAATAACACTGCAGAAAAGCAAGTTTAAGATACCAGCGTGGCTTTGCAAGATCACAGCCGATGTTGCAATACTACCATGAAATAACATGTTCCAATAACATTTTTTAAATCAAATTATTTTTTTAAAACAGTGATGTACCTTTTTCAGATTACGCATTTTTTACATTTATATATAATTGCCTCTTGTTTCAGTAAACAACCTTTAACACCAGCAATAATTACAAGTAAAACAAAGAGAACAAAAGTATTAATAATTTATGTTGACAAAATTCTTTCACTCTGAAGATCCTGAACAAACAGTGATTAATTTAGCCTCACAATACCCCTGTGAGGTAGGTAATTACTATCAGCCCAATTTTACAGGTGAGGAAACTGAGGCACATACAGGTTAAGCAACTTGCCCAAAGTCTGCGTATAGAATCCAGGTACCCAACAGCCATCTTCTGTTTCTTAGCCACCAAATCACCCTTCCTCACTAACAAATTTAACCAGAATATGTACAAATACTGCATGTGTGTGTGTGACCAGCGTTTGTGCGTAGAAACAACTCTGTTTCTGTATATGCATGTATCAGTATTTTAGATCCTTATAAAGGGTAAAATGCTAAGATGTCATGGACGTAGTTCAAGAGATTCGAAACCTGGCACTAGCAAGACTTTTCATTTAAAGATAAATCAAGATACCATGAATGGAAAAATGGTAATGGCACTTTCTCAGTTTTAAAATAATTCATTTTAAAGTTATTCTTGCCAGGGAATCAAAGGTTTCCTTTATTATCGGCTGGGTATTATTAATACAGTTACGGCAACACTGACAACTCTTTAGAAAACAGTGTTTTTAAGAAATGACAAACCAACCTCACAGGAGTGCTGCATGAATCAAATTAATAAGCATCGAAAAACATTATTACAGGCACTATTTTGTGCTAAGTGTTAATTAGAGTACCAAGCAGTTAAATATTCTATGGCGTTCCAAAAGGCTCCTGTTACCAGAGACACAAATCACCCTGTATTAACTGTATAAAAATAGCCGTTAAAGCATAAATTAGATGTGTGACCTAGTTCCAACAGTGTCCTTCGCCAATCAGACAAACTGTGGGAGAACAACTCCAAGCTAGAATTTCTATTCCATCCCTTATCCATGAGGCTAGCCCGCTACTCACCTGCCCTATACAAATAACCCCCTTCAGATCTACTTCATGGAACAAATAAGCTGTTTGCAATAGTATTTTATTCTCCGTTCCAGCTCATTTCCACTAGAAAAAGCATACAGGGCTGGTGAGAACAGAAAGCCTCTGGTGCAACGATCCCGAGAGTTTCCAATGCACAGCACATTTTGTTTTTGCACAGCTTTTCAAGAAACCCAGACTGAGATACATCGAACACCTTGGATTTCTATGCAGTCAGGCATCCCACAGTCCGCTAGACCACTGCTTCTCTGTAAATCAGTTTGCAGGGCACTCTATAACTACAGAGGCAGAAATTTTAGAACAATTTTTGAAATTATTTTCCTGAGGAGTTTGCAAGCGCTCTTCAGAATCTTCACTTAACTTTTCCACCTAGTTCCTTACAGTAAGTTCATAGTCCAGGTTTTCTTGTGCTTTATATAGACATCCTGTGGGGTTTGTAAGAGCCTACAGTACTACACTGAATCATTACATCCCAGCCTGTTGCATTTGATGACAATATGCTTTAGGCTATCCACAGCTACACAGAATGCATACAGTAATTTTAAGACAGATCTCTTCTGTCTTGCCAGAATTCATTATTTTCTGTTTGTTTATTCAGAAATAATAAGCTGTAGTTAGCTATCTGTATCCTCCTTAGCAAGGTGGTGTGCGAGCTTGCCACTAGCATCAGTATGACATTCAGTGAGTAAAGAGCTATTTATTCTCTATCGAAGGCAAAAAGTGAAGAGATTATATAGGTTTCTGAGAGAAGCATCCTAATTCCAGGCAGCCATGATACATAGGATGCCAGATGTTTAAACTCATCACACCACCGTTTTTTTTCTGCACAGCTCCATAAACGCCAGGGAAAAGACCAGCAGGGTGTGGATTCATCCCATTGCTGCTTCCCTAGGGATGCAGAGGTTGGGACTAGGAAACTCTGCCCACCTCTCAAAACTGGAATTCGGAAACTCTGACCTGACTCAAAAACCCTTCTGCAGGCAGCTCCTTCAGAAGCCCAACCATCCCCCCTGCAGAAACAGGGGCCAGCGGTTGTAGGGACTGAGTGACACCCTGTCATGATGGAAAGGAAACACGAACACCTGAATCACCGCCCATCACGGCCCTCCAGATTGTCAAATCAACCCAAGAGGCAAAAGTCAGATAAGAGTTTGCCCACCCCTGCCTGCAAGGGCAAACAGCCAGGGAAAATCCCAAAGAAGGATATGGGTGGGAAGGGGATGGCTGTGCTACCCAGTCCTGCCCAGAGGAGAGCTCTGACCTACTCGGCACCTCTGACCTAATAGGAAGTTTTTAAAAAATAACCATACAAAGAAAGAGACTTAAAAGAGGTATTTACACTCTCTGGAAATCTAAAAAGAGACAGGCCACCAGCACAGGGTTTTACAGGATAACTCATCTGGCAGCTGCCATCGTCCTAGAGGTGCTCGCTCAGGAGACAAGAAAGAGCAACTGAAATGACTGTTCACAAGTGAAGGCACCTGGTCTGGAAATAGCATCAAGCTGGTGTTTTTCTTTCACACGGGATGGGATTGGGGAAGATACTAGTGCTGATGGTTTGTCAGGACTGGCTACACTTAGAAGAGCATTATCCTATATTATGAGATATCTTAATTAACAGTTTACTTCTTTTAATTCACAGAAGGGCCTAAGCCTAAATTCATTAGATTGTCTCACACATGTTTAAACTAAGAGCTTGTATTGACTAGGAGCGCATTTATCTCCTTGCTTAGTCCTCTCCCAGTGCAGACACACTTGGCCTCCTGAAAAAATGTCATTGTGATCAACCAACCATCTGTTCTGGTCTAGTCACTTGTGTAAAAAACACCTTTTCAGGCTGAAGAGTTCCAGCCTTCTGCTGAATACCTCAATTAAAAATACAGTTAAAAAGTTACAGTCAATCCTTCTAAAAATAAACATAAAGAACTAGAGCATATACAGAAAAGAAAGAAGGTGGCACTGAAGGTGCCCAGGGCTACAAATTTGCTACCGTAGTTTGAGTTTCAATCCTAACGAATTCCCAGGCGACAGAGTGAACACAAGACGTATTAGACTTCTTCCCCGGTAACTGATGATGGACACTTTTTTCCACGGGACTGATAAGGAATCTCCTCTCCACCAGCATTTACAGCCATATTTGCAATTTTGTGACATCACCAGGGAAAAATAAAACGATACAGAGAAGAGTCTTTCGGGTTTTATGTTCAGCTGTTAATATCAGCTAACCAGGTAACTGTGCATCTCTCTGGAGTTGATGCTCAAAACCACGCCTGAGTGATTGCCTACAAAAATAAAGAAACAAAAGGCCAGCATTAGTGTATTTCAGGCACTTTACAATAAATCCCCCTTTTATTGCAGGGACAGGTCAATCGCATAGAGAGTGGCTTTATCAAACAACAGGTCAGGTGAAGGTTGGTGCAACAGCTCCATGTACCTACAGCATACTTTCGCGCAAAGCTTTTGCTCATGGTGGTGTATTTGTGGCGAATTCCTAGTGTTTCTATCCCAGTGACAGCATAAGTTGGTTCTCTTTGTGGCTTAAAAAGATGTAGTTGTCTCGAGGGGTGCAGGTGAGGGAGGAGAATGGAACCTGAGGCGTCCATTCGACATGCCACTGACCTGGGACTGGACACTGACCGGCATCAGCAATAGGGGAACTCTGTAGCTGTTCAAGTTGCCACTTCTCCCAGAAGGAGTCACTGCAAGGTAATGGTGTTGAGGAGTCCCAAGGTGGGGGTTGCGATAAAGTAGGCAACATAAAATATATAGAAAACAAAAAAAGTGGATGGGTGAGTCTGGAAATACTGTACTGTGGAAATTCAAAAGTTATGAGAAGAGAGAGAACAATCAGAAACCCAGGCCTGTAACTCCCTGCTGTGCATGGAGCAGAGGCTGCTACTGACATCTCCCAACAGGGAGGGAGAAAGCTCACCCGAACTAGAAGGGATCTCCACAGCATAGGAACCTTCTGCAAATAATGTTGTAAAACAGAATTTAATATAAAGCAGGGATTATAACATGTTTCATACTCTAGCCAGATAAAATAGAGGAGTATCATTCACAGGAATATTTTCTTGGCAGTACTGAGCAATACCGGAGCTAGTGGAAAGTATTGCAAGCAACAAAACAGTACAGCGAGCAGAAGTATAGTTTTATGTCTTAAATAAGTCTTGTGTCTAAAAGCTGTACCGTAGCTGACGAATATGGATGATTATGATCCACAGAAATGAACTCTTTACATTCCACTGGAAACGCTGCTGGTGTTGACAACCCGGCAGAAGCACAGATCACCTCGAAATCTGTATTTGCCTTAAGTTTCACATCAAAACGTCACCTTGCACTCTTTAGCCCTAATAATGCTCTGCCCAGATAGAAGATTTTTTTTCTCCATGTAAGGAGTGCAGGGCAAGTACAGATTATTTCTGAATGCATTACAAATCAGGGTAGCATCTGTGTATTCCAGCACCCCAAGCTGCCTTATATAAATATGCCTTAAGGGATTTTCTACCATTAAAGAAGTTATGCTTTTGTACGTTACTAGAGAGGGTTTTGAAAGCTCCACTTTAATAGTCATGTCTGCAAAGACTTTGTTAGCATTCAGCCTTCTCTTCTAGAGACCTTGGAGATGAGTTGATCAAACAATTTTAACATAGACTTTGTTTTTCCAGGGTTGTTTCTGGACCTAACTCCGGTAGGGTCAGGAGTGCAATCAAGGTTGTCTTGCAAAATCTGAATGAAAACACAGTGATACTCATACAGAAAAGTTGTCAAAGAAAAGATAGAAATACACCAAGCAAAGCAGGAGGCTGGATTCTTCCCCTGTGCTCAAAGCAAACGCCTCCAAGAACCTAGAAGCAGCACACAGTTCCGCAAGTGAAAATAAAGACATCGACAACAAACAATAAAGGTGAAACCCAAGATAAAGAAATCTCTCCTCTGCCAAAATTCTGTCCTTCCCCAGGCTATCTGTGGTGCAGCTAAAACACATCTTCTTTTGTGGGATCAGGAAGACATCACAGTTGCCTGTTACACCATGAATCTGCTGCTACAAATCCCGAAGGCTTTGGGTTATCTGATTTATTTTCACAAAATGTGTAGAAATGGAACTGGGGAGCTTTTTTCATTGTCCTACACTTTGCAGCCTGTGGCCTGAAAGCAGCCTTTAACACAATGGTAAATTTTACAAGAAATGAACTTTATAGATCAGCAATCTATGTTACATTAAAAATAACCACAGGGTGCCAGGATATACAATTCCACTCAACATTGAAATCATTTTCACTGAGAGACATTCACAGAAAGTTTCCCTCGTGCGTTCCTTATGACCACCCCATGAATACCAGAAAGCTACCGGCTAAAATAGGGAAGACTTATGATACTTTTTATACAGGAATAAATTTAATGTTTCTAATCATGAAAATTTTAAATGCCACTGCTGTATGATGGCAAATATAGCAATGGATCTAGATACAATCCATCTGAAGTCATGGAAACATTGACTCTACAAATCCTTCTGGCCTAAACACCATTTTCCAGTAATACAGGGGATTATTGGGTTAATTCAAACGTTACCTATTATATTTTGTGCTACTGAATTTCTCTCCAAAATTGTCGAAGTCTCCTGACATTAAACTGTACTATCTCTGCACTCACGCTCTATATAGCATGTCATCCATACATTAGCCTGTATCACAAGCAAGCCAAAAGAAGATAACTGAGATAATCCTCTGCTGGCAGGGTACTATTTGTATCCTCCTGAGTCTGAGCAGAAAATGAAAAAAAGCTAAGATAAAAATGAACATCAATTAAAAATCAGTTACTTACGAAAATTTATGAACTAAAAATTAAGTTACCTCTTGCGTTACCTAGCGTTTGAGAGTCCAGATCATCATCAATAAACTCCTCACCCTGGATGATGTTCTGGGTGTCCTCACTATGATTAACAGGGCTTGTCATCTCCTGCTCTTTTTCATTGTGCATCTGGGCATAGACATTTCTGCCTGGCAGTTTCCTAAATTGGACAAGGAGAAAAAGTGTTGTGACAGAGTTTCCTTCATGTTGCATGCACACTGGCATCAGGGCAGAGCTTCAGCAGAGCAAAGCACACCAGAATCACAAAATAGCACCAATCCCACCCTTCCTTAATTCTGAGTTCACAACCTAAACGTACCAACTCCTTATTCTCAGTCACAGTTTTACATAACTGCCTCACTACAATGTGCATACCAACGTAATAATTAAGCATCAATTCCTTGATGAAGATTGACAGACAATGAATAATAACCAAAAAACTCTAATCCTAAACCCACAAAAAAGCTTTTTTTAAGAACTCAAGCAATAAAAAGGCCCAACAGGCATTCATTCCTGGCTCCAGGTGTCTTCACAAACATTAAACTGGGTTGCAATCATCATTCTCTTGTGAGACCCCACCTCCAGGTACTGCTACTCCAGTACTGTGTTCAGCTCTGGGGCCCCAAACATAAGGACATGGACCTGCTCCAGCAGGTGCAGAGGAGGACGACAGAGATGTTCAGGGGTCCTCCTATGAGGACAGGCTGAGAGCGTTGGGGTTGTTCAGCCTGGAGAAGAGAAGGCTCCAGGGAGACCTTATAGCAGCCTTCCAGTACCTAAAGGGGGCTACAGGAAAGATGGAGAGAGACTCTTTTATCAGGGAGTGTAGTGACAGGATGTGAGGTAACGGTTTTAAACTGAAAGAAGGTAGATTTAGATTAGACATTAGGAAGAAATTCTTTATTCTGAGGATGGTGAGATGCGGAAGAGGTTGCCCAGAGAAGTTGTGGATACTCCCTCCCTGGAAGTGGTTCAAGGACGGTTGGATGGTTCTTTGAGTAACCTGATCCAGTGTGAGGTGTCCCTGCCCATGGCAGAGGGGTTGGAACCAGATGATCTTTAAATAAGTCCACTCTAAAGTTGCTTCCAACCCAAACCATTCTATGATCACATTTCCCTGGTGAGGTGGGCTGACACTGAAGGTGTGTGATAGCATCAAATAGCACTCTCATAATCCAGCAGGGTTGAGGAGAAAGAACCAGAAGAAATCCAGAAAACAGGGAATGGAAAGGGAGCGAAGAGTGAAGAACCAGGAGGCCAGGAGCAAATGGTAAGTAGTAAAGAGGTAAACAGGCATCAATAAGGGCAAATAAGATGACAGGAAAGGTTAGTGAAGTTAAGCAGGCAGCACTGAAGGAGACAGAGTAGACCTTGGCCCAGGACTACTGGGAATTGCTGAATTAGACACAACTTTCCATAGCAGACAGCATTTAATTCATTCATTCTGATTTGAACCTATAAAAATAATCAGGGACTTCTAACTTCGTAACAGAATTTATGATTTAAACATTTCTAGAGAGCCATATCCTTTGTTGTAGCTGCAGTCACCTGCAATCTGCCTGGGCACATAAGGACGTCCTTTCCTAGGCACAAAGCAGACACTTCGGATTCGGGTGTTGCAGGTTGTGAGCTCTGTTTCCTACACTGCAAGAAGCAGCTTGACAGCTTGATCAGCAGATCAACACTGTTGAAGTCTGTGCTTAAACACAGATTATTGGAATGGGCAGATCATAAGAAGATAAAAACGGCTTGAACTTCTGAGGTTAAGCTGCAGTTTCTGCTGAGCTCCCTTAGACACTGAGAATACAGAAAAAGTGACTCTAATTTTTAGGTGTCTCTCTAAGAACGACCATCTTCTGCTCCATATTCTGGCAGCAGTTTGAAAGCTGGACAAATACATGGGTTGCTCTGTTTTCTCTAGGCTTTTGAAGATGACCTGTCTTTAAATGTAATTTCAGAAGAAGGGTTCTTTACCAGGTGGCACCATCTTAGTTTGAGACAAAACTCACTGCAGAAAACTTTTTTTAACTGCACCTTCCATTGCATCAAAGTAATTAGAATAAATAGAAATTACTAAACAATGGAAGACAACTGAAGAGGATCTCCTCCCTTTAATATGAACTATGCAAGAAATGAATTGCATCCTATATACCTATGTATACACACAGATATCTGTATAGGTATGAGTACACACACACACACAAAGTTATATATATACAGAAATCAGGTATTTTACCTCATTATTTATAAGCAGTACAAAATAAAAAAATCTGATTGCTCTTGCTCTTTGTCTCAGTGATCAGGGAGTAAATAAAGCACAGGGCTAACCAAATACAAAGGATAAGGATGGAAAGAAGGTCTGATAGCACAACACAACTATTATGACCACTTCAACAGGTCCAAGGGCTCCTCCAACACAAACACACATAAAGCCAAGCTCTGCATCACTCTCCTCCCATTAACTGGATGAAAAAAGCCACATTGAAAGGGGGAAGGACATTCCTCATTACCAAAACAAATACATTAGGTAATTATTTTTTACTTTTTTCTCTAGGGCCAGTAACTCCAGACTGTTTTTAATGTGTCTGCTAATGAAACTGGTCATGCAGAGAACAATATTGCTCTCAATCAGGCCTGCATCAAACCTGTCAAATTGCTCACTTTCAGTCCACTGCCAAATGCCTAAGGGAAACAAAACCCAGAGGAACGACTTTGCAACACATCTGCAGAATTAGCACATATGTTTCTGCAATAATTAGGGGACCTTCTCAAAACTCTATTTGACAGATTCTAGAAGCATCAATGACTTTATTAAAATATTTTTGACATAATAAAAATGTTCTCCATCTCAAACCCATGTGGCACATCAGACCTTTGTACTTAAGTAAAGGGAGCAGAGCTGCTAGTCGAACTGTTGTCTGCCCAGGCTGAAGGACCTGTCTGAAGCCAGGTCAACAAGGTGTGCCCTTTGGTGTAAATCCTGAGGCTTCAACTCAGGACTCTAGCAAGACTTACTAGTTAGAGATTAGCACAATCAAAACACATATTAAGGGGTTCCTGAATGAAGAAGCTTCACATGTTCACAAATAACCATTAAACATATTGTTGTTAAAAGCACTTCTTTATAGGTTATGGGTAAAAGGAGAAAAGGAGTAAGCTGTTATTTCTCACTCACCTAACCCTTACGAGCCCAGTCCTGCTAAGCACAGATCCTTTGATGAAGGTATAAAAAGTTGAGGTACTCAGAGACTTGTCCATACGTTCCTTTGCTCCTGACACTTACAGAGGAGGGCATCTTAGATTTCTTAGTATGGATGGGAGGAAGGAGAATACTACAGGTCTTGTGAAGGCATACACTGTAGGCATTTGACCTTTTATACATTATAGGGATCTCTACGTGTTTCATATTGGTTCAGTTCTACAAGGGAGAGACTCAACCAGACTGAAGAAAACAATAGTTCAAGCCTTTTCAAGAGGCATTTTTAACACATGTGCCAGATGTTCTGTTCATAAGGGACAACCACATTGGGGGATGAAACAGGATGTGGATACTGAATCCTTGCTAAAGATGGGCCCGATTCTGGCAATTTTCCAGTCGCTCCTCACTGCACTAACATGTAGGAAGAAAGCTGCTACACCTAATTATATGGAGAAAAACCCTTGTGTACCCTGATGTGCTTTGCTCTTCCTTAAGGAAGCAATTTATGTTGAGTCCAATGTAACTGTTTGAAGTAGGCAGAGCTAAAATGCTTGGGTCTACATAAAAGACTACTGTGAAAACATGACAAGACATGAAATTTCACCCAAGAGATTTATATCAGCAATATGAAAATTGAAAGCACACTTATAGGAACAGAGAAAAAGATTACGCAATAGTTTCCTTTGGAGGTTTACTCTTCAGCTGCAAAATGCATGTGCTTCGCATCCATCACTGGAGACAATTACCTCTGCTGAGCAGCACTCCATGGATTATATTTTATTTCCTTTTGTTTCCTCTGTAGCATTTTATTTCAATCATGAAGAAGAAATATTCATGCCTGCTTTGAGGATCATAAGTCTCCATATGAACTGGAGACTTAATTCTGCACAGAAATACTAATGAACATTGCAGCACATGGCTTTCACCAAGCTCTCCAGGTCCCACACCTTTTAAAAGATACTCCAGAAAGCTTTTTTTTTCCTTCCCTATATTAACAAATTCTCATCAGTTCATACCCGAAACTGTTTGCACTTAAAAGTGTTCAGGAGTAAGGAGCAGCAGGAGGGGGATGAGATATTGATTCCCACTTATTTAAAGTCTCTAGTTTATTTGGCTTTCAATTCCTTCCTTGTGGAGCCAATATTCATTGGCCTTTATGCAACTTCATTCATTTTCCAGAGGCTCGATTAAGATTCTGTTTAGTATAAAAAATAGGAACATATTCATATGGCAAAGGATATAGAATAATGTAGCAGTCTCTTGGAACTTAAATAAAACTAACAACAATAATAATCCATTAAATAGAATACTTTATTGTGGTGTTGGCTTTATTATGTTTGGATTAATGTTCAGATGACTGACTTCTTTGTGCTTTAAGGCACTCCTGATTTACTTGCCTCTTATTTCAGAAATCTTTTCTACATGCTATTACTTTGATTTCTGAGGAAGTTCTTATGAAATGTTATGGATCATTAAATTAGTGCCTGGTTTTTTATAATAAAATGGCATGGATTGGGACTAAACTTGCTCTCATGGAACATAAAAGTAGTATAAGCAAGGTGGGGAAAAAAAAGATAGCTTTTCTCAGAGACTGGAAATGAGATAGTAAGTCAATGAGGCAGAAAGATAACACAGTTCTGCTCCAGATTGTGGAAATAACCCAGGAGGGGGTTCATTTACCAAAAGTGGCACTTGATAGTAGCACGGAAAAAAGGAATACACGCAAAAATGGTATAAATTTAGCTGAAGTAGATTCACAGCAATTTGTGAAAACAACGTACGCATCTTTAAGTGCACAATTGAATTTGCTACTATTAGCCAGGTAAAATACCTAAGTAGAAAAGCCAATTATTTGCTCTGGTTTGGCTACTCCAGTATCCTGTTGTTGTATAGAAGTTAAAAAATAAGAAAAGGCTGATTTCAGATCTTCCACTAGTAACATAATTATTATATGGCAGCACTGATGTGGCTAGAACAGAATCTTCCTTTCCTGCACTCTGCCTAGTGTAGACAGTGCTATTTGCTTTCTCTATACTGTTGCCCAGGACCCTACACCATAGAAGTTTGCTCTGAAAGGATGATGAAATCTTTTCTGGATGGCGACTTGAAACCCACAAAAAAATACAAACATTGTTTCAAAGGGAATAGAATAAGTGCTCTTTTACTGAACCAGATCTAGTGAAGATGCTATGGTATAGAAAAAATATATGCAGGTCCCAGACCTGCATTAAAAAGTGGGCCTGACTTCTCAAAAATATTTTCCAGCTGCTTCATATTGTTCTGGTCAAATGAAGCAGCTGTAGTCCATTTTACCCGGATGCTTACACAACTGAAACGTACGAGCGAGTATTGTAACATATTGTTTGCTTGAGGTATCAGATTGGAGATTTCCATACTTGGAAAATGAGAGCAAAGAAAAGGCAAATAATTCTTGGCTTGCCCACCATCCGTGTTCATTGGCTGCACTGCCTCTCGTGCCACAGCCACAGATTAAGCAGCTGGGATATTACCTCTCACTCCTTACTGCCATCCTGAAAATTTTCCTCCAAACTACCTAAACCAATCTTTGTTTATTAGTGGAATATGAGTAGAATCAGTTTTTTAAAACTCTAACTATTTATCATTTAAAATTTACTTTTCATTTACTGGGTAATAATAGCCTTAATCTGAATTGTGTACCTACTCTGATCACAAAGGATCAAAACCCTGCACGTGTCAAGACTTTTTGGCTTTTTTTTTTGTTGTTGTCTAAAGCAACAAACCACTTGAGATTGCCAGGAGTTACTCCATGAGCTCCAGGGACTCCAGCATTGTTTTTCCGAGCACACGTTCCTTGGGAGAAGTGGCTGGATGCACAAACAGACCATTAGATAAAATGGGGGCAGAAGGGGGGGGTGGGGGGCGAGGGGCCACAGACAGACAAAATTATAGATGCTTCCAATTTTACTGCATATAAGAACAGAGGGCAGCAGCCTTCTTAGTCAGTGTTTGGGATTAGGGTATATTGAAAATGATATAACCTGCAGTCACCTAATCATTAACTAGACAGTCATGACAGCTATGATTATCCAGCAGACTCTACAATTTTAGTTTTGATTACAGTAGTGGGAAATAATACAATTTTAATATTTTCTTTTTAATGGACATTCCTTCAGGGGTGATGAGACTGTGCTGGCTTTTACTCTGCATATAATCAATCAGCCAAAATCCCACTACCTCTATATGATGCTGCCTCTGTTTTTCCCCTAACTCCCTACTTAATTAGATAAAATACTCTCTTCATTTTCTGCCTATGAGGCATTTGACACAGAATCTTACGCAGGACTCTTATTTTTAGAATACTGCTCTCCCTCAAACTAATCTTGTGAGATTTACTTCTTGTGAGGGACACCAATTTTTAGCACTGGGTATTGCAGTGTTCAAAAACTGGCATATCAAACAGGAGCAGAAAGTTTCATCATAGCTGTCCTGATTGCCCTGAAAGATTCATAAAGAAGAGGTATTAGATTAGTCCCTGATGTCTTGTCAACACCATCTTTCATCTTGCAATTCTGCCTGACAAAAATGAGTGTAAATGAAGATCCAAGTTCTCATGACATGAACTTCAGAGATAATCCGGGCAGGGAGAGCAGTAGCCATGCTTGGGGACAATGACTCAGGAGCCATTGGGCAGTTTGGAACAGGTTTCTCCATTTTCTATCGAAGCTGTACTATGGTCTACACAGAAGTTCACTATTTTCCCTCTACTTTTCATCACGGGTCCTGAACAGTGCCTCTGCTTGTTGCAAATGGATGAAATGCTCTCACATAAGAAGCTGTAACCTCCCTGCCAATCCAATCCCCATCGTATCTGCATGCCAGTCTTTTCATCTTGCAACTTTCCAGGTATCAATCTTAAGTAAAGAACTGTCTCCTTTGGGCCAGCAAAGAGAGAGAGAATAGTCCAAGGCGTGTCCATGCAATCATTTGCAGATGACCTGCTTTGCCTATGCCTCAATGCCAACTATAAGACCTATAGACCCAATCAGCGTCGTGATAAAACTAAGATTAATAAACCTTTGTCTGACTCAGGGTGGGGGAAAACAAGCTTCAACCCTTTTCTGAAGGGAATATCTGACTATCAGATAAATTAAAGGAAAGCATCACCAAATGTCTTCCATGTCCTTAATTTTGTGAATCATACATAAAAATTATGGACAGTATTAACATTTCAACACTTTACACCTGTCTGTAATTGTTATGCAGAGATAATTCATATTTATAATTGTATGTGTCGTCTGAGTTACCATAGGGCCCAGAAAAAAGTTCTTCTGCTGAAATTGTCTCCTAAAATTGAACAATTTTCGTTGCTGATGGCATCCTTTCAGCAAATTGATTTTTAATATACAGGCATATAATATTGACAAGCCGCCTTTCTGCATTACAACCCGTAACCTTTATAGCTACAAAGGACACTTAGTTTCATAGCCTCAGTCCCTACGGACTAGTTTGTAAACTAGCCTACTCGCTGTACTGACTTTAAAGGGACTATACTTGCAACTAAGTATTCCATGGGGATCAAGCAATTCACCATCCATCTTCATAAACATAGGAAAGACTTTTTTTTAAGGGATTAAAGATTTGGTGGGAGAGGAGTTCACAGGGAAAAACTGATTTTTCAATGTAACACCAATTAGGCACACAATATTCTTTGAAGATCAAATTGCAAATGAAGGATGCAACTGGAAAAAAAAGGTCATCTCAGAAAAGCTTCACAGGAATATTTAAAAATAATTCTGTCAAATATCTCAGAAACAGATATGATACAGACTAAAATTGAATACTACTGCATGGTCATTCATCACTGCCAACAGCAGTTTTCAGGCTACTGAGAAATATTTGAATATATCTCACAATTCTCTTCACTCGGCACCTAAATTAAACCCTCACAAAATTTAAATGCAAATGATTTTTACAAATTATATATAGAAGTGCAAGAGACATTAAAGCTCACAATTTGCAAATTGTACTATAGTTTCCTCCTTAATAAAAGCTCTATTTATAAAGCAATGGTTCATTGGACACTGTAGAAAGAACTCAAGGAAAATAATTTTTTTCTTCCTTTCTTGAATATTTTATACTTCTTTTGCCATGCAGTAATTGTGTCTGTTATTTAATTGCTCTCATTTAAGAGCTAATAAAAGATATAAATCTTACAGCTTTCGAAAGATATCACAAACAATTTTTATGATCCCACACTACAAACAGCAAATCCTCATTGTATTGCTACTGAAATAATATAATTACATCACATCAACCATTTTTATGCTTTTCCTTGCTGCAGGCACCTAAAATAACAAAATGGATTTTTATTCANACAGCCACAGATTAAGCAGCTGGGATATTACCTCTCACTCCTTACTGCCATCCTGAAAATTTTCCTCCAAACTACCTAAACCAATCTTTGTTTATTAGTGGAATATGAGTAGAATCAGTTTTTTAAAACTCTAACTATTTATCATTTAAAATTTACTTTTCATTTACTGGGTAATAATAGCCTTAATCTGAATTGTGTACCTACTCTGATCACAAAGGATCAAAACCCTGCACGTGTCAAGACTTTTTGGCTTTTTTTTTTGTTGTTGTCTAAAGCAACAAACCACTTGAGATTGCCAGGAGTTACTCCATGAGCTCCAGGGACTCCAGCATTGTTTTTCCGAGCACACGTTCCTTGGGAGAAGTGGCTGGATGCACAAACCACTTGAGATTGCCAGGAGTTACTCCATGAGCTCCAGGGACTCCAGCATTGTTTTTCCGAGCACACGTTCCTTGGGAGAAGTGGCTGGATGCACAAACAGACCATTAGATAAAATGGGGGCAGAAGGGGGGGGTGGGGGGCGAGGGGCCACAGACAGACAAAATTATAGATGCTTCCAATTTTACTGCATATAAGAACAGAGGGCAGCAGCCTTCTTAGTCAGTGTTTGGGATTAGGGTATATTGAAAATGATATAACCTGCAGTCACCTAATCATTAACTAGACAGTCATGACAGCTATGATTATCCAGCAGACTCTACAATTTTAGTTTTGATTACAGTAGTGGGAAATAATACAATTTTAATATTTTCTTTTTAATGGACATTCCTTCAGGGGTGATGAGACTGTGCTGGCTTTTACTCTGCATATAATCAATCAGCCAAAATCCCACTACCTCTATATGATGCTGCCTCTGTTTTTCCCCTAACTCCCTACTTAATTAGATAAAATACTCTCTTCATTTTCTGCCTATGAGGCATTTGACACAGAATCTTACGCAGGACTCTTATTTTTAGAATACTGCTCTCCCTCAAACTAATCTTGTGAGATTTACTTCTTGTGAGGGACACCAATTTTTAGCACTGGGTATTGCAGTGTTCAAAAACTGGCATATCAAACAGGAGCAGAAAGTTTCATCATAGCTGTCCTGATTGCCCTGAAAGATTCATAAAGAAGAGGTATTAGATTAGTCCCTGATGTCTTGTCAACACCATCTTTCATCTTGCAATTCTGCCTGACAAAAATGAGTGTAAATGAAGATCCAAGTTCTCATGACATGAACTTCAGAGATAATCCGGGCAGGGAGAGCAGTAGCCATGCTTGGGGACAATGACTCAGGAGCCATTGGGCAGTTTGGAACAGGTTTCTCCATTTTCTATCGAAGCTGTACTATGGTCTACACAGAAGTTCACTATTTTCCCTCTACTTTTCATCACGGGTCCTGAACAGTGCCTCTGCTTGTTGCAAATGGATGAAATGCTCTCACATAAGAAGCTGTAACCTCCCTGCCAATCCAATCCCCATCGTATCTGCATGCCAGTCTTTTCATCTTGCAACTTTCCAGGTATCAATCTTAAGTAAAGAACTGTCTCCTTTGGGCCAGCAAAGAGAGAGAGAATAGTCCAAGGCGTGTCCATGCAATCATTTGCAGATGACCTGCTTTGCCTATGCCTCAATGCCAACTATAAGACCTATAGACCCAATCAGCGTCGTGATAAAACTAAGATTAATAAACCTTTGTCTGACTCAGGGTGGGGGAAAACAAGCTTCAACCCTTTTCTGAAGGGAATATCTGACTATCAGATAAATTAAAGGAAAGCATCACCAAATGTCTTCCATGTCCTTAATTTTGTGAATCATACATAAAAATTATGGACAGTATTAACATTTCAACACTTTACACCTGTCTGTAATTGTTATGCAGAGATAATTCATATTTATAATTGTATGTGTCGTCTGAGTTACCATAGGGCCCAGAAAAAAGTTCTTCTGCTGAAATTGTCTCCTAAAATTGAACAATTTTCGTTGCTGATGGCATCCTTTCAGCAAATTGATTTTTAATATACAGGCATATAATATTGACAAGCCGCCTTTCTGCATTACAACCCGTAACCTTTATAGCTACAAAGGACACTTAGTTTCATAGCCTCAGTCCCTACGGACTAGTTTGTAAACTAGCCTACTCGCTGTACTGACTTTAAAGGGACTATACTTGCAACTAAGTATTCCATGGGGATCAAGCAATTCACCATCCATCTTCATAAACATAGGAAAGACTTTTTTTTAAGGGATTAAAGATTTGGTGGGAGAGGAGTTCACAGGGAAAAACTGATTTTTCAATGTAACACCAATTAGGCACACAATATTCTTTGAAGATCAAATTGCAAATGAAGGATGCAACTGGAAAAAAAAGGTCATCTCAGAAAAGCTTCACAGGAATATTTAAAAATAATTCTGTCAAATATCTCAGAAACAGATATGATACAGACTAAAATTGAATACTACTGCATGGTCATTCATCACTGCCAACAGCAGTTTTCAGGCTACTGAGAAATATTTGAATATATCTCACAATTCTCTTCACTCGGCACCTAAATTAAACCCTCACAAAATTTAAATGCAAATGATTTTTACAAATTATATATAGAAGTGCAAGAGACATTAAAGCTCACAATTTGCAAATTGTACTATAGTTTCCTCCTTAATAAAAGCTCTATTTATAAAGCAATGGTTCATTGGACACTGTAGAAAGAACTCAAGGAAAATAATTTTTTTCTTCCTTTCTTGAATATTTTATACTTCTTTTGCCATGCAGTAATTGTGTCTGTTATTTAATTGCTCTCATTTAAGAGCTAATAAAAGATATAAATCTTACAGCTTTCGAAAGATATCACAAACAATTTTTATGATCCCACACTACAAACAGCAAATCCTCATTGTATTGCTACTGAAATAATATAATTACATCACATCAACCATTTTTATGCTTTTCCTTGCTGCAGGCACCTAAAATAACAAAATGGATTTTTATTCAGTTGTAGACAGCCTGATACGGCATTCTGTGCTTTGTTCTTTAGAGCAATCAGCCACTATGAGCTCTAAGAAACTTAGGTGCTGCAGTGAGAAAATGAAAAGATTCTTGGAAAAAAAGGGGTTTTCCCTACTGACTTAAAAACTCTTTATCTCAACAAACTGTTACCTAAATGCTTTCTACACTAACTGCTATCGCAAACTCAGTTCCGTACCCATTTCTATAAACTGATGTTTATTTCCAATAAAAATCAATCTTTAAAAAATGAGACAAATCAGTAGGAATCCTCACTGAGTAAGGACATCAGGATTTGATGATGACGAAGGTCTGTTTCCAGTATGCTCAAACCCAATCGCTTCTAAATGCCCCAGAGAGACAAAAACACCAAGAGCACAGCCAATGATAACACAGATTTATATGAACAAGAACAAAATTATTTAAATTGCACAGCACCCTCGTAGCTCTGACTAAAATCAATTGTGGACCAAAGCTACATTGGACTGTCAAAGGCTGGCAAGGCATCCCTTGTCAATTTTGAGAATGTGTCTCACATAAGGGCCACTTCCAGAATTATTTCTCCTCTCAACACACTCTAGTGTCAAATTAACACTAATCTATTTCCATCACTCATCCTATGTGGCATTGCCCCAGCCATTAAAATGTAATGTGTGCAAAGAGAAACTCTAGAGAGCTACGTGTTTTGATAAAATTACTTTTTTTTAAGCAAATCAGCATTGCAGATGCATTCATTGTCCTGATCACTTTAGTTTATTCATAACTGCTAGGAGTAATGAAGTAGGAATTAATCAGAAATAATATTTTGGCTCAGCTCTCTTTCTTGATGACATTACTTACTCAAGATGAACAAACTCTCCATAGTTCCCATATTGCTGCTATTTATCTTGGAACACAGCAAGCGAAAGCAAACATTAATGCAGTACCCTTGATGATTGAAAAGTTCAGAAAAACATGATTTTCAAGAAATCTCCCTTCCAAAATACAAACTCTGTTTTGCTGATCTGCGGATAAACCCAGTCCTTTAAAAGTATATGTTGTTGATGAAGGTTTACTTGCCTTTTGAACTTGTAGAGGATGAAAGCCCCAACTGCGACTAGACAGATAACAAAGAGGACCACAATAGCCCAGTAGCCACTGCCTCCTCCAATCCTCTGAGAGTCTGAAATATGAAATAAAAGAACAGTTTAGCATGACCTCCTTCAGAGCAGTCACATTCTTGGGCTTTCTTTTCTATCTAATTGTCAGGTCAAAAACATTTTTTGTTATTTGTGTAACCTTTTCACTCTACCTGTAGCCTCCTCAAAAAAAGCCAGCAACACAAAATTAATTGGTGACTTGTGCCTGAAGGACGGAGAACCAATTTAAAAAAAGAACACAACTATCCAGAACCCAAAACCCTGAAGATTTAATTATTTACACACTCAGTGTTGTTGTTTTTTTCCGGGCATCTAAAGTTATCACAGGAAACGATCACATACCCTAAGTATATGCATTGCAAAAGCAGAGCTGTATTAATTTCAGAGATGGAGAAACTAAGGTTCTGAACAACAAATTAATTCAAGGTCATACATTGGTAAAGGCTGGAATGAACACGGGCTTCTTTCAATCCCAGCCTTTTCTGCAGGCTAATGTGTGTTAGCCCTTTGAACCAGATGAGGTACCACAGCAAAAGTGTAGCACAATTCTACGTTAGAGACCAGATAAAAGAGCTTTGTCTTTTACAGAGAGCTGACAGATAAAATACCACACCGGTATTTACATAAATTGATTGTGGTTAGCTAAGCTGTTCTTCCACAACAAACTGAAGTAAGAAAGAAGGCTATATTATGGGGTATGATACACAAATGAAAATTACAGGACATCCTAATACAAGGTTCAAGTCAAAGCTGAACTTTCTGGTTAAAACACCATTTTAATGTATCTCTGTTCAAAATACACACACGTATGCACACATGCTCTCTTCAACCAGGTTCCAGCTACATAGTGAATTCAGAGATGCAGGAAATGCATGCAAAAAACCTGTTTCCGTTTGCTTTAAACACAGAAAAAGCATGTGATTTATCTTAGGACAGGCTTAGCAATGCGGAAACCCTACAGCACGCTTTGCCTCAGTGGATTTCAAGATCAGAGATACAAGGCAGGGATGCAAGGCTATGTCCCAGACCCCTGGAGTTGTATCTGGCTGAAGTAAAGCAGCTCTGCTTTCTCAGCAGCCAGAGCAGCCAAAGCGCTTCAACAGATGGGTTTTTTGAAGCCTGGGTGGCTCTACCTTCAGGCCATTGTTTTGTATAATACAGGTATTTAGTTAACGTCACAGTTACACAGAGAAGAGCAAGAAGCTTCTGATACAAATCGTGAGGCATGACTAAATGGAAATACATAAGAAGTATTTATTTCGCGGTGATTGTTAACAAGTACCAATGGAAAATATATCCATATATTCATGTGCGTATGTCTATATATATTTACATACATATATATTTATGTATCTATATGTAACAAGTACCAAGTAAGTATACATGTATGAGTGTATATGTACATATATATTGATACAAAGATTTTCTCCTTCACTCATCAGAACTCAGACAAGCATCCAAAGGTTGGTCTGTTGGGAACTTTGTTTATATAGTTACCTGAACTGGAGTCAGCTAAAGTCACTAAGACCCAGTATCCTCCCCTCAGAAAGAAACTGATGTTGTGTGCATTCAAGGCCTGCTTTATAGCTGCTATTCTCTGAAAATACAAAAGAGAGAATGTCAGACGTCTCACACTCCGTTCCATTTGAGACACTCAATGCTCTAAAAAGGAAAACCTCTGGTTCATTAAATGGTGAGAAACTCAGAAAGCATTTGTCAACGATGAGCCGAAATCTTAAAGACATTCCATATTTAAAAATCATGCAAAACTCCACAAGACATAAAAAGCTGAAAATGTCAAAACTTTATAGCCAAATATTTCTTTCCGCTTACCAAACCCTTTACCTAGTATGACAGACAGTATGTCATTTGAACGCGCTATTGGATTTACCTGGATCATAACTCACACAATGCATAATCCATATTAAAAACTCTCCATTTTTCTAACCTATCAGAACAAAAACTGCTGTGTCACTTTAGATTTCTTGCTACAAAGAGTAACTGCTACTTGATAATGAACTGTATGTCATAATTTACCTCACCTCCTTACCTATAATGGGATGGATTCCATTTATACCTAATTTTTAACAATACTCTGTAGAAATATATACATCCATCCATGTGGAAAAAATCAAGATTCCTTCTATTTTCCTCCAGTGGACAGAGCATAGTAAAATATGGTCTCTCACATTTTTATGGAGCAGAACCATTGAATATACCATCGTATCCTAACCCCAGATGACAAATTGTCTGAATTTTCCCTTCTACTTGCTTGTGTCTTCAACATGGGTAATTTTCTAAAAGATCAAAGCTAGTTTTATACTCTACGCCTTATAATTTAAGATATGACTTTCCACAGGATGCCAAATTAGAAATATGCTTTATATCCATGAAGCCTTCACGAGCAACTCCTTTTATGGTATTATCAATTATAGTGTTCATCTTTAACAAGTCTTTCCAGTATAGAAATCCCAGATAGAAATCCCTGTAGTCTCTCATGTTATGGACAGAGACTACACAAAAGTTCAAATTCAAGTATTCTCACTCACATTGAGGAATATCTAACTTCTGTAGCCATTCCACTGACTTTATTACTTTTTTTTTTTGTGGGGGAATGACTCCACATAAGGCTGACGTGAGCGTGGCCTCAGTTATTTTACAAGACAATTACTCCAGAGACCTCCTAAGTATTTATCTTTTTGCTCAAAGTCTGAAAAAACAATGGATATGACAACTATGTTGATTAGCAGCCTTTAAAGTGTTGCTGACACCACTGAAAAGGAGTTCCTTTTCAGGAACAGGTTCATTCACATGTTCATGGCATACAATGCAAGAGGGACCACTACCTGAATCTAATCTTTCAGCCAGTAAATGAAATTACTGAGCCCCACCACTTTGGATACATCATAGTTTTCTGACAAGTGTTTGAAGACTTCAACATTTGCGCTGTTTTTTGCTTACGTAACTATCACTTGTTTGTTATTTATCTCTCCGTCCCTGGGTTCCCACCAAAGCCTATATGAACTACACTACCACAGGTCAAAAATCCGAATTGCCAGTGAATCCAGCCAAAGGTTCCAGCTTATTTATTTTGCTGTTAGATTGATGGCTGTTTCAGTACATCAGTACATTTGGGGTTTTTCCTGCCCTGAGGTATTTATTGGGCAGAGTGCTGCCACCTCTCCAACTGTTTAAAAATAAAATCCAGTGTTTGGAGCTCTTCTCTAGACTCTCTAAGTTGCGTTATAAGACTTTCTTATACCAGCATTTAAATTTTTTATCTTATTTTACTACAACCGTTCCAATAATAATACTTGAACATGTGTACACATTGGCTCCCGCATTATGGCATAAGAATGCAAAAATAACAACACTATTCAAACCCTTACCCACTTACTTATACATCTAGGGGGCTGACTTGCCCTTTTTGCCAAAAGAACTCATTGGGAATTTTCCCGTAGTAGCTTGTCTAGATAGGGCCCAAAATCTTCCTCAGAGCCACTGCTTTCAAGGCTACAGTTTAAACGCACTTTAATTGACTCTTTCAACCAGACTCATCCCACCTGACATTAGACATGTAATAGATGTGCATAAATTAAGCAGCTGAGTCTTCCTCTGGAGTCAATGATTAGAATGAAATACTTTTGAAATTGCTGTGTTCTTAAAACCAGGTTAAATCACAGTCAGCTTTTATTTCTACATGCATAAATTTCAAAGAAAAAGGGCTTTTTTCAGTACGGAGACAAACTTCAGAATTATACAAAGGGCTCCTACTTCTACACTGTGAACTTACTAACAATCTTTGTTATTGCTGGCTACTTTTATCAGTAACGACTCCTACTCTAGACCACTAACTTAATAAATAGCATCACATCACAATACTCCATGCAAAACACCAATAGAAACTCCATTAAGTAGGTGTTCTCTGCCTGACCAAGAAATTAATGCCTTTAACAATGCTTCTGAAATCATGTAATATCCCAAATGTGAAAGATGAAGAAAAAGTAGGTTCTCTTTAAGGGAAGACGTTCCATAACTATGTCTAACCTAAGGATTTCAGGGACATATCCAAATGTGCAGAAAACATTCTGCATCGGTGAGTTCTTGCAACAGTGTCACAACACTGACTCTGATAAGTGCCACTGACAGCATGACAAAAGCACATCTTTCCAGTGAAACATGAAGGAGATCTTCAAGAGTCTTTTCTGGTGACAGAAGAGAATTTAACAAATATTTAAACAAGTGACACCACCAGTATTTTCCTCTTGACTTAATCAGTTACTCCTTCAAAGTTTATTTACATAGGGTATATTTTCAGGATATTTCTCAAGTCACAATTGATTCTGATGCAACACATTTTATCAAAATTTGTGCCATTCAATTCTAAATCAACAAATTTATATGCACATATCAGTAGTTAAAGTAGTGTCCCTTAACAATAATATAAAAATAGAAATTTAGGGAGTTGGCACTAGAAGACTGGCTCTACAGCATTGTACTCTGTAGAAACAATTATTGTTGAAATGTGATACTAGCGTACCTGATTTTTTACCGTTGGACAGCATAGGTTGCTGTAATTGCTCCCGTCTCCCTTATTCCTGCTCCAAAATGTATGTTGTACCATATTTGGTATTTCTATACATGCAATCCCCAGCCACCACTGGTCTGGCCTGGTCCATCCTAACAATGTCAGAAATGTGCATCTATTCTCCAGATCAGACAATTACTTTCACCTTTCAGTGCTCCTCTAATTTCAGAAAACCTTCCCAAGGTCTTACTGGAGGACTACTTATTACAGAAACTGTTCCCTGCTAAACTACTGTAATTTCCCCATAGCCCCACTGAACAAAAGTTTTCCCAAGTCATTTGCAACATGTGATTGTTCTTCTTTATGCTTTGGAGTAAGTCACAGGGTGATTCATGGACAAACATAAAAAAAAAGCCTTGAGACAGCACTGATTATAATTTATGACATTCTTTAAGCTGCCCTGAAGCACAGCGCTAACAGAATAGCTGAGATTTAACGGGAGCTAATGTGCATAACACTAAAATGTTTGCACAACTGAGGAATCTATTGCCATCCGCTACCTTAAATTATTAAAGATGTCCATTTCATATATGTTTGGAATAAAGAATTTCCTTTAGCTGCACCTTGCTTCTTCAAGTGGAAAGATGCAATTAATTTTGAAGTGGTAATACTCACCTGGCTGAATGCTGTAGGTTCATGAATGGCTCTCTACTAAAGAAATAATCTCCTAAAATTAACCATTTCCTGAAACATAATCAGGATTTCAGACTCCCAGGAATTGTCACTATGATTACTGAGGGAGAGCAGTAAGGGTTTGGGGCTGCCGCAAAGTAGAAAATTTCGTGCATTTACAAAAGATAGTCTGTGCATTTTAAAGTAAGACACCTGTTCAAGTACTTGGACAACATCGATACACTCTTTCAGACCTTCCTTCCAAAGTGTACCACATCAATTCCAAACATAATCTACTGGGTTTGTGTTAATATGAAGAGCTTCGTCTTACCTACTTCTCCACCTGTTGTATACTGTGACCTTGTCTCAAAAAGTTCTAAAATGCCCTTCAAAATTAACAATACCTTACATTGGGGTTCTTTGTACCTGGGGGGACTTGAACTGCAAGATACAGGCACAGTGTTCCTTCTCTGTTACAGTAAAAGGACAAATATCATAAATTGTAAGTGCCAGTCTTCTGATTTTCAACTGGCATAAGGTCTGTTATTATGGAAGAAATATGGTTTGGAAATAAGTAGGGAGAAACTAATGCCTGATTTTCATTCCTGTGCTCATTATATTTGTTTCTTGCCAATTGAAAAGGACATTTGCTCATAAAGGCAGAAACTTCCTGCTTGATGCTCTTTACATTATAGGTCAAATATTAAGGTTCTGTTTCTGTCTGACCTGAAAGCTAATTTGCTTCTGAAGACAGTGCAGAGATGGTTCGTCCCTCTTCAGAAATATCAGTGTCCTAAATACACTCTCTGCTCTACCGGATCTTCACAGACTGACATGCCGTGACTGTTGTTTCTCTTTGAAAAACTGATCAATACTAGTTATTCTTGAGAAATACACTAATACCAGTAAGCACTAGATTATGCTGGGCTATACACTGTCAAACACAGCAGCCATAGCTGTTGCTAGCTTTTACATGTCTTGTCAGGAGGGATTGAGATCTTTACATAGTTAGGGAGCACCTCTTAATTTCACGTAAAGACAATGAGAGTACGGCCACTGATTGCAAAACAGGATGAAGACTGTCCTAACCAGCCATACATTGCTCTGGTTACCTTATCGCTAGTTACACTTCTCTTCCTTTTTGGTTGGTTTGCTGGTAGTAGCACATGCAAGTCAGCAGTTGTGGGCAGACCAGGTTTCACAACTGTCATTAGCGTTTCTTTGGGTATATTCGTTTCCTGCGAAGACAAAGGCATATGGCAAATTATAGGACAGTGTGTTTTATATTTTATAGAAAATGCATAAGTAACTCCACATGTGTCTTTTAGTCTTTAGCGTACAGATCCTTAGTATTTAGAGAGGATTCCACCAGAAGCTAAAACGTGAACAAAGCTGAACATAAATTAACTGAAATGTGAGCTGCTCTTTGAAGATTGGAAGAGCTAAGCATTGTTATCGCATTAAAGAGATTTAGTGGCATCACAGAACGAAGCAAATTGAAGTGGTATGCAGTTTTAGCAAAACCCTGCAATGGCTGTGCATTTCTAGGGTAACAAAAAAAAAAAAAATCCTAAATTATTTAGGATCCTTTGTGGGTCATTCAGACACTTAGTAGACTTGGAAGGGTATATTCATTACAGCTAACCTTAGCTTGGGGAGGCTACTTTTCCATCTGTGTTTAATGGACAGAGACAAATCTTCCAGGGTGAGACTAGGAGCACCTAGGTTCAGTTCCTGAAATTGTTATGAATACCTGCAACCCCCACTGAAACTCAAGTGCATCTCTTTTCAAAATAGTTTGTGTAAATTTTGCTTTTAGTCCCTAATTCCTCTGTGGGTTGTATAATACAGACACAAAATTCTAATGACAACAAGCTGGGCACTTTCTGTAGCCTTTCTCCAAAAGATCCTGAAATATTATTAAATCATTCATATTCTTTTGCAAATGATTTAGTAATTATAAAAATGCAAGGGCTGTTTTATAAGGAAGAAAAAAATTGTTTGACTGACACTGGTTATGGAATGGCTTTGAGAAAAGCGGTAATTTACTTTAATTTGACATTTGATATAAACCTTTTAAAAAAAAGGCAGGAAAAAGTATAAAGTCAAAATTCTAGAACCTGATTTTCACTACTGTAAATCCACGAAAAGTCAAGTGATTTCAAACACAAGCATTTTTAAAACATTATCAACATGCACCTCAGTGCTATTGTCCTCACAAAAAGCCAGCGTGTGCCCACTCAGTTGCTGTCAGTGTGTGTACCTGAAGAGCACACAATTTTTACGGGGCATTTCTACTTATCTCACAGAATTGCTGTATGGCTTTGTACCTGACTTAACCTACAGGATTCAACTGCTCCTGATCCATGTTTCTTTTATGAACGTGTTCTAAAAAAAACCCAGCTGTACAAATTGTTTGCCTAGATATTATATATAATTTTCAAAGTTACACAACTGGCATTGTAAATTTTTTCTTTCTGTTTTGTTTTTACACAAAGCCTGTGTCCTTCATATTACACAGCATCCTTTGCTTAACTTCTAAATATATCACATTTAAGCTACTCTTCCTGTTTTGGAGTCAGCAGTATTTGCAAATACGTCTATCCGTAATCCCAGAGAGCAATATTTAGCATTAAATGCCAATTAGGCTGTGTTAGACCTAAACTTTCTATTACAATATCATCATCTACAGCCTGCATGTAAAAGCAATGCTAGGCTCAAACTTGTTTAAAATGTGGCTCATGAGGGTTCACTTTATTATTTTGCACTGCCTCCTTTTTTCTAAATGAGAAGGCATTAACTTAACCTTCAAGCTTTATGGCTGGCGAGGGAACATTTTACGAGCAATCTGAAAGAGCACCTTTGCAAGAAGTCGTGTTACTACCCGCCCTATGTCTTCCCTCCACTCTGGTATGTCGGGGTTGTATATGTCCAGGTGCTTAGTAAACTTCAGAGGAAGAACATGAAAATGATCTAGGAAAAAAAAAAGAAAAAAACCAACACATTTTTGAACAAGTAACAAACCAGGTTGCAAAAACAGTTTTACAGAAATAAAAGCTGAAAATATATATTTGGCATTATTTGCTGTGCAGCACTGCAGTATCTAGGAACCCCACTGCTCTGTGTTGTGTACTCTTGCACACAACAAGAGTACAGTCCTGTCAGGCACTCAATTTCTTGCTGTATTTTTGTCAACATCATCAAATTTGTGCCTAAAGATAAAAAAGCAGGAAGAAAAAAAAAACAAAGTAGATTTACATATATACGTCCTCTGAGACCATAACCTTCCCAATATTTTTTCCTTAGGACGATACAGCACACATCATGGTTGGTTTCTTTTATTTGTAATGGGAATGTGCCAATGGATTTTATTCTCACTGAATCATTAGCATGTGTTTTCTGCCCATTACATGTTCTTATTTTTCATGCGAAATGAGTATTTTATGTATTCCATCAACTAGCAATGAAAACAAGAAAAGAAATGATATACCAAAGGCTAACTACTGCCCTCTTCAAAAAAAATAAAAACAAGGTACACCCACATTTTTCTGGATATTGCCCAAAACATCTGAAATATCAGAAATGTGCTGTTCCTCAGTAAACAGTCTCTAAAATCTTCCCTTTCTCCATATAGGCTCCTTGGATGAACACCTGGGGAACTTAATGCAAAGCAGAGAAAGAGATCCTCTGGAATGCATGAGTCAAACCTGGCCTTCCCAATGCTTCCAACAGAATTATATTTTAGTATGGTTTTCTTTTCCAAAGGTTTCTTTATTTCCACCATGGCTTTTTTGCTCTTAGTATCAGGACTGGCCAATACTAAGAGCAGAAGCAGCATTTGAAAGCCAGTCATTAATCCAGTCACACCAACACAGGTTATAGTTCTAGAGTCTTCTAAAAAAGTGGATGCACTTATAAGTGGTATTATAAACCTTAAATCCACTTATTTTAGGAAAGAAGAAGGTTCATAAAAGCTGCATTTAGCATGAGTGTGGTTTTTACCATTATTTTAAATTAGTAAACGTAAAAACATAAGAGCAAAAATTAACAGAATCTTCGTCAGACAATAGAGATGTCTCTCCTGTTGTGTTTCATGATCACAATTCCCATACGTGACAGCAGAAATACAAATGTAAATAATTCATTGGCACTACATTTTTCACAGTATATTATGCATTGTCAGCACATTATAAGACACAACAAAACACACTAGGGCACAATGTGAAATAAGAGCTGAAGAATTATTCAATACTTACAGTGGAGCTATACTTGATCCAAACTCTCAGATAAACATCAAAGGAACAGTGACATATTGTGATAAAAGGCAATTATTTCACATTGTTTTTAATACTGAGAGTATATACACAGGTAAATTTTCTTTTTTTCAGAGGTATTTAAATTACTTGGTTTAGAAATTCTAAGAAACTCTCTAGTCATAGGCCAAAATACTACTTAAACATTATTGCTACATATAACATTTGGGAACTACAGTAACATCTTAAATAAGCAAAGGAAACAAAATGTTTTAGATTAAACCCTTCCATACAATGACACTGTTCAACTTCATGAAGTTACCTAGGGACAGGTCAACCCTCTAATTTTAAGCATTAAATGTGGCATTAGATATAATTTTACAACAGTTGTGTCAGGGCTGGTTTAAGAGAAAGGTTTAAGAAACAAGCACATGTGAAACAAACAAATGAAAAATTAACAAGAGTATTATCTCACCAAAAACATGGACAACTTTTGAGTCCTGAAGCATGGAGCTCCCACATGAAGCCTGTACTGTAACTCTGACGTCACCTGTCTCAGCAAACTTTGCCACCAGAAAACTCTTCAATGTAAGGATTGGCTTTAAAAACAAAGAGAAGTTAAAAATAAAATTTTACCAAGACCCACAAGAACAGTGGCTGAAGAGACAGTCACTAAAAATATTAGCAAAAAAGGTTTCACGTCAATTATTCAATTAATCAGTACTTTATCAAATTGCTCAATTATAATTTTCAATACAGGATATTTCTTTCCCTAAATGGAACACCTATAAACAGAATAACTTCCAGATGGGGCAAATATTTCTTTTAGAATAATTGGTAGAGTATTAGGTTTTCATTCAGATCTCACTGAAATAAACAAATTTTGAGTCAGGCTCAGAAGTCTCCATTCAATCATACAGAGCAAGCCATTTGCCTCAAAGAATATGGGGTATAGTCAGGGTCAAAAGGATTAATTCTCTCAACTTCAAGCATGACCCATGGAAGTCCATTGTAACCTCCAAGGCAGAGCCAAGACATCTGTTCCCTGACCACATCTGTATGAATTACAAAACCCTTTGCAAGACTACATTGGTCAGCAATGCCTGTTCTAGCAATGACAAAGGCAGTAATAATGACAAGATACAGAGTGGGTGGACAGCACGTTTACAAGTAAGTTCAATGTGCTTATCTGAAGCATTCCTTTCTCATGCTTAGTCTCCCTCATAAAGAAAATATTTTACTTATCTGCTACCGAAAGAATTAAAATAAATTAACCTAGCTAGACAAGAAATATTTCCAATAGAAATAATGGGTTATTTATTGCTCTAAGATATGTTTATCTAGGCTTTCTATCCCCAAACGAATATCACTAGATTGTTTGAATGCTTTCACTGTTTTGATATCGTTTTAGATATCCCCATTACTTTTGATGTGCCAGTTTATTTTAGATTCCCAGAAAATATTTGTCTATAAATTAACCATATATGCTTTTGTACAGTACTTATATTTACAGTACTCACAGTATTGACATGGAAGTGCATAAATCCCAAGTTTCATCATTCACCAATGTTATGATCCCAAATGCATACCCCTCCTAAAGTTTTTTTCCACAGGTAAGGAAATAGAATAAATTATGGGCCCCCCCCAATGAAAACAGTTTAGAAATTTAAACCAATTCTAGAAGAGAAATTTCCACTTCCATGTAAGCAATAAAGGGAAATTAACACCTTAAATGTATGTGATAAAACAAGGGAAGTTAGATACCGTTTGCCACCAGATATAACCCGCCATTTGGAATGAAAGATGGTCTAAAGGAAGGCATGCAACACGGTAGTATTTCTATTGAAGAAAAAGGTGTCACTCAACCCTTATTGGAGAGGGGTTGAAAATAATTTTAGCCAAAACCATTCATGTACCTGGAGATTGTTTCCTATCCACCAGTAGAAGACTGTCAAATTAGGGTTCTTAGGCAGTATGATGGCTGTCAGATTCACTTCCTGGTTTCTTGCAACAACTGGAACCACTTCTAAATTTAAAGCCTGCAGTGGAGCTGAACAAAGTTCCCAAAATATCATTGAACAAGAGTCCATCAATTTATTACCGCTTCTTTCCCCAAAAGCCTCTCACCTGCACACCACAAGGTTACGAATTTATTTTTCCCTCCCCCTCCTGCTTTACACCTGTGGTGAAAGCTATGGCCATAATTGGAAGGACCTTATTTTACCAACAAAAAAACGCAACCAACCAACAAAAAAAATCACCTTTAAAGAAAAAAATCACAAACAAAATTCTAGCATAATGTGTTGGATCACCAAAATGCACCTCTCTGATCTACTTCTTTTGGGGTGCATGTCCAGTTCTAGAAACCGTAAGCAAATATCCCAGTTAATAACAGCCACGCTTCTTTTGATGCAGCACAGGATACAGTTGGCTTTCTGGGCTGCGAGCACACGCTGTCAGCTCATGTCCAGCTTTTCATCCAGTACCCCCAAGTCCTTCTCTTCAGGGACTCTTCTCAATCCATTTTCTGCTCAGCCTGTATTGATACCAAGGATTGCCCTGACCCAAATGCAGGCCCCTGCACTTGACCTTGTTGAACCTCAGGACCTTCACACAGGCCAGCTTCTCGAGCCTGTCCAGGTCCCTCTGGATGGCATCCCGTCCCTCAGGCACTCCGTACCACTCAGCTTGGTGTCACCTGCAAGCTTGCTGAAGGTGTGCTCAATCCTACTGTCTGATGAAGATATTAAACAGTACCTGTCCCAATATGGACCCTTGAGGGACACCACACATCTCCATCTGGACACTGAGCCATTGACTGCTACTCTCTGGATGCAACTATCCAACCAATTCCTCATCCACCAAAGAGTCCAGCCATCAAACCTCTCCAATTTAGAGAGAAGGATGTTGGGTAAAAGCTTTATAATAGTATAATGTGATAACTAGAACTTCTTAACTTCAGCTGCACCATCTACCTAGGATACCAAAGTGCTATATGGTTCAACTTGCATTCATTACACAGAATGAATACTAACCCATTCATTTTTGTTTCATTCTAAAGATCTTTTAAGTCATTCAAAGGTCTTTCATCTCAGTTCAAATTTAAAGGTAATTAATACTAGTCCAAAGCCTTTCTCTTACTCTCTTTCATTAACTCACTCATCGCCCATTCACTTCTAATTCATTTTGACTAAACTGATTCAACCTCTCTGCGAGCAAGTTGGCCAAGCTGTGCACACCCTCCTTCTTTTCCATCTCACTTCAACCAGGCTGTGTGCTGTTTCATCTGACATAAGGCTCTACTTTCAATCTTCATTTTCTCTGATGAATCCTTAACTACCTATGTGAATTCAAGACACGTTGAGTATTTAAACAAATGGTTTCTTCAATAGCTTCTTTACCAAAACAGAGAGAAAATGTTCCTCCTGTCGCTAGTGCTAGAAATCCATCAAATCTCTTCCTCCTAGAAACAAATTTTCTTTCTGATGAGGCAAATTAAAGAAGTCTGGAGTGATCTGCATCAGTGTTGCGATTTTGCCATAAATTTAGATTTTCCCAGGGGAAACTGATCATTCTGAGATATGGGTTTGGTCCTGAAGCAGGCTACTTTCTCTTCCAAAATTTTTAGAGGGGGAGTTCTTTGGTACTTGAGTGATGACTGTTATTCCTGTACAGTAAAGAGCTAAAAATAATTATTGTGACCCCTTCTGTTCGTCTCAGTCACACAATTCCGTAATGCATTTGAACAAGCTTCATTGCACCCTTAAGTATATAGAATAGTAATGAAGTTGACTTCTACGATTTCTGTTTAACAAACTGCAATTTCAGTACCATTGTCAAAGCTCACTTATTATTCAAACTATAAACATTATGGTTTCACGAAAAAGAAAACGTATGCCTAGTTCTTTTTCCGTTCTTATTCTGGGTTACCTATTCATGTTTATACTATCAGACTTGCTCTAATTTCTCTTACAGTTCCTTAACAAATTGTAGATTATGTCATCTGGATCAGAAAGCATAATCTGGATGACAGGCCAAAGTTCACATAATTGTCCTGCATTACAGGGCATCCCATAGCAGCAGAACTTGGCAGAAGTAAAATATATTCCCTTTACCATTTGTCCCTGAAAAAATTTCCTGGGAATACATCAGCTGCAGATAGAGTGAAAGTAGGACTCTCTGGACATTTCTGCTTTCATGGTATTCCACAGCGAAAAAAGTCCCTGAACAGCTATTAGGGTCTCTCTAGAACACAGAAATAGCAGTTTAATTAGTGCCAGCTAATTTCCTCAAATCTTGTAATTTACTTAAAAATTAAACAGAGTAAATCACATAGAAAACATTTATTCAAGCGTGCTGAGGAACATGCTTCTGTGAGTCTTCTGGACCATGTGCAGCATCCACAGACAAGCTCAGGAACGAGCCACATCTGCTTCAGTGCTCTGCTGCCTCTGGACTTCAGCACCTCTTAAGTCCTCTTAACACACTGGTCATTTTACTTGTGAAAAATACCTCTGGTTTTGTAAATCCACCGCAGAAAACACAATCGACGTCTTTTATCTTTACTGTTTATCCTGATGTAGGTCACACCAGATGCACATTTTAAGAACGCAGTTGTTCCGCTTTCTGATAGGGCTTGCTACTGCTCATCATCCTCTGAACAGTAAGTTGCTCTCTCCAGAGAGAAGGGTGTTACACAGAGCTTTTTGCTGTTCGTGGCTTGTACAGATCTACTGTTCCTGTGCTTAATCTACTTCTGAGCACCTGGAAGCTGCTAAAAAGTAATGGTGAAGCCCTACGTAATTTATCTGAGCTCTCTGGAGTTGACAAATTATTTAAAAACCAAACACAGCAAAGAAACAGATAATGAAACTGTGGTGGAGAATCGGACTCTGATCCTTTCCATTTGATTTTAATAGAAGATTGGCCATTAGCATTAGTGGGTTGGGCTCCATCTGCTAATCAAAACAGAACTGGAAACTCTGGACTCAAGGACTCTAACTAGCAAAATACATAAATATCTGTAGTCACCAGGCAGGCTGACATAAAGCCTGTATGTGGCTCCAGCAATTTCAGCTGCTTTGGGATTAGGATGGAAGACACACTGCTCACAACAGAGGGAAACAGACACCTGGAGAATGCAAGATGAGTATCTTTTCTTTTGATGTTAGTTGTTTCTGAATTTTTGACACATCTGAAAACAGGCAAAGCAATAGCCGTCTTGAATCTTGAAGTAAGAGGAGAATTCAGTTCCAGTTATGAGTTTCCTTTTTCATTTCAATTATGAGATGATTGAGGCACATTAAGCTTGTGATGGTGGATGATATTCCCTGTGCCATGATATTCTTTTCTTTTAAATCTATTTGATGGAGGTTTTAAGTCTTAAGTAAGCAGAGGGAGAGAAGTCTAAGTCCAGTAATACTGCCTGCCAACATGAAGTTATATCCAAGTACCACTTTAAAACTTTGTGAGAATTAACTACCTAAAATCTAGATTCTAATACTCAAAAAGTAGCCTGACTTTTAGAAACACTGAGATTCTGATTCTTTTTTAAAATCATGAGAGCTAATGTTTCTCAACACATCTGTTCACTCGCTTCACACAGCACCTAGATGCTCCCAAAAACATATAGCTGGAAGTGTTAAATTTTAGCTAAGACTGCCAATAGGGTTTTTAGTCAGGAAGATGGATCAAACCTGAGATGTTAACTGAGGCATGCTTGCTATTTAAAAGACTAATACACCATCCTTCTCCTAAATCCAAATAAAACTAACTCTGACCTCCTAATTGATTAGGTTTACAAGCCTCTGCATTAACAACACACAGCAAGACTGCGTGAGTTTATTGAAAAAATATGCATTTTTCCTAATTGTGACTACTAATTTTCTTTACGATTTCATAGTTGTCATGAGGTTTTTACACAGTAGCAAAAGTAAGAAAACCAAAGGGCTGATTTACAGTTGACTTGGACGAACACCACAGCCTCATCATGCCCAGCCACATTCTCAGCCTTCACCGAGACACGGTAAACCCCAGGATTCTCATAGCGGTGACGGATGGGTTCTCCAGTCATCGTAAGGTTCACATATATCGCCTTAAAGCCATCTCCAAGATCTACCTGGTATTTGGTATTCAATATATCACCCTAAAAGGAAAATATATAAAAAATATTTTAAATGGCCAGAACCAAAATAGACAGGACACATGATTATAATCATTTACTGAATCAGAACAGCATTTCCAGCCCGAGCCAGATATTTTGGCTCAATTGCAATAGTTGCAGTAAAACCACTACATCCACGGCAAAGATTTTAGTGCATGAGATTTTGCGGTGATAATAGTAAATTTCTACAGTAAGGTGCTACCTGAAAATAAGACACCCCAGACCACTAACCAAGTTGTATGACACAAAACCCACCAGTCTTGTCTTCATGCAGCTGGACATAACTCACATAACAGCTGGATGTTGATTAACATAACGGCACAGGGCAGCCCCAGGTTTGGAACTGATGCTTATATGACTGCAAACAACTGAATATTGTTATTTTAGTGAATTACCGCTGAACTTCTATCCCATGCAATTATAAAGTAAAATTAATTGGTTTAGACCTTCTTCACAGCACCCTCTAACCACAGCCTCTGCGTGTAAACCACTTCAAGACCCAAGCTGGGGTCCTTGCACAGAGTTGTACTGCATTATACAGAGCTACCAGCGTGTCTGGAACTAACATGCTTTACTGCAAAATTAGATGCACGAGTAATGAAGCAGGTTATTGAGCTGAGTTTGGGAAAGAGTTTAAAAGTCCAGCCAAATAATTCTGTCATGTCAAACACCTCACAGAATTTATAACTCATTGCACTTATGCTAAGTGCTCCTTTAAATGACACTGTCTTCCTGAACTTAGGCCTAAAATAACGCAAGAGTGACGCTACTGTCAGAGGACAAATACATGTCCATCACTCATGTTGTCATGGTGTGGCTGCTCAGGAGAGAAGTCAGGCCAGTGCTACGTGGACTGGTGATGCAGATGGAGTCAAAGGAAAAGTCATTTTAGCTGTGAGCAGTAACGCCTTCTCAACGCTACTGGCAGCAATGCTTTAGTGAGCGGCCCAGCTTCCTCGGTCTTCAGCAATAGGTTCCTGCTCGCTTGTCACTGTCACACAATTAAAACAGGTTGCAGGGCCAGGCTTGGTAGAAAATCCTCTGTGGAGGTTTAAAAAAATCTTTGCTGCCTCTAGGAAAGGAACGTATACATCCATATGCTAGTCAGGTGACCTGAATGGCCATCCGAGGAGAGGATTGACACCCATCCACGTATTCAAAAATCACTTCACTTCCCCAAAAGCCACTCTCTGAGATAGGTTTATATCAAAATCTAATCCCAAAAGGCAGCACTAATGTAAAAATCAAAGGAGGCAACAAAGCTAGAACTTACATATCCTGGCATTACAAAGGGAAGGAAAACATTCTATTTTTTCCTTCTTTTATTATTTTGTAGTTTGGTTGATTTTCTTCCAGGTTCTATCAGATGAAAGAGCATTGCTTATAATGTAAAAGAATACCCATAATAAGGGATCTATAGGGTTATCAAATACCTAAACACCGTATTTCAACACACATAAAGGACCTTGAAAGCTTCTTTACTGTGAGTATTTTTTTCCAAATAACGTCTTTCTTTTGACAACAGATAGAACAGGTAGAATTTAGCAGAGGAGATAATGTGTTATTAAAGTTTAAAGCAAAAGAGATGTCTTCTTGCCAGCAATGTACCAGTAAGTGGAATCTCTTTAGATGACATTAGCTTGCAAACAGTTCTTGTTCACTCTCTCTTATGCTAAACAAGTATACATGCATCATGCATATTTTTTCCAGGTGAGACAGAAATCAGTGTCGAAAGTCAGTAGATGCAAGCTTCTCAATGTTTTATTCTAATAGCTTCCCTAATGTAAATAGGAGAGCGCTATCTTCAAAACACCAAGGCACGTCTGTTTCCCTGACCAGGAAAGACAGAACAGTGGACAGATAACAAGAATCACATAGGGAAAAGGCAGTTAAATTTAAAAGCAATTGAGGCTTCCACTTCCATGCAAAATAGATGTTTGTCATGACATTATTTATTCATGCATTCAGCCAAGAGAATCTGGGAAAAAATTAATTACAATTATAAATTAATATTATTTCTAAGGTCACTTGCAAACAGCCCAAACATAACCAAAGTCTGTTTTCTTTACTCCCTGATGTCTGGCATTCCTGCACCTAGTAATATGCATTCACATAAACTAGTAAATTAATTTCGTTCAGCAGAGAAAGTGGTATGTTTTGGTTTATCCTAGTAGAACTGTTTCTTAAACTCAATAATTGTTATGGATTCTCATTAGACTTTGTTGTATAGATTAAATCCTAAGCAACACCGGCAACATTTCAGTACAAATATTATTCTTAGCCATAGAGGGCAGCAAATAGTTACGTTTCTTCTAAATCTGCCTTCCAGTTCGATGTACTGAGCAAAGACTTCACAGCAAGGGATTCCCTTCAAGATCCCCGACTTCTGAAGATTTCTGAATAATTTTAAGTGTTTTATGATTGCCACAGAGATTTAAAAAAGCTTCAGTATCTACATAGTAGGAAAAGAAGTCAAACTGCCAATAAAAATCATTAGAGTCCAAATGGCAACTAAGTTCTCTATTGTTACAATAAATATTTCCAAACAAATTATAAAAAGAGAAGGCAGCATAACTTGCCATACGACTGTTGGGCCACGGCAAGCACTGGGACACAGAGCCTAGCAAGTCTTAAGCAGCCCAGTGTTCTGCACGTAACCTTCTTGATTCCATTACAGAAACAAATCCCAAGTGCCTGATTTATACCACAAGGGTTTGCCAAAACGTGTGAACTTTCTTCAAGTTCTTGCAAATCAGTGAGGTTAGCCAGGAAGTACAATACTCTGGTAACCTGAGCACAACAGTTACAGCCTAATACTAAAAAGCAGGTGTTAAGAAACATACCCACAGCAAACAATTCATCCAAAAGTTACTCGCTGCCATTAGTCAGTGCCTTAGGGCTTTGTCTCTCTCAATGAACAGAAAAACGCCCAATGTATCTTTGGGAACTAATATATATTAAATGTTCTTATGCTGTGCTACTTGCAGATTTCTGTAAAGCTTTGTCTCATTTCTTTCTGGAAGGCAGATTCTCAAAACCACTTAAACCAGAATATTACATGTTCTCTGCATTTCTATTCTCTGATACAGCAGTAGAAATTCTCAATCCAAGGACACTTTGGTAATTTAGTTCTTTTGATTTTCAAAGAAGCCAATGCCTTTAAAGAATCATGACTGACCATGCTGCTGAGGAGACAAATCGCATTCTGGGGACAGAACTTGATGGTTCACTGAGTTTACTGGATTGTCTGATTCACTTGAAAACAGAAGTTTCAATATTTAGAGACTTCACTCATCTTTGTCTTAAGCACAATTTAATCTCATTCAGCAGCAAAGCAGCTAAGAGAGAAAAGAACGATAAAAATAGCGAGGAAACTTTCATAAAGCCAATATTCTTTACTACCTGCTCTTGTCTGACAATGAAGGTGATGTCTTCCCCAGGCTTAACAGCCAGGCTCTCTTCTCTGATGCTGATCTGAAGTCCCTTGGGGGCAATCAATGGACACATATGCTGTGCTAAGTTCTGCTGCAGGTCTATGCCACCTTCACACACATTAGAAACAACTTTCCTGTACCTGCAAAACCAGTAAGCAGCGAGCACAATGAATTGGAGGTGGGCAGAATGCCATCAGAGGCACTGAATGCAGGTGTGATAGTAGCTAATGAATATTCCTTGGGTTCACGAATGGACAAAATTGCAGATGATCAAAACCAACTCATGATGCAAATACTTTGATGGTGGACATTGCTTTTACTGAGTAAATCCTGTTGAAGAAAGGCGGTGTGGAGCAGATGAGGATTTCACTTGTATGTATTGGCAGCGTCTGCCTTTTCAAATTTAGAAACACATCTGACCAGCCCTCCAGGAGCTGGACAGTCTGCTGTCCTCTCTGCCATATTCTTTCCTAGGGTTCAACAGTCTTCAATGCTCTCGAGGTCTTGGTTCAAACACAGGAAGAAATTAGATTAATCAGCTTCTGCATTAACCCAGAACCAATTGCTTATCTGCTGCTGTCAAATCCATGCATTTCTTAAAACAATTAAAGCATATATTTAACATAACAGTATTAAAGAGTGAAAAGCCTAACGCTTTTAAAGAACTAATAATGAAAAACTTGGATGTGTACAGTAATTATTTACAGATCAGTTTCACTCAGGTATGTCATTTTTAAACATCCTTTAAAACTGGAGTCAGATTTCACTCTTTTGAATTCCTATTCTGTATATTACAGCTGTCAGCCGCAACCCAAAAGGCATCATTTTCCTTGGTAAGGCAAATATACACAGAGACTGTGATTCTATTGCCAGATTTGACATTTCATCATTTGGTTCTCATCTCCACAACCGACAGAGATGATGTTATGATAAGCCAGAATAGATGCCAGCTGCAAGTTATTCTCAGCACAGACGTCAGACTACATTGTCATTTATATTCTATGTGGTATTGTTTACAGTTACTAAAGCTTTCCTTTGATTCTGAGTGTCCCATATGGTCAGGGAAAGAATCTATTCTCCACAGAACTCCTTACCCCTATGGAAGTGAGAGACTGGGAAGTTCTGTGAGATGTTACTGGCTCCTCAGAGTAATTCATTGGATTCAAACTGAAAATTGGTCTGAACTCAAGCAATGGGCTAAAAAAAAAGCCTTTGAATGGACATTCCTATCAGAAGTGTAGCAAGCCTTACAAAAAGCAGTTACAAAATAAAAAAATAAAAGTACTGGGAACAAGAAGCTTCCCCTCTTCTCAAACGGCTTAGTTTTTGAACTGCTGTGAACATGTAAAGTAACATTCTTCTTTCATTAGTCCGTAGGAAGCTTTTGAACATGCTTTAAGTCAGAGTCAGAACTTTTGCCTTTTTTTTTTTTTTTTTTTTTAAACAGTTTGCCTTATTTACGTTTTCTTAAATCCACTTTTGTGGACCTGGGGTGGAATGTTCTGCCCAGCTCTGGAGGCATCTGCAAGCCAGTTGAACACAAAATCAGCTTACCCAGTGCTGCTGGTGTACGCCTGCCCCAGCACACAGTCCTCAGGCGGTGCTTCTGGGTTAAACCAAAAGTCAGCAAAGCATTTGCTAGACTCTGACTTCAGAGGTGCAGAGCGCTCAAACCCATAATCACTGAAAAACATCAACACCGAGAGTGTTACTATCCCCACTTCATTCAGCAGTCTAATTTAGGTGGATGAGACTACTTTTTTAAGAGTAAAAAGATTTTTTAAATATTATTCTACCAGCTGAACATACAAGTTGATGAAGCCAGTTCTGTTCCAAGCCTAATTTCAACAAGAGTTGTGTACACCTGGGTGAAAAACTGGTTGTAATTACTTTGTCATTTCTGCAAAATTAGTACTCTTTTGCTAGCTTAGAGTTTTAAAAGGTTTCCTTTGCCACTCGGACCAACGCATTTCTTCTATTTTTTTTGCTTCATTTACAAATAGAAAGGGTTTGATTACCTTACAAATCAATACAATGGTCATTTTTCAAGCCTTGACCAATACAGAAAAACATCAGGATTTGTTCAGTCAGGTGAAACAAACACTTAAAACATGGCAATGTTTTTAAACAACAGCAAGTGCAAAAGTAACCTGTTATTCAAATTACAAGTTACCTATTTATTTATACACAGCTACGTAGATAGAGGGGCAAAAGGAGGAAAATAACCCCAGTTCAAACTTTTAAGTAACTATTTACTAGCAATAAATCAAAAGGTTCACAGACAGACTCACCATAAGAAATCAGAGTTCACACATTCACAAACTTTGGACGTGAGAGCTGATGTGAAACTTCTCCCTTTAATGCACCACGATGAAATCTTCCTCTTCCGAAAGCTCCTCTGCTGGCCCATGATGCAATGATCACCCTGAACATCAAAGCACCGGACTTATTGCACACCCGTAACCTATACCACACAGATGTGACCTCATGTTGTCATGAGAAAGGCTGGTCTTGCTGCCAAGACTATAAACTTATATCAACTCTTTCATATTCAAAGTCATAGGTATAGAAAGCTCTTGGCCACTGCCATCGACTAATGGGCCATTACAGAGTTGTAACATACACTGCATTTCAGGGCACAAATGCAAAGATGTACATGAAAATTTCAAGAGCAATTTAATCCATGTTTCATGTGTGCACAGTCTAGGCCCAACCCTACAACTGGCCATTTAAAAATTCAATGTGGATGCAGATAGCTGAAGTTTTATCTAAATCGCTACATCTTGTGTTGGCAGTCAACATGAAACAGCAACCATGTAGACTTGAGTAGAATTAAGACTATCTGAACACACTCGACTGATAACTGGGCAGCTGCAAGTACTCTGTCAAAGCCATTTTTGCAGTTTCTAATCCCTGAAAGACATTTCAATGCCAATATCCCAAAATACTATTACTCTTTAGGCTCAGATCTGCATGACATTCTTAGTAAACACACAGCATTCCCAAACAAGAAGTATAAAATTAGGCATAAGAACTAGCAAATGAGAGCTGAAAAGCTGGAATGGCACAGTCTCGTATACAAAAAAATCCCCAACCCTGCAAACAATGACAGAACAAATGTACTGGAAGAAGCACAAACATAATCATCAGAATTATTATGAATAAATATGACATATTCCATTTAATGTGGTCTCTTTAATCAATACACTGTAGAGAGCATGTAGCTTCCCAAAACTGGATTTGGCCAGAGAACCAGGATTAGCACAGCCTTAATGCATTACTGCAGAAATGATATTGCCCAAAACGACTGGACCTCATTACATGATCGGTCCACTGAGATCCTAAATTACTTCTGGAATGGGCTTTACTTATGGCAATTTATATATGAGTACAGTATGTGGTCAGGAAGTTGGCAGAATGTACGACTGCATGGTGAAATTTCTTCAATCAATATTACGTACTTTAGTTTATGGTATATACTTCACAATCCAGCAGGACCACCTATTATTATGGCAGACCACCAGATACACTTCCGCCTTTCCTAGGACACAGATTACACAACCAAAGAGAACAAAAAAAATCATCCTCCATTTAAAAATATTGTAAAATCAGCAAATACCAACATAAGCAGAACAAAGCAGGGAACGTAGCATCCAAATACTACTTTAAAACATCTTCCTAGCACGTAGTTCTACATGAAACCGAAAGCTACAGAAAAGCTGTGGCAATTAACCTAAGACCATGAATACCTGGAGATTTGTGAGCTCCCAAGATTCATAGTCATCATCAGAGCACTCCCTGGGGAAGGATGGTCTGAAGTCCACCTTCACCAGTTCCCAGTCTGAACGGTAGCTAATATGTCCAAAGACGCTGCACAAAAAGATAAAAAAATAAAATCTTACTGTGAAGAAATACCATGCACCTGATATTCAGATTTTCTTCTCTTTTCCATAGTCATAGTGATGGTGTGCTCCTCTTCCCTAATCCCCCTGACCTGACCTTCTCCCATAATCCTGCTAAAGCGATAACCATCAGTGGTGGTCATGATGGATGCATCTGGTCAAAGTGGATTCAGGGGAGACAGATAACAACACAATAGCCAAGGGCTAATTTATGGCAATGCGCCCACCTAACCACAGTGCTGGACAATGCGTGACTCAAACCTAATTTGGAAAAAACTAACATCTACAGTCAGCATGCAAATATGACTGAGTCAATCATCTTACCCCGTAAATAGTGAAAAGCCCAAGAGCCATTTGAGCTCTCCTAGAGAGCAGCCAGCTGCATGCCAGGATCTCCCCTTGAGCAGAGATACCTCTAAAGGTTACTCCTTGAGACTGAGAGATTCCTTGCCACAACACATTCACAGTAAATGATTAATAGCATGCTAAACTTTGAAATCTTAGCTAAGTGATATAAAGGATTGATTGCGCTTATATAATCCTTTAGACATAAACTGTTGACCGAGTCTGTGACTAGGACTGGATCCAGCCGCACCGCAACTCCTCTGTGAGAAGGCGTTTAGAAAGCAAGGGGGTCCCTTCTGACCCGTGTGACTCAACGGGAGGATCTCCCTGCCAGCTCTGTCTGACCCTGTCCTCTATGCAGTAAATAACCAAGTGTACCTTGCCATCTCAAATCTTGTTACAACACTGTTGCATTTACTATCAAACTTTGTTAAGTCCCTGTTCTATATCAATAAATATGTTGCTGCTTCTGTCTTATGAGTCAAGTGCATCACTCCATACATGATAGTCACAGTTCCCTACTAAAAGGGCCCTGGTTAATTTTTCTTCCGCTTTTCTTCCTCTTCATATACAATGTGTCTAGTCAGAAAACACTTATGAATTGTCTATGGAACACTACAATGAAAAAACATAGCTCATAGATTACAAACTTTTTTCCCTAGCAAACTATGCAGAAATTTAAATGGAAATATACCACCTTTTCTAATTTGGAACCCAACATTTTTGTCTATTATCTTGTTATATGAAACATTTCTTCTCAGGGAGCTCAGGTCAGGGAGCAGAACTAAGGATCACTGGGTTCTATTTCCAGCTCTGTCACTCATTTCTTATGATTGTGGTGCAACTTCCTCAGTTGTTTGTGTGGGTTTTTTTCTTAACTTCTACAGATTTCAGATGGCAATGTATTATTGTTCAAACTCACAGCAGTAACATGAAATTGTATTCATTTCTAAGGAATACACTGAATCTACACACTGTGCTGAAGAACTCTCAAGTCTCCTCTTCATTTTGGATAGTCCAAAGTATAACAAAAAACAGCCACAAACTAGAAATTTCTTCTTGGGGAAAGAAAAAAAAAAGGAAATATCATTGCTTTAAAAACCAAGCTGTACTTTCAAAGCAGCCAAAATTTTAAAGTCAGAATATTTATTTCCAAAACAAAACGGGTAAGTATGACATCCAGCAACAAATTAGAAAGGATAAAGACTCTATTTGGGTAAAAGTCAAATGTATTTGTGGTTTGTATCAAGCTTATGCAGCTTACTTGCCAAAGAATTTAAGGTTGATTCTGAAGCCAACAATTTCTGTGCAGTTCATACTGCACAGAGTTCATATTCCAAGCTTTAGTAGCATTCTTCAAACTAATTCATTCCTTTTGTTTTGCCCTCAGTATTGTCCAAATCCAGACACAGCAGGAATGGTACAGTTTTGCTAAAAGCATTCTGCTGTGCACAGTCATTTCTCTTGTCCTGAATAGTAGGTTCAAAGTGGAACTAGGGTAGACCAGAAGCGAGGAAATGGTGGATTCTCTGCAGCCCAGAGGCAACATCCTGGCACTAAGTCTCCTCCCTGGTGGATGGATGCAGAGCTCTAAAGTCTACCAAAGAAGCTGAAAAAAAGTTGCAGACTAAAGATGTGCAGTGATTTGCCCCTTTCCTTTGTGCTGTATTTGCTTCTCAGACACAGCAGAGAGATGTAGGTAACTGTAGATTACTCCCCACACTGCCCGCAGTATAAGGACCAAACAATCCATACTCTCAGGAAACTTCACCATCAGAAGTGCACTTAATTAAACAGAAACAAATGCATTTAGTTTTTTATGTCTAACCCTGAGATTAAAGGACTTGTATCATCTAACTTTCCTTCCTTTTCAATCTACCCATGGCTCAGAAGTAGAAACAATATACAAAAACAAAAAAATGTGGTTGGGTCTACTGGCTGTAAGTGCACATAGGTGTGTGGTCCCACTTCTTTCAGCAGGAAGACTCTCTTGCATCAAGACCTACAGGTTTGTTTCCTTTTTCTGGTTCAGCTGGATCCTGAGAGCTGCTGTCACCATATAATCTTATTCACTTGTAGCTACATACGCAATAAAGTGACTACTTAGGTGGTCTCATGCTTTTTCCACAATGCTTGCTTCAATATGACCAGCTTTGCTGACAGGCATGAAGTGTCTTTTCCATGCTAAATACCTGTACCTTTTTTTTTTAAATCTTTTTTTTCTCCATACAAGGTACTAACATAAGGCAGACTTCACCGTGTGCTTGTGCAGCTACCCGTCTCAGTGAACACTTCTTTAGACACCACAGAACTTTACATATTGATTAGATTTCTTTTATTAATTCATTTATCAAAAAATACATTCAATTGCAAGAAGCCAAGTCCTGTCAAAGCTTCACTCCTGCTGCAAGTATTTTCTACAGAACAAATGAAATTTTCTTCATTTATGTTACCTATCTCAGGCAAATTAGTCAGGAACATGGAAGGAAGGAGATGGTTGTTTGAGTTCAATGCAGAACAGAATAATGAAATTCTCCTGAAAGTATAAAACCAAAATCTCTGAACTATTAATAAGTATCTTTGAGACCTCACAGAGGATGAGGGTGATTCCAGATGAATCACCTATAGAAAGGGAAATATTTCACATATACATATATATATAAAAATATATAAACCAACAAAACAGAGCCCAGGGAGTTACAGAATATTAATTTTGATATCCACAAAGATACCAAACAAATTATTAAGCTATCCACTTATAAGCACCTTGGAGATAATTAAAATGATAACAAACAGCCACCACAGATTTGTCAAAACCAAATTATGTCAAACTAATGTAATTTCCTTCTTTTACAGGGTAACTGGCTTAGTGGATAAAGGAAAGGAGAAAATGTAGCACATCCTGACCTTTGTTAAAACTGTTACACAGTTCTAGCTGACATTGTCTCTATGCAAAAAAAAACATCAGTGAAGATAAAATCACTGTAATGACGAATGGGAATACGTGTACAATTAGAACTTTTTTACATTGTAAAAAAGTAGTTATCAAACAGGGAAATATTTTAATACACGTATTGCAAAGTTATGATGGGTCTACACTCAATATTTTCATTAACACCCACGTGGTCAAATAAAAAACACACAAAATGTTGCAGATAACACAGAAGGAAGGGGACAGACACCAACTGATGGAAGCAATGGTCAGAAATCAACACTATGAAATACTTCAAAACCAACTGCAAAAATTAATCCTAGGGAAAAAAAAAAACAAACAAAAAAACCCACAGCAAAGGTACAAAACCAAAATTAAGAATAACAAATACTGAAGAAAAGGCTTGGGGAGTTCTGGGGGATTAAAACAAGAATGCAATGTTGCTGCAAGAAGACAGACTAATTCTAGGTTGTATTCAGAACTGTAAAACAGAAAACACGGAGGTAATTATTTTGATAAACTTTGGCACTGGTGGTGCCTCTGGAAGAATATGGTGTCTAATTTTGGATTTTATAAGCATATTTACACACCCACTAAAAATTAATTTGAAGAGGGGCAAGGATGACTCATAAGCTGCTTAGAAACAGTTAGCAGTGAGGTAAGAATGAAAGAATTGGTCTTTTCTACGGAAAAGATAAAGCTGGGAAGTACAACGAAATGTCTTCAGAGTCTTGTTATAGATTGAAGAGTTCAAAGAGACCTGGAAGAAGGGGAAAAAAGAGGAAGGACAAGGATCAATAAACTTAAAAGATATAGCTGCTCAATTCTCTAATTCCTTCCCCTCAGCACTGGCAAGGCCACACCTGGAGTACGGTGTCCAGTTCTGGACTCCTCAGTATGAGAGAGACATGGACAGACAAGGGAATCCAACAAAGGGCCACTAAGATGCTGAAGGGATGGGGAGCACCTCTCCTATGAGGAAAGGCTGGGAGAGCTGGGGCTGTTCAGCCTGGAGAAGAGAAAGCTCAGGGGGATCTTATCAAGGTATATAACTGTTTGAAGGGAGAGTGCAAAGATGATGGAGCTAGGCTCTTTTCAGTGGTGCCCAGTGACAGGACCAGGTGCAATGGGCAGCTACTGAAACATGGCAGGTTCCCTCTCAACATCAGAAAACACTACTCCTTTTTTTTTTTTTTTTTTTACTGGGAGGGTGACCAAGCACTGGCACAGGTTGCCCAGGGAGGTTGTAGACTCTCTGTCCTTGGTGATATTCAAAACCATCTGGATACCGTCCTGGGTGACTGACTCTAGGTAGTCCTGCTTGAGCAGGGGGATTGGACTAGCTGACCTCCAGAGAGGCCCCTTCCAACATCAAACATTCTGTGATTCTGTAATGGTAATGGTGCAAGCTATTGAAGGTTGTTCATTCGCCCTCACTGGAGTAAGAAATCAGTGAAAGATCAGGATTACAGTTAGAGATTATAAACTTCTGAGATATTGCCCCGTCCCACATCCTATAATTTTATAAAAATTGTAGAAATTATTCTAGAAATCAACTACATTCTACTAGAAGAATACGGGAGCTAGATGCAAACTATGTTTATAGGGCAAAGGCACTGCTTCAATGGGTGAACTTTTTAGCAAAAGACAGAAATGACCTTTCTGCCTGTTGGTCCAGCATCTTGAAAAGAATTATCTTTTCTATTATGGCCATTCTGATTCTATAGACTGAAAACCAGGTTCTGACAGAGCACAGTAACTCCACCACTGATTCCACCATTCTCTGGCTTAAGTAAAATTCATGCAAGTGTCTCAGATTCACACAAGTGTCTCAGCACAGCCACAAACCCCATGAAAAATGCTGCCATACAGCTTTGGAATTCCTGGGGCAAATTTCCTAGCGAATCCAGCACCTTACGCGCACCCAGCTTAGCAAACTGTTTGAAACCGCGGCCTCATGACTATTAATGCTGCTGCTGTGATAACACTTGCTGCCCTACCAAGGACAGGGTTTTGTAGACATATCAGAGGAGCCCATTTAAATGCATTTCTCAAATATCACTAGAATTAAAAAGAAGTATTTTTCCAAAGTAAGGAAGAAATGCATGCTTTAAGTAAGGTTCAATGGATTAGACAAAAAATATGAGCTACAATAAAGCAATACATAATAGCAATCACAATCTAATTGCTCAGGTGCAAAATATATAAGTCCAATAAAATCATATGAATGGAAAAAACTGAAACAGTGCAGCAAGTGTAACTGATGATTAGAAGTTAAATATCAAGAGGATAGTAATTCATAAAAACCTTCTTCTTGATTAATTATATTTCATTAGAAAGCCATCAAGTAAATATGAAAGATAATGCTGTGATAAATAATTTTTAAAAGAAATTCCAATTACCTTGGAAATTGATTTACTTTTATTTGCAAGAATTTGGGATCCATAATTTTAACTTCAGTGTTTCAGTTACCATAACAACTTTGTACATTTGTTCCCCGTTCATTTATGAGCACATCATTTTTTAATTTGATTGCATCATTTGATAGCTAAGACAGTTTAATGCAGTTTTTAAGCTAACTCGTTTAAACTATTTGCTGGAGGATTGCTGGTTATTTCTGTTCCTGACACAGCTCATAATCAGGGGGAGCTAATTTAACAGAAATTATATGCAATGATAATTTTTTCCAGTCAATTCACATTTCTGTTCAATAGAAAAGAGGATCTATTCAATAGATGTTCTCAGTTCAGATGAACAGTAATAACTCTGTTGCCTGCTGCCTGTGTCGCTTGCAAACCACCCAACTGAAGCTACAATGGTGCTAAAGCTGGAGACTCCCGAAGACTTATCAGGCAAACATTCAGCTTCCATGGCTTCATTGAGGAGAAATAACCCTGACTGTGACAACACACTGCTCATCTCAGATGTCACAGACATCTTTTTATAATCACTACTCTTGTCTTCCTCTAGTTTTTCTGCTATGTTCTTCAAGATTTTGTTCATAGGGTTTCACAGTATCAAAACACTCTATCAGATTAGATGGACTTAGCTATAGTGTCCCATATCATGAATCTAATGCTACATAAATTAAAACACGATCCAAGCAATTTTTTTATAATATTATGGTGGTTACCTTTGAGCTGCTAGCCATATTGTCTCTGGACAAAGAAAATGGTTTTGAGCAGCCTGATGTCTGATATACACACCAGATATTCAGAGCAGCATAGCTGAACCTCCAACAGTTTTGCTTCACTGCTCAATATCCAAGAACACTCAAAGACCTCAGAGTGGTGAAAGTAATCCTGCTGTACTACCCCACCAAGGTCACGAAGACAGCACATGTGGAATTTATTCAGATGTTTAACATAGCAACTTAAATTGTCCAAGTTTTGCAGTCATACTGAAGACCAGTGATGACAACGGCATGATGCACAGCTACTTTTGTTCGAAATTAGATGTCTCTCTCATTCTAGACGCGCTGCTTTCATCTCCCGAGAGCTGTGTTGGCTTTTGCTCTCCTCTACATGGTATTGCCATCAACTGTGATGGTCGAAACAGCGTGCTGCCAAGGTAGCAGAATTTGCCTTTGCAGTCCTGTACTGCCCTGCTGACACACTCTGCTAGCTTGGCATTCCAGCTGGGGGTGGAACAGGACCTCTAGCATTTTGAGAGCACCTTCAAATGTATACATTTATCAAAAATATAACATAGTGTTTGAATCAGGGTCAACTGAGGATCCCACACACAGGTGATGTGGGCAATTTCAATGGCTCTGTCTTGGATTACCTGTCTAAATTCTTCTGGGCGGCACCTAAGCAAAGATGTCCAAGCATGGACATCTTTCAGGTCCAAAAAGGCAGGACCTGAAATTCTTTATGGATCTAAACCTCAGTATCCAACAGTGAGTATGGGACCAAGCTGAGAAAGGAAACCAGACTCTTGGAGATACAAGTTAATTATTTTAACAACTCTTAGTCTGTCTCTTGAAAGTTGTTCATTTAAATGGAAGCAGTCACAGAATTATGCTAAAAAGTGGTATTTAGATCTTGTTCCTTGTAAGGAACAGGCTTCCTTTCCTGTTGTAAATTATATTAGTAAGAAACACAATTGTTAGTGAATTTACTGTTAAAATGTTTTTTAACTGTCACACCTCCTTGATTATTTTTATAATGCAATTGCATTTTCAGATTGAATACTTAATCCACCTTACGGTTTACTAGATATCAGAGGCCATTGACATTAAAACAGCAGCAACTTTCTCAGTTATCTTTTACATAAAAGTAGTGTGTTAGAAGTTTCTTGTCAGCTGATGGTGAGCTAAAAGAGTCGAGTCCTTTGCTTCACTTAGACCTTTACTACAAATGATGACAATATAACCGAAAAAGCAAATAAATGTGCCAATCTTCTTTTTGTTTTGCCTGTTGTAGTTCACATTATTACAGCACCTTTGAACATACAGCAAGACACATGACCTCCCCATGCCAAAATCTGTAAAGAAATTACCAAATTGAGGGAGGAAAGTGATGAGGTTGCGGCATGGAAGGATGCCCTTTATCTCTAGCGTAACCACTGCCAACAGGTAGTGTTCTCCTTAACTCACAGAAGCAGTACCATTGTTAATGAAAGATTTCCCAAATGGGTATGGGTTGGAAGAGCAGATTAGCCATGACTATGTCTACAGTGCTATTTAAAGCCTACCATTTTCCAAAAGAACATGTTGTCTTTGCTTCCTTTACATCACTGTAAAACCAACAAAACCTAGATAACTCAAATGGTTCATACTAGTAAAATGGACGAAAGTAATGTAAGATTCAAGCTGCAGTCTGTTATACATCAAGATTATAATTCTGTATATTTTTCTAATTCCCCAAAAGAACATAAGAGAGGTCACATTTTCAGTGGCCTTCTTAAATCACAACTACAGAAATGATGAATGCTTCCATGTGCAAAAGTAGACACCTGCCTACATAAAGCAATTGCACATAAACAGTGATTGTGTACACAACAGATCATGTGCAAATATTCTGAGACACATGATTTAAGTGCCTTAAACTACAAACACATGCATATACTTAATGCATGGAAGAGAAGAGTAGTTTTTCTTTTTTGGTTTGGCTGCCAAAGTGAAAAATGAGGGAAGGAAACAATTAAGTTGAAATTGAACCGAAGTATGTTTTTTCATTGTTTCCTGCCCCCCAAAAATAATAATTGCCAATCATTCTTTTATGCCAATACATCTTGGTTTCAGCTCTTTTGGGGAAAAGGGGCAGAAATGAATACTTTGGTTCTGAGAAATGCTGGGGAGGAGCAGGAAGAGCATGTTCTCATTTTATCCAGAAGCTCAGTGGCTCCATTATGTTTGTGAACTACCTCCAACATTTTTTTCCATCTATTGGGTAAATTCCTGTCCAAGAACAACCTTTTAACATGTAAGCTGTTTGGAAAAAATTGCAGATTTAATGTCTAGGCTGATGCTTTATGTAGAAGTAAACATAAGGTGGACAGTGAATCAAATGGATTAATTTAAGGAGAAATATATAACACTATAAAGGATAGCTTTGCATTATTCAGCTGTCTGCTGTCATCTCACTTAAAGATCAAATTAATTTAGGATATACAAAATTTTATAATTAATTTTTTTTCTACTCACGTATTTAAAGAGCAGATCACTTTTGTCAAAGGTAGGAAATTCTTCATTCAGACCTCACCTGGCAGAGCTAGAGTAAATAGCCTATGGTCACCTAAATTGTGACTTCATCATTCTGAGAGCAAAATATAGCAAAATGGAGTTCAAGACTGCACACGTTCCAGTGATTTTTTTATTGGTGGAAGTTTCCAGTGTCTACCTCATCATTGCCATTTATTAGAACTAGACACTAAAATGGAACTGTCTCCCTGAAAGAGAAGTTACAGCACCACAACTGCAGGCACTCTGTCGGTTGTAGGGGCTCAAAATGACACAAAGACTCTAGCTGAATAAAAAGAAGTGGCTTGTCATCCTTTTACTCTCCTTCCCTCCTTCTTTAAACAGTGACAAGGTAATTAAAAAGTCTTACAGGACATGTATTCCTAAACTTTTGGTTCCTCTTATTCAAATATATTTCCAGGTCTCTCTCAAAATGTACTAAATACGGGTTTTAGCAAGACACTGAAAACATCATGTTCCCATGCTTCTGAATATGTTTAATAAACATTATGGAAAGAAAAGAAAAAACAAAGCTTTAAACACTGGACTTCTTTTGAGCAGAGGGAGAGGCAGGGCAGTCCCATGGTCTTGGCCTCAAGACCACAGGTTGGCAGCGACACTGCAATCCATTGACTTGCTCTGCTAACATCTGTGTCCATGAAGATGCGAGCAAAAGCACTAGACTTACCACTAAACAGGTATTTTTACATTCAGATTAGCTGATATCTAGATTAGATTGAAATAGAGTAACCAGTTTGCTTTTTCAATGCTCTTTTATCGAAGGTCACCATTCTCTTCCTGTATTTCTATATGTTCCCTCTATCTATTGACAGACAGATATGTTCCTCATTTTGCAGAGATTAGAGCAACCATTTCATGACTGAGCAATGCTTCTCAAACAAGAGGTTGACTAGCTGCATATAAAAGCTAGAATTTGTCTTGGAAAATCAGCTATTCTCTTACATAATGAGGCTTTACTATTTATCTGCCTTTTCTAAGCATTGCAGCATGAGAAAGTTAGTAGAGATGAATTCATGACACAGACTTACCTCCACTTAGTAAGATACTCAAAGACAACAGGAAAGGTAGTGTGGTGCCATGTGTGGCACAACAATGAGCCCCACAGACTACATGTAATATCGACTGTTACCGACATTGTTAAAGCTGAGGTTGACGTTACCAGCAGTATCAACAGTTGCGAAGTTCCAGATGCGTCTCCCTAATATCTAACACCTGTTAAGATCATATCCACCTTGTTTTGATTAAGTTTAAACAAGACTACGTTCTTGCTTCTGTTATCACCTAGGAACCCAACCGGAATGCAACAAGACTTTCAAGAGAGCAAGATACACGTGCAGGGGTTCTGCAGTTCAGAGATGTCATGAAGTTCCCAGCAGCATCTTGTTAGTCTAAAGACCTTAGACAAAAAAAAAAAAAAAACCCTCTGGAAAAAAATAAAATTACCTATAAGGAAGATTTTGATTCTACCTGACAGAAAGAAAAGCAGTACCTTTATGTGGCCTCTTATCAGCTTTTTAAAAAGGGGCCATGGTCTGTGGTACCAGGGTTATCCTGCCTACTGGGTTTACACTGCAAACTAAATAACCTAGATTGGGAATCACTCCCAGAAGCTGAACTGCGATTTAGAAGTCATTTTAACAGGTTTGAAACTTTCATTATATGAACTACTTCCTTTGAAGAGGAACATCAATATTCCAGACACACAAAAATGCTTCCTTTTCCCACTGAGTTAGGCCATTACTCAATCCAGCGTTATTAAGTAATTGTTTTCCAAATATAATATATCATTAACACTGGGTTGCAGTAACTTTCATTCCTAAAGAATTTAGGACAAAATAAACCTTACTAGACCCTGTACTATCTTGATGAGTATATATCAATTAGTTGAGGAAATTTCTTAGCAAAACATACTTATTTGTTTCGCAGTAAATGGTGAATAGGAGCTCTTCATGTAGAAAACTGATTTTTTACACAGAATGAGTTTACTAAACTTTATGAACACTTTATTGCTTATATCTCCTAAAATTCTTAACTAGGTCTATTTAGAAATTGATTTGTAAATCAGAATGAGTTTTCTAAAATTTTTGAGTTCTTTACTGCTTAAAACTCCTAAAAATCTTAACTAGGTCTTATTGCAGAGCACAATGGAATAAACGATATTTTCCTTGGCACTTGAATGCACATAGTTTGAATACTGCAGGGGATTTGGATGAATGATTTAGATTAATGTCGACTGACAGATGACAACTCAGTTTATGAAAACTTTTGACAAGTCAACATTTGTTTTTTCTCTGTTCTGGAGAAAACAAAACTTTCTGAAATGAAAACTTGAGGCAACCAGGTTCACATTCCTCTGTTTCTTCAGTAAAGCTTTCCAGACCACTTCATTTTGGGTAAGTTAGGACAGAATAGGAATTCAAATGGAAATCCTTCACAAGTCAAGTCAACATCACCATACTGGCAAATGAGAAGTCTCTCATACACGTTAGCAGATCCCTTAACGTCTTTCCCAGATAATCTTTTTGTAGTGTTTTTTTCTCTTTTAATAAGAATTTAAAACCTTGACGGAAATCCCTATGCTGACTTCAGTAGAACCAGGATTTTACCCTACAGTAACAGCTGCCTTCCGTACAAGTAAAATACTGACTCTTTTGTGAGTTTATTCTAGAAACTTTAAATTAAACCATCTCTGTTCCACCATTTTGCTGCGAACTTTTTCAGTTATTACCCTCCCACTTCAGAATTACGTTATCTCTGCTAATTTATGCAGATTTTGACATTAGACTCTTATTCAAAGTCCTTATTAAAACAAACTCAGTACCAAAGGGAGAAAATGAAACTCCTGTATGAGTAAAAAACATTAAGACTCAGTCCTTAGTAATGGATTTGGATTCTTCAGCATGAAAGAGACTATTAATTTTTTCCCATTTCCATACACAAATTCATCTTACCGTGTTCTACCCAGAAGAAAAAACACTTTATCTACTACAATGGAAAAGATGGTACAGTTGATTTTTTTTTTTTTTCAGGGAATGTCTATCAGTGGATGACATTTCTGAGAAGCAGAAAATCACTGCAGATTAAGTCATGCCCAGCAACCCAGTTCAAGCATAAAGTTTTAAGAGAAAATGACCTAAGCCAGACAGAATGACAAAAGGTCTTGATGTAAAGCCAGACAGAGCACCTCTTGGCAGACAACGTCACCTTGAAAGTAAAACCCAATCAAAACCAGTAGGAGAGACACAAAGAAGCTGATATACCAGCAACTAGGCAACACATTCTCTAAGTTTATTCTTCCCGTTATCTTTAGAGTCTGGTAGGAAGGCTGCAAGTCTTTTCAGGGCCAGTCTGTGACAGCAAGTGGTTGATGTCCTCCATGCTCAGTAGAACTAGCTGCAAAGTAAGATCCTACAAGCTTGGCACTGAGATGCTAGAGGCAGATTCTTGTTATGCCCTTAGAAACATAAAAGTCACATGATGCTTTTTTGTCGATGTGGGCTCATGTACCCAGTCTAGCTACAGTTATATGTATTTCATATGGATGATTTCAAAAAGGTATTTTTACATGAGCTCTTTACCCTATTCAGCCAGATATTTAAGTACTTCTTCACAGAATCACTGGTTTTAATGATACTTAATGATAATTAAAAAACCACAGAGCATATAGTCATCACACATAGTTTTATCTGCCAGTAAATACAGTTTAGGATAAGCTTTTGATCCCTCTACTTCTACTGAAATCAATGGAAATCCTTCATTCAGAGGCATAAGTATCTCCATGTGGCATGTATTATAGCACAAAAAACCTTATGCTTGAGAGAAGGGGAAGATGGTGGAGTAATACTGTTCTTCTCAGGTCGTATATGTATAAGAGAGGATAAAATGGGACAGCGGAGAAAGAAAGAACTAACAGACCAATACAGCATTATGAACTTGGTGTGACACTTTTAAGTACACTGGGTAGGATTTTTGTTTTACTGAAGATCCGTTACACATCTCCACATTGGGCTTTTTTTTTTTTTTTTTTCACTAGGGAAAACACTACTCGTACCCATCAAAGGCAGCTCTATTTGTAATTTCTGGGAAAAAAGCCTGTCATGAACACCCTGATCTCCAATATAAAGGATTACACAAGCTGTTCTGATAAGAGCACACATAACAACCTGCACATCTCTGAGTGCATTCCCCTTCCCTGCTGCAGCCAGCATATGCCTTTCTCTCTAATTGGACAGGTGTTTTTTAGTCTCCGATGCTTCGAAAATATTTATCCTAGAGATGGAGCAAAACCTGCAGCTCAGATCCAGATGTCCCTGGTCCTTTTGAAAATGATAAGCAGGGGCCTAAGTTGCAGAATTTGGTTATTTTTAACTCTATTCATAGCATCTGCCTCAGTCACTGCACAGAATTAAAATGTGTATTTGTTAGCACAGTGTTTGGTTACAAAGTACTGCAATGCTAGTTACCAGGATAACAACATAGTTATTTACACTGGGAAGACAATTGTCACAAAAGAAGGTTACATTATTTAGCATTTTTGCAGTCTGCCTAAGAACCTGTAGAAAACAGAAAAAAAATCAGGAAACAGGGTTTTTTTTTAGCCACATTTCTCAGATTTCTATTTGCAGTCCTATTATTCCACTCTCCCTGGTGGTAGCTTTGCAAAATTTCACACGAACGTAACACTTCATCTTTACAATCTGAAATACTGCACTCAGATGGTTTCAAAGACAATCTGAATACTAGGGATGTTTGGACATCAGTGTAAGAGTCTGTGTGACTGCAAGAAGCAAAAGCCACTGGCTCAAAGACTATCTCAAACATCCACGATTAAATATGTTCAGGTGCACAAGCAGAGAGGGTCCTGAAAAAAGAGATGAAACCAGAAACTCACGTCATGACCAGGGTCTCATCTCCAGGTTCACTAAGTAATCCATCTACAAAGACTGAAGTGCTGGTAAAATTATGTGTACTCCAAGTCTGGCCTTCATCTATGCTGAACCTGTAAAAAAGCAGAAGTTTTTATTTACAACTATTATTATACAAAACAGAATTCATTTATTCATTCAAAAAAATCCCCTCAGTACTAAAGCCCAGGATTTACAATCACCAAAATACAATCTGCCTGGACAGTTTATCATATTAATGGGAACTTTTGCTCAGCAATGTATCCAGGGACTCACATCTCTATTAAAAGGTGTATAATAAATTTGCCACAACAATGGAAATTCTCAGGCAGATAAAAACCAAGGTCTGTCCACAAACTATCTCACTACCTTGTAGGCTCAAGAGCAAGTTAATTTACACTTCATTCTTTCTAGTAGTCTCTGAGCTGGAGACCTGTTAAGCAGAGGTCAGCGAAACATGAGAGGCAAAACAGCTCAATTGCTAAAGCATGTGGGAGGTGCAGTAACTGCAGGCACCGACACGATGGCCCTTCACAGCTGCTGCCATCCACTTAAAAATTTGCAAAAGACGCTGATGAATCAGCAAAACATATTTCAAATACTCTGTGCACCCAAATTTTGTGATTCAAAGTCTCTTTTCTTCTGTACATTTCCTCCAGGTCTTTTGGATAGTAGGTTAATGATGGCCTTCATACTAGCTATCCAAGTACATAGCCTAGTTCCCATTAGTGTATACAGTGTAACACAAAAATGAATCTAATCACAAGTGATAAAGATCTCCTACATCTTTTATGCCAAAGATGATAGTTTTGTATGCCATTATATAAGGTTACCATAGTTTGCTTCACTATCATGCAGTTTAAAACTTGATATTTTATTTTATAAAGAAAATGCTTTGCAGCAAATCTTCCCTGCCAAACAAGCTGAGAAGGACATTTGCTGCATTACATGACAGGATCCACACATACTAGAGTTAATTTGTACATGAATATCTCACATGAACTGGCCTTCTTGCATTCTGTATTGCACAGCACATAAGCATACATGAGTCCTTTCCCCATTGGCTCCGAAGTCTACATTATATTGCTCTTGCCAGAGCAACTCAGGGCTACTCTCCAATATCTTTATTCACTGTGGCCCTTGGAAGGGACAGAGCTTTATTACAGAATGAATGAACTATCCCAACCGGATACCTAAGCCATGTACGCATCCTAGGTTGAGCATCATTGCCATACACTGCTGGTGCAAACCAGTAAGCAGGCAACAATCGTGCTGAACATGGTTTGTGCTGTAGAGTTGCAGGACAGCCTTTTAAGCAAAAATATCTACACTAATGCAAGAAAATTTTATGATGAATAATGCATTACACTGTGTATTACTTCAGCACCATGAAGTAATCTTTCAGAAAACATCCACCTGCATTTTATTGACTTAATGAATGTTAAATTAAGCTGACTCCACCTGCATTTCATACATGATCACCCTGAAATGTTCGTCTTAAACTCTGAACTTTGCCTGAGGTCTTGAATACACAATAGCTCTACTCTAATTGACTGTAGGATTACTTGAGTATTTTCAGAGGGATAGATGTGTCTTTGATTGCCACAATAACTCCACCATGGTCCAGGTACAAGATGTGATGCTCTTCTTCAAAGACCTACAAGTTGGACAAAAAAAAGCCAGCTAAGCAAACATACAAAACAGCAGAAATAAAATGTATGAGCAAACCAGGATTAAAAGACTTATATGTTTTATAATGTCCACACTTCAAATTGAGGAGGACATAAAAGTCGGTTTAACTCTTATATTTCTCCCAGCTGTAAAAGAAAAGAAAGTTAAGCAGGTGAATCAGAAAATGTTCAGGTTCAAATCACAGTCAGATTAAACTGTCTAAAGTGATTTTAGCCCAAGCTTATATTTCTCAGAGTACGCATTCTGCATTCCTTCCTATTATATATCACCAAGCGACCTATCACTTTGCTTCAGTATTTGCCATATTCTGTGTATCTTGCAGAATAGAATGCTTTGTAGTCTAATTCTAAGGAAAATAGGAAAAGTATTGCTGTCCATGGATTTCTCATGTGTTCTCCATACTCTACAGAACTTGAAACAACTGGTGTAACCATATTGTCTGCATTTCCAGTGTCAATGATTTATTTAAATTCAAACGTTACATAATCTTACACAGAGACCACTCTGAGTTCTGAACCAAAATACAAGTAATATTGACTTAATAGTTTAAGGGATTCAAAATTTCCTAAATTCTTTTCATTCACTTTCTAGAGGTCATCAGCAGTACTAAAATAAGTGAACAGGAAGATATCTTCCCTTTTTTCAGATCTAAAATCTATTTTAAGACCGGGTTTACCCATGTTATTAGCCTGTGAAACATTCATTTAACATAAGAGCAGGTGATAAAGTGAGAGTTACTACACACACTTAGCAGTTAATAGAGGAACATACAGCCTCCAACACGCTTTGGCAAAGCAAAGGTGAAACACATAAAGTTTAGCTTTACTTTGCCTTGTGACTGAAAAAATAGTGACGATACCAAATGCTCGGGGTTTGACAATATGAAATGCTGCATTTAGAGGATTTATCAGCAAGACTGAACTGGGGAGGAGGGAAGTACCTCAGAGCACATTCACAATTACTTCAAAAATAGCAAGCATTTAATTTGGGTTCAGAATTCAGTCTTCCTCTCATCTAGTAAGAGCGTATTTTATGGGAATCCTAGGGCTTCAAGTGTCTGATCAGTTTTTCAATGTTGCCAATTTACAGGCAAAACCCTGATATGAGGCATTTACAGTCCTATCTACTTGTTCCACACAGCTGCGTATTTTAGAAGAGAATTCAGTAGAGGACAGACATTAATTTTAGATGCACTTCAAAAGGATGAGATCAGCTGGAGTCAAATAAGCAAGCAGAGTTTTCATCCTCCTCTAAACTTTGTCTGAACTTTTGCTCAAATCAAAATGAAATAGTATATGCCAGGACACGAAGCCTCTGCAAGCTTCACCATCATACTGAAGATAAAGGAAGCAGCATCACTTCATCCAAATTAGGTTTTCCCAGAAAAGCACCATGGCACTTCCTCACACACCAATTCAGTGCCACGGCTTTAGCAAACTATAAAGTGTAGCAGATACATTACAGGCATATTAATGCTATCTTGATATCATGCTCTTCTTGCACACATTTCGAACACTTTATAACTAAAATGTATGAAATTCCTTATGAAAGCAACACTTCATCTTCAGTACATTGAAGGAATTAATGATTTCATGCCTGTGGAGTTCAGCACAGAAGTAAATATTTATCTCATCTTTCTAGAAACAAAACCAAGACAAACAGTTTGCAAAGGATTTAGGCAAAGGTAATCCCAGTGTCAGAGCTGAAGTTCGAGCCCAGGAACACGGGATATGTATGTTCAGAGTCAGCCATGAATTCTGATGCATGTCTCTTCACTAACTAAATTTCAGGTAATAAATCTATTATCATCTTTACTAGTAGCCAATCACTACATAACTCAATTTTTAAAGCCCCTTTCTGTATTTTTTCCTTCTTATGTTGTTTTTTTCCAAGCATTTTATGTGCTTTACAGTCATAACGTCAACTTCTTTTCTCTCCCTCTCTCTCCATCTTTTTTTCCTGTGTCTCTCCTAACAAATTTAGCAGCTATTCCAGGCCAGGATATCTGTTGGGAGCAATTAGGAGACCTCCATGAAGTCAATGAAAACATGTTTAAGTGATCCTAGAGAAACTGTGTGAGAAGCAGAAGTTTCAAAAGTAACCAAAAATGCCTACAGTCACTTGCTTCTCTCACCAAGTGAAACCCATTTCTACATTCAAATCTAGAAACAGAGGATAAGCCAGCTACTTTGATAGCAGATCAAATATCAAAAGTTTTTTGCAGATTTTTTTTCCCTTTTATTTAAGCCAGCTCTTTTGAAAGCCAGACTTTCCTTTTACTGTATTTGCCCTATTTCAAGCACAGTATTGTCGCAGATGCTGTTGAAATAGCAGTGGCAGCCATAGCTGTGAACAGAAATCAGTTTTTTTAAAACATAAATAAATAAAACACACTCATATGTATACAAAAGGTCATCCTTAACATTTGACAGAGTATCCTAATATTTTAAAAATCAGGACTGAAAAACGAGGTGTCCACAAGGGAAAAAATGTCTAAAACCTGTATGGTCTAAAATTGTGTTCAAAGGTAGCCCATTTCTCCCAAGATGCAAGATTTATTTATCTGTCTGACTCCTATTATGTTCATTGACACATTTTATGATATTGTTTTCCTGCTATAATAGACATAGAAATCTTCCAAACTGACATATCTGTTCCACGAGTTTACCTTGAGCTACATCTTTGTGGTTCACTTAAGATGATCTAAGCCCACTCAGGATAATGTCCAGGTGAGATTCCCTTCTCCTACAAGCCAGATCACTGCTACTGCATGGATGTTTAAGCTACTTGTCAATCAATTCCTAACCTACTGCTATTTACAGTGCAATGTTGTACAATACAGAGTCACAAATTTCAGTTTGCCTTAAACGGTACACAGTAGAGCAACGCTTTCAAGAGATACCTACAAGCAGCTCAAGAATTATGCAACAGAAAGGCAGTAGAATAACTAGAGCCAGCAAAAGTGGTATTGTGGCTACTTATAATCAGAATCCTCATTTTACTTTTTCATTTATCACCAGTATTTATTTAATTTCACAAAACACTCATTCGGGTATTTTTATTTCTACTTATGAACCAGCTGTATATCCTACCATATCTTCCTGAACTCTCATGTGACCTTACCACATGTAAGCTATGGAAATACGGACTCAGTTGTAATGACTTTAACTGCATAGAGATGGTTAAGAAAGTATTGAAAGAAAATGATCAGTAAATCGTTGTTAAATTGAAAATGTTAAATTCAGGATCTCGGGGACCGGTCCCAGTTATGAATCACAAACTGAATCTGAGTCAATGTGATGCTAGTGCAAAGGAAAATCTCCTGAAATGAGGTGCCAGTAATGTCAAGACCTCAAGGAGATAATAATTTCATTCTGTTTAGTACCAATAAAGTTTGTAATTTTGCATCCAGTTTTACCATGCTTCAGGAGAGGGATGTCATATTAGATCATCTAATCAACGAGCAATAAAAAAGAAAAGCACTTTAGAAACTGGATCCATTAAGAAAATCAGTGGATATCAGTTTGCTTTTTCCCAAGGGAAAAAACTCCTGTGCTCTGGGGATAGACATTATAATCACCTTTCAACATCTGAAAAGTCAAAGGTGACAGGAAACCACTCCTCTTCAAAGGCAAGAAAAAAAATCAACTTACCTTGCAAAGTTTGTGAAACTGCAAGAATAACAGCAAAAAGCACCACCAGCTTACGTTTAGTGTTTGGTGAAACACTGGCACAGGTTGCCCAGAGAGGTGGGGGACGCCCTGTCCCCGGAAACATTCAAGGTCAGGTTGGACAGGGCATTGAGCAACCTGGTCTAGTTGAAGGTGTCCCTGCTCATTGCAGGGGGGTTGGACTAGATGACCTTTAAAGGTCCCTTCCAACCCAAACTGTTCTATGATTCTATGATACTCAGAAAAACCTATGAAGAATGGTGAAACACCACATAGGAAGACTGGAGAATCTCCTACAGTGAAGGATTAACAAACAGGTCTGGGAAACCATTGTTAGAGATGGTCTTAGTATGTTTGATGCTGTCTGAGAGCTCGTGGCTAAATTACACAAACCTTGACCTTCCTCGCAGTCCTATATTCCTGTGAACCAATACTGCTCTTATTTCAGGAAAGCTTTTAATCAATTCCTTTTCTCTTTATATTTACTTTTCTGCATTGCTCTGTCACTAGACTCAAGCACACGCTTTTCTTCTAGTCTGCAGACAGCTCTGCAGCATCATGTGAGAAAGGTGACAGGCACTCACTAATGACAACTGCAAAATTTCCAAGTCAGCGATTTAAACCCACCCAAAGAGCTGTGCCAAAACATGAGCTTTGCTCTGCTTTTGCCAGCTCAGGAGACCTGTAATTTACTGTCTAAATAATTCCCATATCATCTGACTGAAGCCTTGTCCTTTGTTGCATGAACTCCAACAGAGAAAGGAAATGTACCGCTGTCCTCTGGAAAAATTGTTTGATCAGGAACAGTGAGACCATAAAAACATACAAATAATCTATGTCTTCATTCTGTTGGCAAATATTAAGTAAGCCCTTTCAAAAGCTTTGTAGCAGTTTTAATTAAAATAAAGCTAGCAATGCTGTTTTCATTTTGACTGTCATAATGAGGGATCAATTTGTGGTTGGTTTTACAGCATGAATAGTAATCTTCAGGTCAAGTTTCATCACGTATCATTTGCCTGCATGTCCCACAAATAAAAAGCTGTGAAAATATGAATTTGATCCCCTTCACTCTTTCCTTCTTAATTTTCACTCCAGAAAAAACATAGAACTTTGACAAATGGTGACAATAAATTATTAGAGAGGTCTCTGTGAAGTATTAGATAACACACAGTACTCACTGTAAATCCTGGTAGACTTTTGCATTTAAAAATTTAAAAAATTATCATCTGCTAGAATTCAAGAAGGAATTTGGCATAAAATTTTATCTTTTAAACCTCAAAGGATATTATCATGACAAAAATAATATATTTCTTTTTAAAAGTCCTCTGGAGTATTAATGGCACCCTACAATAGCAATATAAGAAACTCTGTATTTTTCTCTTTTTATCTCAAACTCCCTGAGGCAATAACACTAGTGAGAGCATTTTTACACTAGCTTCTTCTAACAACTGAAATTTTATTTTAGCTGAACACTAAAAGATTATTTCAACTGAAAGCAAATTACCTTTGGACACAACTTTTTGAGGGTAGTTTGAGGGTTAGGGTTGTTTTTTTACTGGACAGAAATTGTAAGTAGATTCCAGAACTTCCTTAGATCATACGATCATGATTGGTTTTGCTATTTACACTCAAAATGAAAATATCCCTGTGACTAAACATGTCTGATACAGAGCAATTTAGGAAAAAAAATACATAATAAAGGTGTAATGTTTTAATTGACACTAGGCATCGGAAGCAAAAGACATCCAAAATTCTGATTGCATGACAGCTACTACAAGACTGGTTTTTTAAAAAAAATAAAAAGCCTTTCATGTTTGTAGCCCCAGAATTGATTAAATCATACTAAATGACATTCAAAGATTTATTGTTTTTTTTCAAACTCTTTTTGCTTTTTCAGTTTCAATGGAGAACAAAGTTGAAGCTTAAATACCAGTTTTTGGACTAGGAAGAAAAAAAAATTCTTCCTTTCTACCTAAACTATGTCTTTCAGCTTCGAATATTTGTACTGCCATATCTAGCCAAAGTCCACTTCATCAGCAGCATAGAAATATTACTTATATTATTAAAAACCTAAATAGACTTAAGGATTTTTATACAACATACTTCCAAAAATGTTAAAAAAGATCAAAATATTCGAGTTTCAACAGAACCTGACAGCCCAACCAATTTGAGTCTTTGTAAATCACTTCCTTCACCTCTCCCAGTTTCCAAGCAAAATGGGGATAATAATAGCCACCTCCCCTCAAAACACTGGGTACATAAAGATTAGTTAAGCATTGTAAAAATTCATCATATTGGGTATATTAAAATTATTTCCAGGTGCCTTTGATGATTCCCGTTTCCTACCTGACGCCACGTGTTCCCACAGTCAGACGTTATGTACATTTCTTCTTTATACTCAACCAGCTGGGACCCCAGGTTACCTGTCACAAAACAGGGGGAGACAAGGGTTGCATCCGCATGAGCAAGAGAGATCAGATCTACTGATGCCAGTCAGAGCAAGAAGTTTCTAGGTCAGAGTGAGAACTAGACTCAGACGATCAGCAGGCTTAATTCATTTCTAGTAGGACCAGATAAGCCCTCTTAAAAACATACAGGTAGACTTTCAACTTCATTCTTGACATTGCTAGTGGTCTGCAAGGTGGGAGCAACGAGGCTTAATTCTAATACTGAAACACAGAGGCCAAACCAACATTTTAGTTTTGTTGCTACATGCTGAAAAATTATTAGAAAAGAACACATATTTAAGATGCAAGTCTGAAACACCCATAAATCCATAAGCCATATCTTAACATTACTCACATTCTGTGAAATTATTCATCTTGAGCTTGAATTGTTAAAATAAAAAATGTTTTACCTGTAAGACTGTATGAAGTGGTAATAAAATCTAGAACCTGGAGAAATACTTAACACTGAAAAGAGGGTGCGGGGTGGTTGAAAAAGTGTGTAAATACAAAAGCATCTAAAGCAGAATTACTTGATTTACCTAAATATTGACCAGGAAGCTACAGAATATTTTTAAAAAAAAAGCACTGAGGATCAGCAGTTAGCATTGAGATTACTGCAAAGCAAACAGAAGTGTTGAACTTGCAGAAGATGATCTTAGCAGATGCAATCCCAAATGCTGAGGTGTCTGTCTTTTAACATGCAGTATTTCAAACAGCAAACTTAAACCACCAGGCAGTTTACAGTATCCTAGGGGAAAGCAATCATAGCACAATATTCCTTCTAAATTATATCCTCCAGGGGGTTTTGACTTAAATATATGGTTTGCATGTTTTTACAGTAAAAATAAGCTTGAAGTTTTGAATAAGGTTATCAGATTCTCTTAAGCAGAAGAGACAAGGGAAGGAAACACTGGAGATTAGGACAGTGGTATGAAACTTCACTTGTGCGTTTTATGAATAGCTGGTTTTTACCACCAAAACAGATCTGTTTATGCAGTGTGTGCTCATTAGCACTGAAAGGTTCCTGAGAGGAATGGCAACACCCACTGCCCAAAATACACACTCTGTTTGGACTATCAAGATTGCCTGTGCACCACTGTTTAATGGTATTACTCTACATTATTTAACCCTAAACACAGCCTAGAAAGGATGAGGATATTTGTGCTGAATAAGGGAATTTAGAGGAGTCAGTTACTTTCTCTCAACTGCATCTAAGGTTTCAAGAAGATGCCACTGCCCCTTCTTGGGTTTTCATCTTTCCAACCCACTTCACGCTCTCTCATTTGTTTAATAATTCAGCACAGATTTAGCTGGTCACGTCATTTTGAAAACAAGTCCCTGTTCCTGTAGGCAATGAGGAGATATGACAGGGTCAATGCAGTATGGATGAAGGTGATGTAGACTGAACACATCCTTATGAACCAGGCTTGTATAGATGAAGTAGATGTAAGACCTATAGGATTAAAAATGTGTCAAAAAGAGCTTATAGGCTCCCAGTGCAGGGATGACTACTATTGGATGTGACAGCAGCTGTGCCAAGCGGGAAGGAAAGAGAAATGGGTAATTGTGGAGCAAACAGCCCTTATTTTTTTCCCTGTGAACATCTTCATCTTTAAAAATAGTCCACCGTTAAGCCAGCACCGAGGCCACAGCGTGCTCACCCAGGAGGTGCATGGTCTCACCTTCCCACCTCTCTGCCTGCTGACTTGGTCCACACAGCCAGGGTAGTCAGAGCCATTGTATGGCTTCCCAAAAGGGTTATCTTTTATACATAAGACTGTCTAGTTTTAAGAAACAAAGGCTCTAGTGATACCGGCAATCAAAATAAAACCTCCATGACAGAAATGATAGAAAGTTACAACCAAGTAATCAGTGATAAGGACAAAGGACCACAGGCGTAAGACAAGGTTCAAATATTTAAAAAAAAAAAGATTAAGCTTTTGGTTATACTCTGTCCAATAGTCCTTGTAAAATTACGGTTTTGTTACAGCCACATTGTATTCATTTAGGCAGAATTTCCATAAGACAGAAAAAAACCCCAACAACTAAACATGATTAAGCCATGAATATTATCTAACAAGACAAATCTAAAATGAAAGCTTCACATCTGAATTCAGTTGCATTTTCTCACCAAATTCAAGTTTATTTAAATCTATTTGGTTTATGTCCATTTTCAATTTATTATCACTTTGAATCCTAGAATCTCATATAAGCAAAGACCAGGAAGCATGACCTGATTTTCCCAAGTCTCACAGATCTCATCCGCAAGTAGGACCAGATCCCATCAACTTTGTGTAGCAAAGATTAATCTGGTCACTAGGAGGAGGTATGAATGAGAAATCGCCTTCTCGGGATTTGTAGGAAGAGAAGGGAGATTTGATCTGCTGTTTATACAAAACATATTTATTTCGCTATTCTTACTTTCCTTTGTATAGTTTTCATTGGTATGTGTTTCTGCTAATGGGTATATTTTTGTGCTTCTGCAATTAGTCACAGAACTTTTTCATTGGGATAGAAACATTTATTTCCCCGCTAGAATCTAAAGTATTGCTGTCATTCTACACCCTTCTTTGCACAGATACCTTTAACGAATGCATTGTTAGTTTTGCTCCTGGATAAACTCTATTCTACCTCTTCTAGTCCCTTACTGAAATCTGCTTACATGAGTAGGTCTTTATTTTGAGAATTGCTATGGATCTGCACTTTAAAAAACAAAGTGGTAAATTGCCTCCGCTAATGGAGAATCAGTCTGTAAGTGAAACAGCATCAACTTTGTCCTTCATTAGAAAGCCTTTTATATCCAGCTGATATGGTAATGACTGAAAGATATTAGCAACAGCTTTGTAAGTGCAGCTGTGTAGCAAGACAGACATGACTTCTCCTAGATTTGGTTTTATCTATATTGCCTTTTCTTGGTAAATGAGCAAAAGGATTTGGTGGACTCAATTATAACTATAGTGAAATGCCACTCTGTCAAAAAAACATTCCTGATGACAAACTTGGCACTGCTTTGTGAAAAGACTTCACTGCTCCATTGACCTTTGAAACTAGCCCATCCCCAGGCCAAGGGTGAAAACCCAGAGGTGGTGCATGCAGGGACTTCTGATCGCTGACGTAACGTTCTTTGCATTAATGAAGGCTGTAACTTCCACTACTTCCAGATCTTCTAGGAGACGCAATAATATTACATAATTTTGTAACTTTATAAACTCAAGCACGTAAGAAAATCCTTTCTGCAAGGAAGGATAAAACTCTTCAATATAGTTGCAGTTCACTGTGTGGGTACTGCAAGACAATGTCTTTCTCAAAACAAAACAGAAAAAAAAGAGTAGAACCAGAATAAAACTAAGTCCTTCAAAGAACTTAGCATACTCACCTGTTTTATTTGCAAACCTTTCTATCTAATGTGTGTCACGCAAGAGCTATGAGTTCTCTTTATTTAAAGAGTTACATCGTTTTAACTTAATTTTTTACATTCTAATAAAAAATAACTTCAAAGATTTGGGACATTCTGTTATTTTTGAGATTAAAAATAAAGTGCACCATTTTACTTCAAGGCTCTAGCTACCTCACAGCATGTCATGTTACTGGATTAAGCCAGCTAACTAGACAAAGCCCATCTAACAGCACCCTTTACGACAGCTCCGATTCACATCAAATGAAACGCACAAAATCCCAACAGTAATAACATTACAAGCAAATGACTACAAAGCTACAGGATCACTCAGAAAGTACCACTGAAACATCCTGAAAGTTTCCATGCCATATCCAAGCGAAATTATGAACCTTCTTTATAGTAAGCGTGGCAGCCAATAACACATGTGCACAACTGACATCACAATCAAGTGATACAGAAGGTGAGAAACTACCAAATTATGCTCAGCCCGGAGACTGGAAGTCAACACTTAAGAGTTTGTAAGTATCATTCCCACCACATCCTGAAGTGTTCAGACTGTACCACAGCCACCCACAAACATCAGTGTGCTGTCTGCCTGGTGAATCACAACAAAATCTGTGCTCCTATTACAGCTGTCAATGTCTGCAGTAGCTCCTCAGGCGTGCCTCTACAACATGGAAACTTTTCTATAATTTTAGTGGGTCTGCGTTAGATCTCAAAATCCATCTCCGGTAACTAGTAAAGGTAATATAATACACTGAAGGCAATTCAGGTTCATACTGAAAAAGTTACTGCATCTGGAACGGGTAATCAACTGCAGGCTATTTTAGACAGAGCTATAAATGGTATAATTTTAACATCACTTTTTTGATCTAAATGGCCTGAAAACTCCTCTAACACACGACACAGACTGCTTTGCCATCTAGTTTCAAGAAGTTCCATCTGTAACACAGAAGCTTCTCAAGTTTGTCTTATTTTATGCTCTTTTTCTAGCTAAATGACAGGAACAGGAAAGACTCCTCTTCAAACTATTGTGAATGTTTGCTTCAACTTTGTTTTCTACATTTCTCATCCAATTTAAAATATATTGTTGTTAAAGCCATAGCGTTCTGCTAGCAAAGAAATAGGATTATTGCAAACAGCATGCATACATGAAACAAGGGAAAGCCAGGGACTGTCCTGCAGCCCTGAGTCAGTTGGCGTGACTCAACCATGTTCACACCACAGAGCACTCATCCCCAGCCCTCCACAGGTGGTATCATAGCCAGAAGATGTATTTCTTTGGTGAGGTTTTGGGGTTTTTTGGTTTGGTTTTTTTTGTTTGTTTGGCTGTTTGTTTGTTCTTTCCAGTTCAAATTACCTGAAAAAACATGAGGGTTATGTTATAGGCCATGAAAAAGGTGTACTGAAGATTTGGGTGGCATGCCCCTGGTCACGATGAATGTTTCTGATGGTAGAAGGCCAAGGTACGTTGGGCTGTGTAGGTTAGGAGAGGTAAACCTGGTTCTGTCTTGACCATAACACTTATCAGAAACAATCCCATGTGTGTGCCTTCTCTCAAAACACGGCTTGGGAACCCATATACACCTGAATTCTTCTTAAACACTTCTCCAAAGGCTTTTGTCACCGACAGAGCCAGGATACTGCTAGACAGACTCTTGACCTAAGTCAATATGACTCTGCTGTTGTTATGTTCTGGCACCTTGTTTTTTCAATTTAGGAAACAAAATGAAACATTTTTGGTCTTATTTTTTTAATTTTTGATTAAGCACATTCATCTTTCAATTCTATTACTTGCATTCTTAGAAGCCTTTTCAAACTGCTTTAGGATACAGGAAATTCTCTTTTGCTTTTTCACATGTCCTGAGTAAAGCCTAATTTTAAAGTTACTGAGTGAAATCACACATTCTGTGCCTACAGTGGTGGCAGTCCCAAAAACAAGAATACAGCTGTATTAGCTACCCTTCAACATATTTCTCCAAGCTATTAATAATTTTGCATATGCCATTTCAGCAGTCAGAAGCACAGGGACGTGAAAGAAACCAATATATTTTAGTGATGACCAGTGGCCAGCCAAACTCTCTGGAAAGGTGGTGCAACTGTGAAAACCACACACAGATTTCAAGAGAGTAATTTAAAGTTTGTCTTTGGCTCCGGCATTTTGGCAGGTTCCTACCGGATCACACAAATATGGGAGATTAATTTCATTTACAATTTACTATTAATTTACATGTTTTAAGCGCTATTTATCACTGCATTTACCCATATTTTTATATGTGAATTGAGACATGCTTACTGTGAGAAGAAATAATCCCCATATGCAGTACTTTGATACTTCTTTTAATATGGAAAATCTTTTCCAGCCAGTTAAATCTAGCATACGGGCAGATACCTGCTCCAAAAACAGAGCACCTTGCCTAGGTTACTGGTAATTAATACAGTTGTAACATCCCTTCAATCAATGCACATTAAGCTAAAATTTCACGGTTTGTAAATGTGTAGTCGCAGTGTAGAACAAACATGCAACCAGTTTGTGTTTAAATGTCCCAGACAGACAGTTTTTGCCTGGCAAGCCAAAGATGTGTTTAGCTGGGGAGTGATTCAGATCATCAGAATGGGGGAACATGTTGACACGAAAAAAATTCAAGCGAATTGCAGCATCTTCACTCCAAAATGCACTGGGAAATGCTCAGTCATCACCCTGGTCCCTCATCCTTATTACAATGGCATCTTGGTATGCTACTGTTGTGAAAAATGACAGAAATTTATCATGATGTATGCAATGTATTTGGGCCTCATATGACAAAAAGTTAACTGAACTCTCCAGCACTTCCTCAATTCGTGTTAGTGTGCAGAATTTACTGCTTGTTTGATTTGCCATCTGGATTGGAAGCTGAGCAGACAATTGTTGTGAACTAGCACCTGAAAAATCTACACTTCTCTAAACATTTTGCATAGAAAAATCCTTCACCAGTTTATAATAAAAATTTACACCTCAATTGACACACATTTCATAGCTGATGCTGTGAGAAATAGAAGCTATTGCCAAGATTAAAATGCACGAAAATCAAATGTAAATGCAAAATCCTATTACATTTCTTAAAGGGAGCAAAGTAGTTATTTAAAAGTGCACTTTAATATGCAGCGATAAAATTTAATATTCTGTCTACACAGTTTATATATATACACAACTTAAAAATATGCATTCCTCAGAACTATTTATGCAACTTTAATAGAATGGATTTTTTTTTGTAAATATGAGTTTTAAAAGATACAAATTTAAAATCCTATTATTGCATTTTCCCCAAATGCTCTAGGCATTAATACTGTTTACCCTTTAATTATTTTTTAAATTAAAACAATATTCAGTATTCTCTGTGCTCTGATTTTCCAGCACAGTATCAAAACTATCTTTAAGTCACAGGTTAGGTTTTCCATTACCACAAACAGATACATTGTATAAGCTCTCTATAAAGTGGCCAAACCCCACGCTAAAGGGATTTTTTTGTTCATTTGCCTTTTTGACTGACAGCAACACTGCTCTTACAGAGAGGAACAACTTCATGGCTCTCATGGTTAGAAACCATTTGCTAATTTCTAGTTCTTATCCACTTGTTTACATCGCTTGTTTCTACCCCCTGGTTACACTTTCAGGAACAAAAAAATCATATTCTTTATTGTCCTTTATTCTTCTCAGCTAATGAGGCTCCTCTTGTAAATATTCTCTATTTCCATCAACTGCCAAGTAGTCCTTCTTAGCACCTGTTCATTGGCCCTGAAAATTGATCGGAATTGTACACAATGTAATTAACTGCACAGGATTTTGCCAGAGTATTAATATTTCCCCCTCTCCGTTGGCAACTGTTTACCTACTTCACCATCAGAACACACTTCCCTTTTTCACAGCACAAGGCACCGATGGTTCCTAAGCACACTGTGATCAACTCACTTTCACAGATCTTTATCATCTTCAGTCATTTCCAGAAGATGTGCTCTCTCTAAATCTAAAAGTAAAATTCCAATAGCGTGTGATGTGGGCCAAATAAATCTGATTTCTCCACATGCTAGGAACCTAGTACTGCTGTTGATTTGCATAGGATTATCAATTTCAAGGATCGGGCCAGAAGAAATTCAAGCTCATTGTTTGTAAGGTATTTCTGATAAGAAGTATAAGTTTACAAGGTATCAGGTTTGCCAGATAAGACTGAACATGTGCACTGAATCTAGATGACCTGAGCATCCAAATAATGTAAAGGCAAGTCAAATATCAGAGTTGATTCAGCTCATCTCTTGGCAAGAGGATGCAGTTGCTCTTCAAGACTTTTAAGACTCCAAAATAAGTCCTTCAGCTCCATTTGCAACCACATGACGTTCTACCATGGAAAGGACATACTGCACTTCTCTTCAGCAAATTTTTCTCACTTTTACACCATTCCTCCAGCTTTTTAGCCAGCTTCTATGAGTGATGGTGCCTCTCTACCATGTCCATTACGTTTTAAGTTGCTCCACAATCAAGCCAAATTTAACATCAGTCCAATTCTTAATGATATCTGGATGTCATCAAGAAGGCTCCCTCATATTCACGTTGAGGAAAACTGTTGACAAGTTTACCTACCGCTACAGTAAGACAATGTCACAGTGATAAAATCTCGCCTCGTTCTAGGAAGTAATTAAGGGCAAAATACTATTCTCCAACCTGCCATCCCTAGTATCATCTCAGAGAACAGTGCACTTAAATGCCACAAAACCCAACCAAATGAAAACAAGCCAATATCTCAAAGCATATCAGTTCACCACATCAGACTATAAAGCAAGAAATGAAAAATTAAATAGAAGTAATGGGCTACTTAATTAAAACTCATTGCTTAATTTGCTACTAGAAGGCATTCAAGGTACAATATGGTGAGGCTACAATTAGAACCTGCATTACAATAGAAATACCTGAGGAGATCCCTGAGAAAGAAGTTAATCTTTTGAAATACTGTAATTCATAAAATGTGAATTAAACACCTAATAGAAATCTATCTACAAGGGCACTGTATAAAATCCTAGTCTCATTCATGTCAATAAAAATACAGCAACATTTCACCAGGTAGGTCTGCCTCCAGTAAAATACTTTAAACTCCATTTACACAAGGGAAAAGCTTGAAATCTTCTGTTTTATTGAAGTAATGGCAGCTGTCAGTCTCTTTCAACACCCAATACACTCACCTTGACACTCTCAGGAAATTTTCAATTTAGTAAGGCGTTTATAAGACACTAGTGTAAGCTAAGGCAGAAAGCATTATTGATTAAAAACCATATACACTTTTAGGAAAAGAGAAATAGTACATGTGTGTACTTCACCTAAATATAACCCATAACATAAGAATAAAATAATGCAATTTAAAAGACCTCTTAGAACATTTAACATTACAATAATTTTGAAACAAAGAAACTAAATATGAAATTAATAGATAAATCAAGGATATAAAGTGAAACAGAGTTATGTGAATATTTTTCTTGATAAGTAGTCAACACTGCAATGGATTTTTTTAAATGTTATTAAACGCCACTTCACAGTACCATGGCTCCATATGTATGTTATAAGGGAGAAGCCATAACCAGCATTGTTCCTATCACAGTGACGCATTTGCCTCTTTCACTTCATCTCTCTTTAGGCAAAAAGGGAATTAATAAAAACGACAAGACAAATTATCTGTATCTAAGCATAAAGAACAAAAGCTTGGCCACTGTTTACATCAGTTTATTGGATTTGCTGTGCTATTCACGATGCCAGAGGCCCTACACCCCACTTCTAGAGGAAAAAAAAAAAAGCAAGATAAGTCCTTCAGCCGCTGTCACTGCTCCACACCGCACTAATGGGGAAAGATATTACACAGCACAGAGAAGCATCATGTATCCTGTTACATACCTGTCCTAGAAGACTCAGCTCAGGGAGTTCAATTAACTTTTATTAAATTGTTTGATCAAGAGACCCCGTAAAGGGTTATTCTGCGGGGAAAGCCTTATCTTGGCAAAGTTTCTAGCATGGTATTGTTATAAGCCATAAGACTACATCTACAAAGAACTGCTGCCACATTTCAGGTCTCAAAAAATAATGTTAGTTACCTGCCCCCATTATGAGCCCCGGTGCAGTGTCCTTTGTGTGGACTGTTCCTGACACATAGGGATTGTCTGCCCAGCGGAGATGGAGGTGAAGGTAGCAGTCAGGCTTGTGGGGAAAGAAGACAACAGGTTTTAAAAAAACAAAACACGAGAGGTAACAGTTATACTCCTACAATAATGAAAGCACAGTCAGAGAGCAGCTTCAGCAATGTATGTAGCGAAAGAGAATGGCCGTTTCCCACCAAATCCAGTCTGAAATATCCAGTTAATATTAGCTATCTAACTAAAAAGAATCTCTGGTGATGTTTGAGTAGTCTGCCACTGTCTCAGCAAAAAGACTTCCAAGCTCAAAAAAGTCAAGATAAAATTATTGTCCAAAAAAGTCAAGATGAAATTATTGTCCAAAAAACCCTTGCAACAGAACAGCTGCTTAAAAATTGTAACTAACAGCAACAATTATTTTATGCTTTTTTGGTCCCAGGCGACTGGTAAAGTGATGATTAAAACCAACCGTTTGTACTGAAGTTTCTTTTTTAGAAAAAAAGTGCTCTGAAAAATAGCATAACGACTTTTGAACACATCTGTCATCTCTCCTTGCTAAGCAACTTACTACTTCTTGCTCTTGGTGCAGCGGCACTCAGAGGTCGTATCGCTCACGGCAACCTGGCCATGAGCTTCAGCAGGAGCGGGCTGCCATCCCTCCACTCGCCTTGGAGAGCTCGGATCAGGCCCTGCAGGCTTGAACCATGTAGCACAGTCTTGAACTCTTCAAAAGGGAGCCAGCAGCTCCAGCCCTCCGCTTCTGCTACGTGGAGAGGGACCAAAGCTCTGGCAGTGGCAGGACTAAAAGCATTTATTTCTCCCAGCAATGCAGAGCCTGGAGTCCCCAGGAGCAGTTAGTGAGAAAAAGACAAGGTTTTCAGTACGCCCTCAAAAATAACAAAATATTATGGGTAGGTGGGACACCCAAACAAACTGAAATTACAAAATAGAAATTTTCATGCAGTTAACTGCGGTATTTATTTCCAAGCAACTGTCAAGAGTTCCCTTTAACAGGGAACCAAGGGTTACCTTGGTCTAAGATGAAACAGAATTAGGAAAGATAGAAAGAGAAAAGGTACCGGTAAGCTGTGTTTGACTGACTACGTGTCCCTTATATCCAGAAACAAATGACTCGTCATGATTATTCTGAACTGGGTTGTGTGGTTGACAAACAAGAAAAAATGTCCTCTTTGTGTCAAAGTAAGCTCTACATTAAGAAATGCGGCACAACAGACAGGGCCATGACTACTCCCACTACAAGACGACTGGAATAACAGAAATGACCGCTACATAACGCAAGTAGATTTGCCTACTAGTTTGGCTGGTAAACTTGGAGCAAAGTTTACCGCGCATCCTACCACACAAATAATATTAGTGCACTTCAGAGAAAGGCCAGGCTAAAAAGAACCACTTACAGGTTTGCAGTTTGTCGGTTTGCCGTTCATGTCAATGTCTGGCGGGTTTAGAAAATCCCAGTCACGGCCTTTGTTGTAGGTTATCAGAGTTGTAACTTTCCCATCAATTTTCTGGTTGGCCAGAAAGACTCCTTTTACACCTCTGACCTGGAGCATAAAGGAAAAAGTGTTAATGACCAACACATACACATTGTTTTCAACAAGGATTATCCCTGATGAGCTGCTCTTCTGTGGCTCTCAATTGCATACCTCAGGTAGTTTCTCTACTAGGAAAGTGAATAATACCTTAAAAAAAAAAAAAAAAAAAGGGAAGGCAAAAGGATAAGAGAAAAGGGTAAATGGGCAAAGGGAAGGATAATTATTAATTGATTTGTATTTCTAAATATATTTTAAAAGGATATACAATTCTTTCAATGTCAGAAGGCTAAGCTAATCAAATTACATGTAGTTTATACAACAAAATACAAAAATTACAATATACAGCCTCACTGTACACTACTGTTAAAATTAGAGCTCTGCACTTTTTTTAAAATATGGAAATCTTGGAAATCTCTAAAATGTTGCTCTACAAACGATGTAAGCAATTTATAAAAACAACCTGACTTTTACACTGAAGTTGTGTGACCCAGATCAGATAAACAGCACGCAAATAAGTTACTATAACAAAATACAATATCATAGCCTTTAAAATAACACTGAATTAGGAACCAAAATTGCCTTTTGTAGGAAATAAATGCAGACAGATCATCCGGGGAAGAAACAGCAAGGGCTGAATGAACCTCTCAAGCATCTGAAATGCTTCCACCCTCAGCCTACCTCCACACACTTAGCCTCCCTTCACCTGTTTAACCTCTGAGAGGGAAAAAAGAAAAGAAAAGGTTACAGGCTCTCTATTCTCTTGGGCAAACTTAGTTACTTCATTTCAAAACAATCTGTATTAGAAAATTATTACAACTTAGAGTATCAAAGTTAATGGGGATAATCTTTAGAAGCAACCTGACAGTAATAGCACCTTAATATATTTAGTTCTAGCCTGAACGTTTATGTTATATGTTAATATTTTACCCAATGGCATGAGATAAGATCTTGTATTACATTTGAAAGCTTCCTTAAGAGTGCTTTTGTTTTCCTTGCAATTATTTATGAGACTTCTCAAATTTTTAAAAAATTCTTGAAAATGTATATCAACTCATATACCATTTCCAGCACAGTACAGCTCTCTAATCCGCTTACGTGCTGACATTTAACAAAACTGAAGCATTCATTACAACTGAAGGCACAAGATAGCCAGCTCTTCACATAATCCAGAATATTTGCCTCTTCCTGACATGATTCATTCCTGGACTTACTATTTTTTTGGTATCCAAAATACTTTTTCCTTTTTTCCAACTACCAGTTATGAACTCCCTTTGACAATTTAACAAAAGAGCGCATTCAGGGTGAAGAGAAGGCATCCCTTCCAGCAGGCTACAGATTTGACACCTATTGCTTATAAATGTATGTTTTTTCTAAGGAACTGACCCAAATCTACAGGAGAACAAGAATGTGGTAATAGCCTAGAATTTGGAAATATATGTACATTTAGATAACCAAATTATGTATAGACATTTTAATACCCCACTCTTTCATGAGTTCCTTTTTCCTTAAATGCCATGCATGTGTGGTTGGCTTACCATCCAGCATACTGGAAGCTTAGAATCACCTCCAAGTCAGACATACTACAAAAGCCAACTACTTTACAGTGCAGGTGAGAAACGGAAGGGGAGGGAAAAAACTAGGAACGTGCTTTCTTTACTTTCAAAGCACTTTCATCTTGCTGTGGCTTTATTATATATTCTATCTTCCAGAGATGGCAGAGCCACGAATATGACTGAAAAGCCTGGCAGTTCAAACGTTTACTTGGGAAGGTAGACTTGGGTTTCAATTTCTATGCATGTCTGTCTTCCAGTGAACACAATATTAAATATTTAAACAATAATTAGATCAGGGACTGAAACTGAGGTTTCCCTCTTCATTTGTGGAAGGCAAAACCGGTGCTGCATCATGAATATTTTTGTCTCCTGTCTCTGTGTCTCTTTTTCTCTCACTCTTGTTTAATGAATATTTGATCATTCCATATAATCATTCAACGGGAGTCAGGCTAAAATTTTTCTGCATATCCACTCCCATTTCTAACCTAACCAAGTGCTAGAGTAACCTCTCCTCTCTAGGCTATGGGACATAAGTGTTTGAATATATCAGACAGAAAGGTTACGAAAAAAATTTATTCCAGTGTCTCAGTTAACTTCTCTCACTGCTGCTCTAAAAACAGATAAAAAGCCTATCAGCACTTCAGCAGTTCTGTGTTGAATGAAAGGCATAAACCCTGCTTGAAATACTAAATAAGTTTCAGGCATCTATCTTCAGAGCAAGTTCAGAAGCATGATGTTTGGGGTGATGCATTAGCCTAAAATATAATAAATAATATAAAACGATGGTGTGTAAAAAATGGCACCTTTGAAACTGCCCATCCCCCCTGTAGCATTTTCTATTTTATTTGTCCTGTGACCTATGTAAATACACACCTGACTCTTTGTGTAAATGCTGTATGTCAAATCCAGCCTCTGGATTCAACTGGAGCAACAAGGTACACAAATTCTTCTCTACTTTCTACTCCTTGACTCAGTTCCCTAATCTAAAATTGGGACATTAGCATCTCTCTACCAAGAAGGAAATAAAATCACTTTAATAATAACGTGCAATAGAAGACATTTCAACATTGTTGGGTGGTCAGTTACTCTAATGAGCAGGCCAATAGGTACCCAAGACAAACAAACACAAGGAAATTCAAAAGTACCTTTCCTTTGATTTTCTTTGGACTTTTGGATTAGTTCTCGGAGCATCTATTTCCCAAAACAGTTTAGGGTTTATTGATTCCCCAGTACTGTTAGAAAAGCACTTTCTACCTTACAAACCTATTTTATAAACAGTTTTTCTGCTATGACTACGTATTCTATGACACATTAATCTCTGCATTGTTACATTACTGATCTTACAGCCAAACAATATTCTAAGATACTTGGTAGCAAGAAGCACTGCTCAGATGGCCCCACAGTGTTTATTAGCAGCAGTTACCGAAATAGAAAAAATACAGCTCTATAAAAGAAGTTGGTGATTAAAATTTAAATATACACAATTTGTTGTTTGTGAAAAAAGGATGAAAAATGTGTACTGCAACTTGTGTAGCTCTTACTAATATGAGGAGTCACATAACAAGATCAAATCTAGAAGTATTACATTAGTATGCCCATTTTGCAAATATGCTGAGGTTAAATTTGTGACTGGTTCCCATTGGCAATAGAATATTGAATATAATATATTATATATAGATATTCAATAGAATTTCAAGGATGTGCTCCTTTTTTACAGTTACAAATTTCAAGGGCGTGCTCCTTCCTTTTTCTTTTCTTTTTTGAACAATTATTTGGGAATTATTCTCCTTTCTCAGACGCAATATGAAAAGAAATAAAGGTACAAAAAAAAAAGATAAAGCATATAACAGAAAATTAATACAGAAAAGTAGAAACCTATAAAAGATTTTATAGTAGATGTACAAGTAAAAGATGAAGCAAGGTCAGCAGAAGATAATAAAGATGAACAGTGCAAATTTTAAGGAGAATAATGCCCTAGTGGAAAAAGAAATTGTCAACGACTGAGGACTGTCTCTGTGTTGTTCTGAAGCAAGATGGGATACTTGCATTAAAATACCTAGAGAGAAAACCCAGACTAGACCAAAAAAATCCCATCCTCAAGCGCTGCAATACATGTTACAGTTAGTAGCTATTTAGTACTGTGTAAATAATCCATGCGTTGCTTGTAGATGTAAGTACTTGATCACATTCTAGTAAAGATGAACACTAATTATTTATCATACTAGCTATCTGGAAGCTGTAGGCTTTCTTATTGTAAGCAAATAAAAGTGTTCTCATATAATGTAACTCTATTCCAAAAATAGCTCTACAAAAATGAATTGTATGGCTCCACGTGTATTGTTTTTCAATTACTCTTTATCAGGTACATTTTTTTTTTTTAATGCAACCCTACACATTTATCCAGCATCCACAATAATCTAGGATTCCTCTGTCTTGCACATTATCAAATATGCCCTCAGTAACATCGTGAAATTCCGGAATAAGTGAAACTGAATTAAGTAAATAACTCTTGTAGACAAAAGGACAGTCAGAGGTGGCATCTTTGTCCAACTTGCCTGAAGTGACATGCCACAGGTGATGCGGGGAGAAGAGATTGCACTTGACTCCCTTTTAGCTTTGAATCCCACAGGAGTGACCAGGAGCAGAGAGCTGCAAACTAATGCCCTTAACAAATGACTGTGTGGGAATGTGGCTACACACAATGTGTAACTTCACTCATTAAGAAGCCTCATTTCTAAAAAGGTAGAGTCTAGAAAATAATCAGTGGTCATGATACACGGTTTTGTTTTACCACAGCCATTTGGAAAGGAAAAGCTAAACAAAGATGTAGGAGGTAAGGGGGGAAAAAACCTACTATCAATTTCCCCCACCAAGAAGAGTCTAATGACTGACATTTAACATCTAAGATTATGACTTGTACCCTGAATTACTACAAACCTCTTCCAGATAAGTCTAGTGCATTTATATAAAGATTTTGGGTTTTTTAACTAATGCCAGGCAGAAAATAACTGTGGCCAAACTGCGTCAGATGAAAGGTCCATTAGTTTAACACTCTGACAATGGCCAGTGCTATGTGCAACAAGAAAGAACAGAACCAGAGCAAAGGTACACCCATTCTAGTTTCAGCTGGGATAGAGACTATTTTGTTTCTAGTAGCTGCTGTATTTTGGATTTAGTATGAGAATGATGTTCATAACACATATTGTTTTAGTTGTTGCTAAGTAATGCCTATATCAAATCAAGGTTTGTTTCAGCTTCCCATAGAAGCAGAGAGGTAGCGCAGACAGGACAAGCCGGCCAAAGGACTATTCCATACCACAGACATCATGCTTAGTATATAAATGGGGGTTGGCCAGGGTGCAGGAATCTGTGATTGCTGCTCAGCACAGGCTGGGCAATTGATCATCTGGCGGTGAGCAACGGTATTACATCACTTTTTTTGTATATTCTTTTACCATTATTATTATCTCTTCCACTACGGTTCTATTAAACTGTCTTTACCTCAACCCATGAGGTTTTTTTCTTTCCTTCTTTCTTTCTTTCCTTCTTCCTTTCTTTTCCTTCCTTTTCTCCCTGTCCTACTGGAGGTGGGGAGTGCAGGAGGAGTGAGTGAACAGCAGCATGGTCCTACTTGCCAGCTGGGGTTAAACCATGACAACACTTTATTACATTTAAATGTCATCATCAACACAAATAGAACTGATGAAAGTTTGTGCTGCTCTTCCAAAATGCTACGTTCCTCAGTCTTTTCTTTTGCCAAGTGTGCTGATGTTAAAATCCAAGATAGATTTGTTTACAGATGTTTGTCTCATAGCAAATGCTGTTGCCACAAGGCACCTACTGAAAGCAAGTGGATTTACTGTCCAATATCTAATTTTGTTGGTTCTTCACTTGTCCAAGCTGATACAACCTCGCACAAGGCTCGCAGGATTACTATTTAAGACATTGCTGGCTAGATGATGTCCTGCTCTAAGTCAGGAAGTATATCACTGAGTCACCTAGAAGAAAACCACCTGTACGTAGGCAGCCACAAAACTTCTTTCTCCAATAATAAATTGTGCTGCCAGCTTCACTTTTCAATATCTTAAAAAAACCCAAAAAACCAAATATCCCCCCCCCACCAAAAAAAAAACCAAACAAACCCAAAAACAAAAAAAACCCCAACCTCAGCCAATGCTGGTTTTGCACATCCATGGAAGCCCATACCAAGAATCTAGTTCTGAGAGTGCACAGCACATTAGCAGGACAAGAGGGAAACATTTAAGTAGCAACGATCAAAAAGAAAGAAATCCTAGGTTTCTTACATTAAAGATAACTGTGAAAATATAATAATATAAAATTAATTATACTCAACCAAAA
>VZSF01002718.1:1493560-1574486 GCA_013398295.1 Chionis minor | reverse complement strand
AAAAAAAAAAAAAAAAAAAAAAAGCCTGAAACTCTACCCAGACTACACACATGGGAAGAGATAAAGACCTACCTCCAGAATATCTATCAGGACGTTCTCTTCCGGCTGTTTTGTGCTCCGGACATTCTCCAGCAGGATAGAGTAGTAAACACCTTGCGGGTCAGACTGGTACAGGTTGTACGTGTCTGTCTGGTACCACTCCTGAACAGCCACAAACACCTGGTTTTCATCTGTACTGATTATCTGTAAATCCTGCAGAAAAATAAGGTACAAAATGACTCATTTTCTCATCATTGATATTTTACAAACAATAAGCTGACCAGGTGAGCTCAATACGGGGGGGTGGGGTTGGGGAGGGAAGAAATGTATCTGAAAGTTCAGCGACAGTAATGTCTCAACATAATACTAATCAACATGCTGTGTCCCCCAACTCCAAGGTGGACAGTCACTGCCTTCTGGCCTCAGGCTATCAGAATGCAAACCAGGTTAGTGAAGACCAAAAGTCCTGAATGTACAAAAGTTGTGATCTGCTTTGACTTTCATGGGAAATGACTTCTTGAAAAGAAGGGGGAAAAAAAGTTTAAAAAAGTTAATTATTTTCCAAGATCTGGATGAGAGTCAATGGAAGACTGAAACAACATAAAGTTAATCTAAAAACATAATCCCCAGGTACCTAAAGAATTAAGAAATATTTTGTCCAGGGTAAGGCATAACACCCCACAAAGAGGATCGGATTTAATTTAGAGCAGTTACACGTAGGAAGTAGTACATATCATGCACACAGCTCATGTATATTATAGTACATAACGTTAATTTATCTATGTAGATCAATACACTTCAATATTCAACAGTAATAATATGAGAGTCAACATTCTGCATTTATTTCCAAAGAATTTCAGGCGTGGATACTGCAACAGCTTGCTTTCAGCTTTCCCAGCTTCTTCACTCCAAACTTCTCAGACAAAAAATGCACAGCTGGGGAAAATAATTTAACACTATATTAAACAGAAGAAATAAATTAGGAACTCGCAACATTGAACTAAGCTTAGCAAACAGAAAAAAAGGACGTGAGTTTGCAATAGGATATGGCAGCATAAAGGCAGATGTTGGCGCTACATATGAAATGACATCTAGTCATGGAGACTGAAAGCTTGTAAACCCTTTATGACCTTGGTACTTCACCGAGAAACTGTATACAGTTCTGGTCACCTTATTACTGGAAAAATAACTAAGGAGATGGAGTGAATATGCAATAAAGCCACCAAATTGTCAAGAAATTTGAGCTGGGGAAAATTGGCTTAAAAATACATATCAAAAAAACCAACTTTGTAGAACTCTAAGAGAGAAATAAAACAAATCCTGTAAGAATCCAGTTAAGACTGAAGAAAATGTGAGTAATGCTGAGAAATACTGAATACTTGGCAAAGCATGGCAGTCGCGCTTTCAGCAACATGCATGATTCAATTGAGGCACTAAAATTAAAAAAAAGACATGAATAGAAATAAAATAACACAATGGAAAGACTTTTTTAACGTGAATAAAAGATGGTTGTTAAATAACTAATCATTTAGTTAAATTTAAATTTTTTTCACATCTGACACATCTCAACACAAGAGAGCCTAAATTAAGTTTCCTATCAATGACAGCTCAATGCTGCTTTCAAAGACTTTCTTGTTGAGCTGTGTACTAAAGTAGATTTTTGTTTTGCATCCCACTAATAGATCTCTCTTCTCTTGTACGCAAAAAATTACTGAGAAGCAGAAAGTCTGGTAGAACTTCAATTCTTTCCACCTGAGCATGAAATATTAACTGTTCTGCCTCAGAAATGCCAGCAAAACACAGCAACTGATCCCAACAGGTTCTTTAAAGATCCTCTTACCTGTACAGAATGCTCCATCCTGCCTTAAATATATGGCTGGGTAGCCCACATTACACCCCATCCAATACTGAATCCACCTTCTCTTTTGCAGTGTGAGAAAAGCTCCCGTGATTATCCATTAAGTAAAGATGGAAGTGAAGCAGGGAGCGAAGCAAGGAGTAAAGAAACAGTTATTTTTTTTCACATGAAAGCCTCTAGAAAACCCTTACTCCCTGTGATGCCAGAAGCTTTCAGTGAAATTATCATCTACATTATTACGATAAAACATTTATACAGTGCCATAAATGAATGCAAAACTCGACTAAGGTGCTGTCCTTGCCCCAGGCTGTGGTGGGGTGGCAGTGGTTGCATGGGTAGCCTGCGGTGGCTGAGGTGAGAGCTGGGAGGACAGGCACAGTCGCAGCTCTCCTGTCTCGGGGTGGGGTGAGAGATGCGGAGTCAGCAAAAGCTGCGCACAAATTGCCAGAACACACGGTACAAGAGGACAGGAAGATTAATTTTGGGGAGACTGAAGGGATCAGGTGAAAGAAAGAGTGCTTGGACTGCAGAAGTTTACCACAGCAAATGAGGGCTTACTTTTCTCTTGGTAGTGACTGTTAACCATGAAAGAGGTTTGTATGCTCAGACTGTTTGATGCCATTTTTTTTTTTTGAGGCAAGAACTTAATGGATCCTGGTTTTAGCAAGGCAAATTGCCTTTCCACTTCCTCGAACTTTGCTCCTTCTATTCAGAATTTACACTTTCAGCTTCCTAGTTCAGCCTTACTGCTATTTCTTTTTGCAATGATTTCTCTTTCCCTCAAGAAGCAAAACAGTCCTTTGGTTACACTACCTTGCAAGAACCCTGCACAACACTTTCTGTCCACAGTCGTGATATAATCCTCTGTGAAAACTAATTGACAAAGTAAGGATAACTGCAGATTTCATGCAAGAGATCTTTAAAATCCCTGAATGACAGACTATTGAAAAATCTATCTAAAACAAAGCTAAACTGTCTTGTCACTGTTACTGATGTGGTACCCACTGCTCAACAGATGACAAGGACTGGAAGATGGGATATCAATAAATATTGCTGGACAGAACTTACTGTAACTAAAGAGTTAACTAGCAAGAACATCTGAGAAAGAAGAAATATCTTGATTCAAGGATCTGATTTTTTATCACTTCACCTAATCCATGACTGCAGATACTACCTCAAGCTGTAATCTCAGCAGATCCTATAAGGAAAGCAGTCATTCTTTGATGATTTCACGCTTGGAATACTGCAATTGCCTTTTTGCTGGACCCCATGCTTTCTCTCTCCACATTCTGCAGACTACTCAAAGTCCTGCTTATCGCCTCATTTTTTCTGTAATTATGCTATTCAGACACAATCTATTCAAATTAATTTATAAAGATCTTCTTTACTGATGTTAGAGATCTTCAGAATTTGGAACATTCCTTATTATCACTACTCAGTTTTTTGTTTATCTCCAGGCTGGTTTTTATACACACTTAATGTTTGAGTACTTGTGCTTCCCTTTCATTTCTGTGCTCAGACAAGAGAGCCTGTGTACTTTTGGGTGTGCCAGGGCAGAATCTTTTTCCAGGTTTGCCATAAGAACCATGTCATTTTCGCTGTGGCATGTGAATGTCCATTTCTCCAAGGACATTCTTTCTCTCACCTCTACTACTTTACTTTTCCTCTGTGCAGTCTGCCATGTCTGCTCTGTCCTATGTCTTGCTGACCCAAGCGTCCATGTTCTCAACATTCTCACCTCTTTTTTCTTTTTTTGCAAAGCTCACCAATGGCACTTTGTATCAGAAATAGGCTGTCATTCCCAAATACAACAATTCCCAAGGTCTGCCAGTGAATTTTCTCCATTAGATTTATCTCATCTTTTTAGGTTGTAAGCTTTTGTATAGCTCAGAGAATACTTCCAACACTACTAGCTGTATTGTCCAAAACTCCAAAACTTTTTTTTTTTTTTAAATATCTAAATCCCCATGAGACTTCTTGGTTCTGTTTGCTAAGGTGCTTCCTCTGCTCTCTATTCTGTGAATTCCTTTGTCACAATATTTTATTCATCCTGTTATTCATCCTCCTCTCTACTGGGCAATATTATACCACACTAAGCAGAAATATCTGTATGTTCATCACTAAAAATCCGTGGAAATACCCATAGGTTCACTATGCAATCAAGTCCACGGGGTCATTCCCCTATGGGTGGATGAGAGTAGACAGAAAAAAGCCCCCAAATAATGTAAATAGCCACCCCAAGGAAAATGGAATAAACTGTCCTCTGTCTACCTGCAATTGCATACTGAGTATAAATCGCAGCTAAGGAGATTTAGGTTAGACATCAGAACATCCCTCTATGGTAGGGCCTGGTCATGCACACTGAGGATAAAATGCTTAGGGAGGTAAAGTAATCTTTATCCTCCGAAATTGTTAAGAGTAGATTAGCCAAATATCTGTCAGGACTGGTTTAGGCAGATGACTGTTTTGGAAAACGACCTTTCAAGATCCTTTCCATGTCTATTGTCTACGATCCTGTGAAAACAAGGGAAAACAAAAACACATCTTGTTGAGATCACTTGAAATGTTAAACATACAAATAGAAATATCACGGAAGAGACCGTATTTGATTTTTAGGGTTTTTTTTTCTGATTTTGGGTTTGGTTTTTTTGGTTTTTGGGTTTTTTTCTTTAATTCAAGAGCTATAGTTTCTTAACTATGCTGAAGAAAGCAAACAATTTCCAGGCAAATAAGCATTTCAACTTGATCGGAATTAAGGGCAGTTGGAAATCTGTTGAATCAGAATTACTTTTCTAGAAAAATGTTAAATGAATCCGGAAAGTGATCAAAGACTGCATATTAAAAACTGGAATGATTAAACACAGCATCCAGTGACAGGTCATACCACTCCTGCTCTCAGGCATTTGTAAGCTGCTGTGTTTGTACCTTACATCAAAGGTAGCAAAGAACACAATCGTTCAAATAAACACAAAGACAGTTTCAGAGTAATTCTAGAAATAATTATACACGTGAGAAGGCCAAATTGTGCAAAAGATGAGCAGGACTTCTAAGAAACGTCATATCACGTGGACAGACCTAGCCTACTAAACAGAATATATGAGTCTGAGGGTGTGCACATGACACTGAAATAACTGTGTGTGTTCAGCCATGCAATGGAAAGCAAGTACCCAAGAACTCTTCCAGCAAGTACACAGCAACGATCAAATCAAAAATCAATTATCATTCAAGAAGCACAAAAACACTAAAAAACTGAGAGTGTTGATTTTTTGGGAGTTGAAGATAGGCGGGAAGAAAGAAAGAGATTTAGAGGAGGAAGGAAAGAGAAATGCATTGTTTCCACTGTATACAGCCCTATACCATCTACATTTAGAAACTCACCAGCCTGTAAGTCTGCTAATACTTTACAGAATACTATATTCAAGAAATGCTCTATATGGTTTACTATATTATTAACCATGATAAGAAACCCTATGACACAAATAAATACAATTACATCTTGAAGACAGGACATAAAAGATGACAAGGATCGTACAGCATGCCAGTGCTCCTTCGTGTAGTTAAATGTGCTGATGACAAAGGAAATATTATTAAGTAAAAACACTGTAGGCAATGTTCAGCACAGCCAATAAAAAGATACACAGGCAGGACTGTGGCATTTTAGTCAATAAGCCAAATAAAAAAGAACGTCAAAACTCCTAGTTTTCAAATCTTACAATTTTCAGTCCAATGTCAGAATTTTGCCCCTCTGCAATCTTTTAATGCCGTGGTTGGGCAATATGTTAACCTGAAGCAAGGGATAAATTAAACAGAGAATCGTGAGGAGTAAACGTATCAGAAGCACAATAGACGTAAGCGCTGAAGGCTGTGTAGTCAGCCTTGACCTCCCGTTGCACCACATTTATACCCCTGTAATCTCTTAAGTACAATCAAGGTAACTGGATGGCACGTATCCCAAAGATAATCTCCCTAATCTTCCTTGCCTGGCCGAGTAAAATGGTGCAAGGAGAGAAATCAATAACAAGTTACACTGTGAAGAAAATAAGAGTTCCTTGAATCCACCTCGGATGGATTTGTACAACCAGGGAGTCAGATGGGTGCTCCAGCTCAGGTTCACTGGCTAGTGCTGTGACACTGCCCAGGAAAGGAATACGTGTACTGCATCAAACGCCACTGCTACTTGTATTTCTATTTTGTTTTCCCTTATTCTTTGTTCAACAGCCACTCCAATGGACTTCCAGAAGGCTGGAGAAGCAGTCCTGCTGTGCTCTGCTCTTCCGCCTGGCACAGAGGACCAGCCTCAGCCTAAGCCTCCTGGAGTGATGGACGGCAGAGGTGAAGGGGCTATACCCAAGCAGAGACACAATTCTTGGGAGACTAAGAGCCTTGCTAAATGAGCTATCGCAGCCCCAGTACTTTGTAATCCAACCACCATGCAGCCAGAGCCTCAAGAGAACTTTGCTGACAAAAGTGCTGCAGGAATCTTTCCTACTATTTCTGCTGTTAATGAATGGGCCCATTTAAGGAATCCTTGAAAAAGTTTTGCTAAGGAGGACCTTGACAGAGAAGGGAACACATGCTTCAAAAGACTGATGGCTATTTAGGGAGAAAGAGTAAAACTGCTCATCAAAATATTTTAATCTCAATAGTGTTATATTTATTATTGGATGACACAGACAAGTTTTGAAGAAAATCTGTGGTTAAAATAACGATGTATATTTTAGACTGAGGCAACGATGAGGTGGGCCTGTTTCAAACCCCTCAGAAGGGCACTAGGGGATAATCAAATAAAAAGATTATAAGAAGTTGATGAAAGGAATGTATAGGAGATACATATTGCCATGAATACATTAAAGACAGTAACTTATTTCTAAGTTTCTAAGTAACGTATTTCTAAGTAAGATTTTTATCTTCCTTTATTTTTGTTTATTTTCCCCCCGTACTCTCTTGTATCTTGGTTACCTGAAAAATTTTACATTATTGCCTATTTCACAAGATTGAAAAGACATAAAGAGATCCAAATAGATGAAAGAAGCTTTTTCCACACCGTATCTTTTCAGAACTAAACTTTCTGAATTGTACTAGGATATAACAGGGAATAGAGCTCTCGCATTATTAAGATTTTGTAGCTAGCATGAACAAATGCAGAATCAATGAATGCTTTGTATCAGTTCATAAAAGGAGATCATTATAAATGAAGCTCATTTGCCAGAGGTAGAAAGGGACTCAGAATAATTAAATTCTTCCTAATTGCAACAGTGAAACTGCCATGATTTGTAGCAGATTCCTTGGCCTGGCCAGCAATTTTGTTAACCATTTTTTTTGCTTAAACTCTCAGAACGAACTAGCTCCCAGTTTTATTGTTAGGCACATTAGAGCATGACTCAAAATCCCAAAGAAGGACCAGAACCCAACGTACTCCTCCTCCTCCACACCAGACTTCTCTAGGGAGGGCAATCAGAGCTGCAGGAATTTCTGTGCAATACAAGTGTGACGACTCTCCGGATGGGGCTGCAGCCTGCGCCTCTCGGCAGAGCTGCTCTGCCAGCACCAGCAGCTGAACCCCTGCCTCCAGGCTGAAAACAGCCCAAGGGGGATTGCTGGATTTTACCAGATCTCCCTGGAACACATCTGCCTGCCTAGCCAGCCATCTCATGACTCAAAGGCAATCCTGCTGCTCTTGGCTTGACTTCTGTATTCACTTCCTATGAGTTACTCACTTCTGATCTAGATCTAGCAGCAGAGAACAAGCAATCTTGGAAAAATGCAGTATAGCATAAAAGCCAATTCAGTTTTAACACAATCACTCCAAATTTCTTCTTCTGTTTTGGGGAGCGTACAGGCAGCCTTTGATAAGGTTTTTCTTCCACCCTTTGCTACCGCTCTGCATGGCAGCGGCCAGCACTTGACTCCTTTCAAATGCAGGAGACAGCTGTGTGGTTCAATGTAGCGTCAATATCAAACATGCTACTAAAAAAACCCCATCTCTCAACAGCAGGCAAAAAAGCAAAAAAAAAAAAAAATCTGAATTCTGTTCATTAGGTGGGCCCCAACAGCTCTGCTCTCTGTACATACACAGACCCGTGATGTGTTACAAAAAGGTGATCCAAGTAGCACCGTGGAGCCAGAACCTAGAAACTTAGCACATGTAAAGCTTGCTAAAAGCAGCCTTTGATTCACAAGTAAGGAAGCCTTGAGATATGTCCGAAGACAAACATTTACCCTTTTCTAAGTTTCTCCTTGGGGGTACATTTGGACAAATACAGACACAATTGAAAATATAAACAATATAAAACAATTGAATAATTTTGTTGCAGATTTTCAGCCTTTTCATATTGAAAGGAAAAAGAAACATCAATAACATTTTGTAATTACTCAGCCCGAAAATGTTCGTTTTATCTCCATGTATAAAATCACCATGAAATGCATCCACGCTGCAAAAGAATAGTATCTGAAGAGCCCAGCACTACACCCTGAGGATGGAGCCTGGTTTTCCAGCACAGCTTTTCTAATGTTGTTAAACAGATCCTTGACCAGCCTGTAGTATCTTCTGACTTAGCTACAGTTTTCCTTCCCTGTACACAATCACTGCTCAAAAACTCTGGCCAAGTGACATGAAGCACTTTACAGAGACCATGTGGAAACTGATTTTTTTTGAAGCCTCATCCAATTCTTTTGAGAAAAATTAAATATAGCCTATTTCAGATCTGCTTCATCTCCTGGTTAGGCAGAATCTAATATTTTAAAAGCCCTGAAACTCAGTTCTTTCAAAAGCTATTGGTTTTAATCAAACTTAAAAGAACAAATTCTTTGTTACATTCATTCTGTTTATCTCCCACCACCATAAAAGTAGCAACTCCACAGTCACACATTCTAGGTGTACTCTAAATGTGCCAGTGTCTTTGCTGATATCCTGCTTCTTTGCAAAATTTCATCAGTAATTTGTTCACATGAATCTTTTTTCTTCTGTTCAAACTGCATTGCAAGATACATTTCTACTGCACTCTGACAATTCCCACTGAAATACAGCGTGGTGAAAAATTTCAGAGCTGTGTTTGACAATTCCCACTGAAATACAGCGTGGTGAAAAATTTCAGAGCTGTGTTTTTATTTACGTCAGTATCTAAAATTTCTGCTGTAATGTGAAGGTACCAAATAACCTGGGGGGAGGGGGGGAAGTATCTTTTACAGAAGAGGTTAAAATCTCTCCCATTCACCACTGTTCTAATGGATGTTTGGCTTCCAGGCCCTCTTAGTGAAATTTTCAGCTCTGTAGTGTGCAGATATCCAAGAAACTTCTCTTAGAGGCATCATCAAAATGCTAAAGAGATACAGTTTATTTCGTTCCACTCATCAGGTACTGCCTGAACTAGGAAGAACCCAAAAACATCCCTTTCCAAATGACACAGTCATCCTGTTCCTAGCTTGCTATTGACTCTATCCAAAATGAAACCATTAACTTCCAATTTATTTATTCAGTCAAGCCTGGAGTTAATCTGCTTAGAAAGGAGAGGGGAAAAAAAGAAGGAAGATAAATAAACAAAAAACTTATTTTCCAAGACAAAGAATTCAGCATGCAGCACTATTTCAAACAATCCAGGCTACATATGACAGAAATACTAGTGAGTTATGACTGACATTTTTTGAGTATGTCAGAAACGCACTCAGTAAAGACCATATGCCCAGTACACTAAGCACCCTTTGCAGATTAATGGATTTTAAGGCTAGAAGTGATGATTAGATCCCTTAGTTTACTCTCTGCTATCTTTCCAACCAGAGAATTTCCAACAATTATTTCTGCATATTTTATATGAAACAGGAGGAGCAAATAACCAATATATGATTAGAGTAAACCTCCCAGAAAGGTATTCAATTATGATTTGAAAACTTCAAAATCCAGAATAACTGTCACTTTCCTTGGCACTTTTTCAAATACGTAATCACCAACACCATGAAGAAGTTGAGCTCAGTTTCTAATTTGAATGCATCTGGATTCAGCTCCCAGCTATGGTGGGGCTTTCTCTACTAAAGCGCTTTTAAGACTCTATATTTTCTCCCCCTAAGGAGGCTTCTCCACTACAATCAACTTGCCTCTTGATTTGCCTTTTTGAAAAACACACTATACTTTTTTCAGGGTTATTTTTCAATGAGATTGCTGCGCTGATCTTGTCCCACAAACGCAAGCGGTCATAGTGGAGTGCAGAGGAGTAATAGAAATAAATGACTAGGGAGGACTTCTTAAACTGGTTTTGCTGCCAAGGAAAGCTTCATGCAACTGAGATCTAGATCACCCAGTGTGTGCTGGGTTTCCAGCCTTCCCATAGCAGTTCCTGCTCTTCACAACTGACGCAAGCTCACCTATTACAAACGTGGATGCCTACAAGAGAATAGTGTCATATAGTTCTTGAGTTCTGACAACCTCCACCCATTTACTGAGATGTGTCAGATAGCGAGATCTGAACCCAAATAATGTGCCTCTTATTAATAAAGTGTACTGCCGTATCGACATTTAAATTGGAGCCATGTGACATTAAGGAGGTATAGTACACATCCGACTTTTTAAAAAAAACCAACAAACTTTCCTGAATGCTTAAGTAATTATCCACTACGGTCTATAATCATAACACTGCAACTATTAAAAATTTGGGTTAGTATGTCCATCTTCTACACAATGGCAGCATCAGGAAGGACAAACACTGCTGTACTGGCCAAATGCAGCGGATTACTGGAATTGAGAAGGAAACTGCAATGGAAAGGTACAGATTCCTGCACAGTCCATCCAGAAGCAGAAGGAAGAAATGCCCAGGTTTCTCTTATAAGATTTCTGACTTTCCATTTCCCAAAAGACAACATTTTCCCACATGAGCTAGCATAGTCACCACTTGCACTAATGTGCTGCCATTTCTTTAGGAAATCTGCCATAGGCAAAATATTCACAAACTGGTGATCTTTACGTGATTTAATTTATTGCCAGCTAATACAAATACACATGTTTAATTACTGATTTGGGTATTTGAAAAAAATACCATAAATAATTAAACATTTAGGGAAACATCCTTCATCCCCCTTCTCCATGATCAGCTTACTCAAACACCTCTTCTCCCCCCTTCCTACTCCCAAGTCCCTTGTTTCCACCTTGTTTTAATTTCATTCCTCCCAACTACTTCAGTGAGGCAATGGGCTGTGCAGGAGGTTGGGGTAATCTGCAGAAGGTTTCTTTCTGCCACTCCTTGCTTATTATTTGCTTTCATCCACTGCTCCTTACTTGTTTTTTTCTGTTCCAGTGTAGGTCACCCTTAGGCTGCAGTCCCTTGGAGTGTCCCTGCCCCAGCAGGAGCTGCCCGAGGGCTGCAGTCCCTCAGGGTGTGCACATCTGGCATGTTTTACCATTTACAATTGGACATTCTCCTGTTGTTTTCCTAATTACAAATTTCCTGAAGAAAGCATAAAGGCTATACTGAAGGCCTTAAAAACACTGAAATAATTATGTGGAACTGTTGATATATTTACCTATCCCTGGCTATACATTTCTCGTCAAAATAGAGACATAAATAAATAAATAGCTATTTCCATAGCACTACTGGGACCATATCCCAAGGCTGAGGGTTTTGTTTGTCTTAATGCAACATCCACTGTCCTTCATTAGATGAGTAGTGAATTAAACAAAAAAATCAAATGTCTTAGTTAATTCTCTGCTAAGTAAGTGACAGAATGGCATAGAATCACATGAAAAGGCAAGAAACTCAGGAGGTCTCTAGATCAACCTCCTGCTGGGAGCAGGGTGAGCAGTGATGCCAGACCAGGTTACTTGGGGCTTTATCCAGCTGTGTCTTTAAAACCTTCAAGTCATTTTTCTTCAGGACTGTGGAAGCCTTCTAACTATACATAAAGTTATGAAACACATTAAGTGCAGCAAAAAAATGCAAGTGCATCAGTTAGACCATATGTAGATATCTGTCTGTGCTTTATTGCTAATTTACTATGCAAATATAGAAACCTTGTCACTATAAAAATACGCTAGACTGAAGGAACCCTCAACAACCCTTGCCATTCTGTTAAGTAATTAAAGTTCATATTGGGATTCTTTAATGAAATAGAGCACCATCAACTGGTAAAATTTTCTTATATTATTATTCATGCTTATACCAGAAAGCACCATGTGGAATTAAACTGTAATTGATTCTTGAAAGAACACTCGCTCAATATCATTACATTGCCATTGGGTGTGTAGCACTGTTTTGTGGAAGCAAAGCTCGAGAACTATTGCAGTAACTGGTGACAAGCTATTGTATGTTCTTGCCCTCTATGGTTTACAAGCTACTACATTCTTAGAACTAAAAATAAACACAGTAGAGTAAGAGCATACCCTGAATGGGATTCAGAAATCTTGGCAAGAAGAAATTATGATCTCAGAATAATGAGGTTAAAAAAGAAAAGAAGAAAGCTCATTTAGGTAGAAAGAGAAGAAGAAAAATATATAAATAGAAAGAAAAATGTATACACTTACTTTTGGCAATGCATATTTTGGCAACTTCATCTGTACAAAGCCATTGCGACGGTAAGACACATAATACTTGGTCCGATTTGCTGATGTTGTCTATATAAAGGAAAAACAGAACCTTGTTATAGTTTATGTTAAATCTAAAGAGTCTGCAATTGAAGACTATTTTTTTAAACCTGCAACTGAAATACATAGCTATTACTTCTATTACATGAGGTCAATTTGCAGTGCAGTCCTAAAAGAATAAATAAAAAATTGTGAGAAAATAAACTCCAAAAAAGATGCGAACTCTTATGTTCCCCCCTCTTTAGGAAGAAAAAAATTTATTTACTTCCCTCTTTTGCCATTTCAGCTGTCATGGGTGATGCCTGAGATTTCAGCATCTCACTGTCCCCAGTCCTTATTGATATCTTGGTACCTATAGGCCTCCCACATTTCTGCCCTTTCGTAGAAATCCAGGCTGCAGCACCCTCCTGGTAAGAGGTAGGGAGGAGGTAACCTGGCCACGAACACCAGGTACCCCAAGGGCAAGCAGCATTCCAACAGTGCTATTCAAAGCAGAGCAATAAAGGCTCATTACACTAACATTATGTAAAGCATTAGCTATATTTAAGTATTATTTTCTATACAGCATAAAACATTTCCCAGTGCAAGATCCAGATATGCCGTATGGAGGATAACGATGCAATTCTGAATCCATCGGTTGGTCAGTTTGAAAGTCAGCTATACGTCCTGAAGACACAATTACATGCTTAAATAGAGAGGTTAAACATGTATTTCAACTGCTTACTTGTGTGGAACTGAAGAGAGATTAGGTTTTATGTAAAATGCTTGTGGGCTTATGAAAATTTTCACCAAAAAAAGCCAACAGAAATGCGCAGTGAAAGGAATAGCTGTATAACTATTACCCATTACTGCCTTTCTCCTCTTTGTAATAGCAGATACACTGATCGTTTTAAGACTTTTACCTTATTCATCAAAAAAAAAAATCAATGCAAATATTGTTCCAAAGTACCAAAAAGAAGATTCTAAAGACAATAGATGAAAAAACTAACAGCCTCCCTAGGTCTTTCTAGTTAGAAATGTAACACCAAAATCTGTGCTAGTATATAAATCAGCACATTTCCAACTAAGCCTCCTGAAGTCTATCAGATTAGATTAGCAAAGGTTTTAGCCTTTTGTAAGTATTATTTCACTTTTTTTTTCCCCCACATTTTTTTCCCGCCAGAAGATCTGCTAGGTGATGGCTATTCAGTCATTTTCACTAAGCTTATAAATGGTGGCTGCTTTGCAGGAATGGACTGGTTAAAAAAGAAATTAGAATAAGTGAAATGAAACGTGCAAAATTTTTCTCTGGTTGTCCATGACAAATCAGATTGTAAAACAAAAGAACAAACAAACTCGTCTTCTTTCTTTGACTAAGAAAATCCATTTAAAATCCTACCCTGATCTCACTGTTTTTCTCCTCAAATTTTGTGTTTAAAAAGGGAACCTGATTGGGAAAACTGCTTATCCTGAAGCAAGCAGATTTGACTTGGCTTGATAAAAATAGAGTTGAAGCATGACAGCAAGTCCACCTGTCTGAATATTTTAAAGATTTCAAAGTATTTAACATTGTAATTATTCTCTCTCTTTTTTAAACTAATTTTCTTTTTTGTGGTAGAAAGAATGTGATGCCCGTTAGGAATGTGATTTATTAAATTACGGATTAAACCAAAAACCTCACCATTTATTTAATTAGCGTTAAATAGCAGTCTTATCCATCTTTTCATAGCCTTCTTGATCATTATGCATTTATTTTCTGTCACTCATTTTAAATGACTGAAGGTGACGCAAGGCAGCAGAAAATCGGAGTTGAAGCAGCTAGTTTCGGCAAGCCTCACTGACATTAAAGGCTGGTCTCTGCTAAAAAAAGGTGTTGAAACTTTAATCCTCCTGCTAAAATCACCTCTGAAACTGCCTGACTGTCAGTGCAAACTGGAAAAGAAATGAGTATTAGAAAGTTCCTGATCTCCATGGATATAGACGTACTAAAGAAACGGAGTTGAGATCTTCCTCCAAGACGGTAAAAATCTGAGATTTGGGACAGGATTAGCAGTGGAGACCCGAAACACTCTGATCCACAGCTGCACAGCTGAGGGGATGTGAGCAATGCCGGGGCAATAAGACAGTCTCAAACTCTCCTCTTTTTGCACAGATGATTCTGTCCCATCTTTTTTCTAACAGATCCTGCTGTGACATTAAGAGGAGCCCCTGGTCTGATTCTAACTTATATAGCAATATTCTAAACTTACATAGCAATATTTTAGCCTAGTAATAAAAGAATTTCCATATGGTTTCAGAAGTATGCCGTTTCTCAGATGTGCAGCTGCTGTGTGGTTTCACTGGAAGAGCTGAGTAGTGTCCTGTGTCACAGCTCAGGGGTGGCTGCACTTCACCAAGGGCAACGAAGCTGGTGAGGGGTCTGGAGAACAAGTCTTATGAAGAGCAGCTGAGAGAGTTGGGATTGTTTAGTCTGGAGAAGAGAAGGCTGAGGGGAGACCTTATCGCTCTCTACAACTACCTGAAAGGAGGTTATAGCGAGGTGGGGGTCAATCTCTTCTCCCAAGTAACAAGCAATAGGACAAGAGGAAATGGCCTCAAGTTGTGCCAGGGGAGGTTTAGATTGGATATTAGGAAAAACTTCCTCACCGAAAGGGTTATCAAGCATTGGAACAGGCTGCCCAGGGAGGTGGTGGAATCACCATCCCTGGAGGTATTTAAAAGACGGGTGGACGTGGTGCTGAGGGACATGGTTTAGGGGTGGTTTTTTGGCATAGGTTTATGGTTGGACTCAATGATCTTGAAGGTCTCTTCCAACCCAAGTGATTCTATGATTCAGATGCGACTATAGGATTCCAGAGTTATCGTCTATCCTCCAGTAACATAGATATGGCTAACTGTAAACCAATTCAGCAATAAGAGAGATGTATATTACATATGGCGAATTACTGCAGGTAAGTCTGAAAGGAAAAGACTAGAGATGTTTCCCCTTTATGTAGAATACGTGCACATCTCATCTACTGGCACTGACGTATCTCAAATCTACAGACTACATTACCAGTGGCATCCTTTTGCTAGTAGCAACCGTCCATTACTTTATGTGTACATTTCCAGGTTGCACTTCCATTTCACGTCTGCCCATGCCCGGCATGAGACAGAGTAACAGCAGCTCAAGAAGCATCTATACAAGACATCCAGCAAAACAAAATGCCCGCAGAGGAAGCAGCCTGTGTTTCGCTGACCACAGCAATCTAGAAGTTCATGTGGTGAGAAGCATTTCCCACCATCTACGCACCGTGAAATGGATTTTAGAGTGTGCCTGGGGAGAGCCACAGATAATACCATCTTTGAGCAAAACAGGTGCCATCAGTGCTAGATCTGAGCTGAAAAATGCCTAATTTAACTCAAAAATACTTCTCCAAATCCAGTTTACTGTTTTTTTGTGGTGCTAAATGTCCTAAGCCTTGTGGGTCTTTGAAACCACTATGGCAAACACGAAGAGAACAGATCTTTTGTCTCATTCTCAATTTACATGTCCTTTTGGAAGAAAGAGCCACAATGGGGGAAAACTGCAAAGAAGCCAATCTGATGTACACCGAGGGAGTGGTGGGGAGAGCTATCCATCATCACAACATTGCTGTCCTGCAAGTCGATAAACAAGCCTTTGCAACAAGCAAACCATATCAAAGTAAGGCAAAAATGATAGCCAACCACCAAGGAAAAGTGCAAGCAACTTTCCTAAGAAAATCCTAAAAAAACAGGTAAGACATAACTTTTCTTTCAGAAGTTTGTAGCTTGGCAGATTGAAATCACAACCAGTTCCAAGCATATAAAATGACACGATTTTAAGTGTGCCTGAACTGTACGTGATGCTGGAAGACTGATGCAGTCCCAGCCCAGGTTTCTGCATGGAGGTCTTATAGATTGGGAATGAAATAACCCCACTGCAACTTGGAAGTTGCAACTAGATGCAACTAGAAGTTGCTCTAAGCTTCCCAGCTATGGCCGTTTCACCCTTCTGCTTCCTAAGCACAGCTGTATAAATTCTTTCCCAAGAAAACCCTCTTTACAAGAGAATCCCTGTGAAAAAGCTGAGCCGCTACTCTATCAGTGGCTTTTCTTGGATACTCTTATCACTTAACCTTTTTGTACTATGGAGGTACCAGAAAGGACCCAGAAGAGATTGCAAAAGTAAAAAGAAAAGGGTTGCATTTTGCTTAACATAAAAGACTGTTTATAAAAAGTAATTTTGAAGCACACAATCTATTTGAAAGTCTCCATCTTGTTAAAGCTAGGTCACTGATAAATTAAAATCAACCAAATGAACAGGCAACTAGTTGCACAAATTAAAGATGCGTTCATTTATCTGACTGATAAAGGAATGTTTTGTTCCATGTAAAAATTCATAACTCATCATTCATACTCTGGAACAGGTTTCTCCATGCTCCTAAATGACAGTGTTGCTATGCTGTTTAAAATGTATTTTTTTTAATTCAAAAATGAACTGTCTCTCCAGAAAGTGGCAATACCTGAAGAAATATGTAGTCATCCTGCACAGTCAGGGAATCCCGATCAGTGCCACCAGCAAACTGGACTGTCATTGTCTTATCAGAGCAATTTTGAATCTGGCAAGTGATGTAACGATAACCTGAGGGAAGAGAGACAGAAACATATGACAGGGCTATCAGGGGAAAAAGAAGCAAGCAGGATAAAATGTTATTCATGTAGGGAAAGCGCTGCCTTTGCCAGTCAAGTTAGTTGTAAAATTATTGTATTAAACCCTCATACAAGAGTTTTTCAATCTCCAATGTACTGAGAATATATTAACTGCTTACAGTTCAGATCATTCCCGAGAGGCAGCCTGTTATTATCCAAATTTTGCTGGTCCAGAGAGATTAGGGGTTAGATGAATGAGACATTCATGGGTGGGGTTAATAGAAGGAGCCTCTTTTCTCACTTAACCTATGCACAGAGCCGAATTACTCACTTGGAGAAATGGCAGCCTGACACAACATAACTGAAATCAATAGATCAACCCCAGTATAAATTGTGATGAGAAGAGAATCAGACTCCATTTAATAGATAGCACGCAGAATTTTAAAGGCTATTGTCAAAGCTCTGTACGAAAGTTAAGACGCTATTAACACACTATTGGAACTGCTCTGTTGGGGCAGGACTTCCATATTCAGAGTCAATACCTTGCTGAAAAAGCCTGGACTGATTTATATCAGTAGAGGCTATGGCCTCTCTCTTGCTTTCCAGTTAGCAATGGGCAAGGAATATTCTGTCTGCCTGGGCTGTTAGAACAGCATCACTGCATCTTTGATGCAATCTGCTCTTATCAGAGAGAGCAGAGCCAAAAATCGTGTCTCGCACCAGTTGTGGCCCAAACACCTAGCTTCAAGCCCTTGTACAACTCACCCTTTGTCACAAGCTTCTGAGCACAAAGTACTTGAGTGACTTTTCCAACTGCAGTGAGAAAAACATTATATACACAGCCCCCGCGTCCAGATCACTAATTCTCCCCACGCTCCAGACACAGTATGAAACAGCAAACAATGCACCCCCACGCATGGGCTTCACTGCTTTTGCAGTGTGATAGGAAATGCATTCCACGCTTTATGACTCTCAGTTAGAAAAAGCCAAACCAATATACTAGATACAAATACTAGTTTCAAAATCTGAATCTGTTTAAGACGCAGTTAGAGTCAATCCAAGTTCTCCTGCTGCCCAAATCATCACCACAAGGATGTCTGAGCAAGCGCAGCAACGGGCCATCGAAAAGTCTTGCAGCTATTCATAATTCACATGACAAGCATTATAGTTCTTTCTGAGATAGGTAGTACAAAGATGCTGCTTCCACTAAAATCAATGGCGATGCTTGTGTAAGTGTACAGTCAGTTTGCTGAGAACCCAGCCAGGAGATATTTCATGAGAGTTTTTATTTTTCTGCTGTTTCTGTTAAATAAAAAAAAAAATAAAAATCTTTCCATCCAGCTCCTGAAGAATCTTCTTCCACTACCTCTAAACAGAGCAGCTGATGGGGCTGTGTAGGGGTCACCAAGTCACAGAAATCTCACTACTGAAAGATTTAAAAACTTTGTCATCCAGAATTTAACGTGGTAATTTTGATTTTTTTAACAGGGCTGAAATTAAGAAAAGCTACTGAATCACGGCAAGTCAAACTGTGCATTCTTTACAACTTCAAGACTGCAAGGGAACTTAGATGATCCGAGTAAAGGAATTAAATTATCTTTCAAGAGTAGAGTTGGTAACAAGAATCTCTACAAGCTTTTAGAATCATGGTGACTGTTTAGAGCACAGCACATCCTGACTGCTAATCTACTTTTTCATTTATCTTCCCTTTGAAGTCTCAAAGTATACTGGATACTGTAACACGAGAAAACTCTGGGAGATGGTGGTTAGCGCAGCAGGCCTGACATATGCAACGATTCACTTTAACAGACACTTACCCAGCACTACTGCTGCATTGCCAGTTTTATTTGCAAATCAGGAAAAAACGTTCAACGTTTAACTGCCAGAATAAATTGCACTATTAATGGACATTTTCAACGGAGCATAGCATCTTGACGTCAATTCATCTTAGAGTGGAAAACAAGTAATTTTTAAATTATACTATATTTTTATATAACAGGACAGCTTTGCTGACTACAGATAAACAGAGAAAGAATCTGACTTGCACAATTTCTCTCCTGACTAGTTTTAGAAACAATCCAAAAAGTACTCTCTAAAACAAAGAGAAATGACTACACACTAGGGTATCAATTGATAACATTTTCATTTGCATACCTCCACTGAGGTCCTGGATTTCCATATGAACTAAATCAGGGTCTCCGTCAACTCCGGCAACAGCCCTGAGAACATAATATAATCAAGTTATGCAGAGCCAGCTACAGAATAATCATTATGTGGATGAAAGAAAAGAGAGGATTTCATACTAACCAGCTTTAACATTCTAGCTGGGAAATAAAAATAAACCCCATTTATAATGTACTATTACTAACATTTAGATGGAAACTATTTTTTCTGTGCTTGAAATTATGCTTTTCTTAAATTTCCTTGGAATCTCTTTTACTAAAATATGCATACAAATAGGAACAATTGGAAAAAAGAACACATATCAGTATAAAATTAGAAACAAAACTTTGTAATTATAAATTGATAAATATGCACACACATATGCACTGGCAAGCGCTAGAGCATCTTTTACAATTACCTTTGAAATTTGAGACTACAAGGCAGATTTAGTGCTAAAAAAGACTTAGATTCCATTCTTATTAGAAATATCTTAAACTCAACACAGGGCTTCCATAATGAATTGATACACCTTTGGTTAGTATATTCAGGAGGAGAGTAGATTCCACTTTGACAAAGTGAAGAATAATTTTGAGAAGACTATCCTGAGAAGGAAATTCAGCCAGAATCGATCAAGGTACAGTTTAACTTTGAAAAGGTGTAATGGGAATGCCAGCTGATTTTCTCTTAATATCTCCCATGTCAAATATGCTCAGCCAAAAGATGAGTTCTCTACCCTCAGGGCTTCCATCCCAACCTGGGAACAGCAGCCCAGCTGTGCTTTTTTCCGGCCCTTCCATTGTCATTAGTCAAGCAGATAGTACAGAGAAAGCTTTGAGCTGTCAGTCATGCTGTCACTAAGCGAAGCAGAATGTCGCCCCACTCCCACAGCGACATGGCACTTCACAAAGCTCTTCACTGGCACAGTACAAGTCCATCAAGTCAGCAGATGTGGGCTGAAGACACGCAAAAGAGATACATTGAGTGATAAAGTGCAGCTGGATGCAGATATTAAAAAGCCCATTAAAACACTTAAGAGAAAATTATCATTTTGATGCAATTATTAATAATCAAATGCAATAAAACTATACTTTGGACTGAAATTACATCACTGTTTAATGATTTTAATAGCATTGATTTATGAGGAGCGGTTAAAACTCAGACTCAGTAATTGGTGGCTCCTTGGGAACACAGGCCGAAGGGAGAGACTGGATGACTTCCATTGCTGCATAACAACCAGAAATAATCACATATGCTGTTTTTCCCTAATAAGATAAATGATCAGTCTGAAGAAGGAAGGGGAGGGGAAGGGATGAGCCCCCGCCAAGACATGAGATGCGAAGGAAACTTCTAGTGGGATTTTTTTTAGTAAATGCATGGAAAAATCTTCCATTTCTTAAGAAATTGGTTCCTGAAACACAAGCTATTCTAGCATTTTGGAGGCAACACAAAGTCAGAGAACGTTACATTCATTGAGGTCTGATAAGAATATATCTGAGCAAAGGGAAGGGATCTGTGAACGTTTTTGCTGTGTGTGCTGTACCTATTTTTCTAGATATTCACAACACACCAAACCTACTATCAACTCTGCAGTCAGCTTTTTGAAGGAAGAAAATTATGTTTGCTGAATATTTTAAATTTTGTGCTGTGGTTCAGCTGCATGAAGTCCAAACTAAACTAACAAAAACTTCAGGGTTGAAATTTTCCGAAACTTAGCCTGACATGCTGATTGGCATCAATAATGCAAAGACAGATTTTGGATACTTTTGAAGCAACCTCTTATTTTTATAATTTATCACACACAATTCATAATTTTGAGATACTTGTCAACATCTTTACCTTCTTGTATTTCTTTCAAAAGCTCAGAAGTGACAATGATCTCATGTCTACTGCATTCCTTCTAATAGCGGCAGCTGGCACAAGTAGCCAGTGTAATCTTTTAGTGCAAGAGGTTGTAACTGATCTGTTTTAATGAACACTGCCTCCACACAGAAAACGAAAGCTTCCAACCCAGACTACTTTTCTCCTTTAGAACTTCTATTTGAGTCAATGCGAATAAATCACAAGGAAATTTATTTTTTAGCCCGGCCAGGAAAAAGCAATACATCTTTCCCCTAGAAGTTCAGACATTTCCCCTACTCCCCCTTTTAAAATTATCCTTCGTTATCCAGGAGAACAGTTACTTCCAAAGGGAAAGTCCTCTCTTCCTAAACCAGCTGGATCACCTAACACAGCGTACATTGACTATAAAGGTGGTTTAGGATGACTGCTCCATGCTGCAGTTTGACACGCATTTCTCCTTGTTGCTCTACCGGATTAAGCCACTCCATTCTGTGTCGCCAGTCTTGCCTCTCCTTCACTGCCTCAGGCGTCCCATTGAACTTGCCATGCCCCGGTGCTGGGAATTGTCTAATTTAAGGGTGATCCTTCAAAGATGGAAGACACAAGGCTACTAAAAGAAATGATTGTTAACCTATACCTGTAGGTCTCTAACTTTAGACAAGTCTAACAGGTGAGATCCACCCTTTAAGTGCAGAGTTTATCCATTCTGAAAGACATAAATTAAGCAGAATATTTCAAAAATGGGTTTTGTGTTTTTTATTACTCTAATTGTACAGATGAGCTATAACAGCAGACTCTGTTTACTCAGTGAAGATGTTACACCCTCAAAGTCTACTTTAGAATGTCAGCTACGGAGAAGAGTTTCCAAACTCCTAAGTCCCATTTCCCAGCTTTACAAACACTTTGAAAAGTCCTTTCTTCTTTTATTGAAAAAAAGACCCCATTTATCATGGCTGCTAAGGAAATCTTCAGAACTGAGTGTAACTAATGCAGAGAACTTGAAGCTATATCCCTGAAGAATAAACTAATCTACTCATTTCAGCGGACTCCTCTGCCAACAGTACTTTAAAAAGCAATACTGTTATTTCACTTGTGCTTAAAGCATAAACGAAAGGAAAAGTTGTATGACAGTATACAGGCCAAACAGTCCAGGTCCCTCTGCCCACGGGATATAGCTTGCTTAAAATGATGGGCAAACAATGTACGTACAGGAACACATACAGTAAATGATCCACTTAAAAAGAAGGCTCAATTATATGGTTTTTTTCATATTGAGGGAGAAATGTAAGATTTATATTTTTTTGCATTTTCATTTATAAACTTACTATTACCACAACATAAACCCATCGTACCAGTGTGAGGATTGTGTCCACACATCCATTCAGAAGCACAGTTTAGTGTTCCTTAGCTGGCTTTAGGGTAGGAGCTCTTCTGTCTTACAAGGCACAGACACAATGGGACCTGATAATCCAACAGCTTCTTCCTTTTTAGTTGACATTTCAGCATCAGTTTTAATTCCGGCCCCCCCCGCCCCCCCCCCCCAACAGAACAAGCACTTTCTCAGGAACTACCTATTTTTCTCAATTTCAGCACTGGTTTTGGCTTGGTTTGGTTAGAATTCCCCCACTTTTCTTCTCACAGTAGTTTGCAATGAAAATGGTCATCTCAGCAATCTGGGGGCGCTTCTTTGTTTATTTGTTCTACTTGGGTAAAGGAGGGCTCACCACTGAATTCAAGGTTTTCTGGTTTGCGTTGCTTTACATTCAACCCTTGAAAGTCTGAATTTCATTGGAAATTTTACATCAAACAAGTCTTCCTCTATGAAAAGAAATATCTCTTGACCAAGTGTATCATGCTGGATGAAGCAAGTGCAACGCACCAGCACATCAGATCATGCAACAGCATAGTTACAGTACTTCAGAATTAAAATAGCCCAACTTGATTGTGGGGTGGTGTAAATATAGGCAGCCTCAATACGTGGCTTTGCTTCCCTGTGAGCACAAGTTCCCATCATCTCCCTTGTGCTTGTCTGACACCACGTTAAGCCTCTAGGGAAAACTGGTCCTGAAGAATGTAATTTTAGCACTTTTTGGAAGGATCAGTTTTCTGTTTTTTAAGTCACTGGATCATGGCGGCAGTTGAGCACCAATGCTGTGGAAGAAAATCAGCAAGACACCCCCTTTTGGTAGTGCAGAAGTGAAATTACCTCAGCCCCGATGCAGCTTTTGTGCATGCCTAACTTTGTTTATGTCATAAAGCTGTATCTAATAAAACACGATGAGAGGCAGAGGGAAATTCAGGGCACCTTTGTTTCCACTGAGATCTGAATTTGATCTCCCGAAGGACGCTAGAGCCCTTTCTTATGCATATGGTTTTTTAGAATTCAGGGAAGTTCTCCTAAAAGATTATTGTATGATCTAATTCTTCACGTCTCTGCATTAGTGCTCTGCCAGGTAATTCCACTGACCTTAACAGCATTACATCAGCATGAAAATGGTGCAATGGAGGGGAGTAACAAGCCCTCCGCATCTGCATTGGTCTGTGTATACTCTGTGATATGACCATTAGGTATTTTATACTTCTAAATAACCATGTTAGAATTCTAAGAATTTAGAATTTTCTGTTAAGAATTCCAATTATGAGACCTTTAGCATTATTTTAATAATAATTTTTCTTTTATTCAACTACCTCTTTTCTTCACAAGCCACCCCAGTATTTTCTTACTCTAGTTGCATGTAGTATTAGAAAAACATGAATACTCACCTGAAATTTGATATTGATGTAATATACATGAACAAAAATTACCACTGACATAATACTACACATCTCAAAATATGAATCATAAGCACCAGTTCTTTATATGATAATTATGATTTGTATTTTACTTCAAACAAGAGATACTTCCTTGTTTCCAGTAATCTGATCTCATTTTGTAGGGGAGCAGTTGTCTGCAAACGTTAATCAAGTAGAGTCTGCTATGGGCATACATCTTCTCTACCTCCAATAGTTCATTGTTAAATATTTGATGCATATTAATTAAATATTTGGGTGCATATTAATGAAGAGATATCTTCAAACAGGACATCCGAAAACAAAAACAAATCAAACCAAATCTGCTCACTGCTGTGCAGGAGCCTCCAATCAAAGGCCATCTGAAAACTTGTCAATCTCCTCAGTCTGCCCCCTGTCATAATCTTTGAACATCAAGTTCATCCAAAAAGTAACAAGTTCCCACTTTATACTGACCAATTTCTAGCAATTGGCTTAAGACTAGTGCCTTGCTTAGAAAGCAAGTCAAAAGCACACAAATTTTTTTGCTGAGTATCTCAAAATGGTATTTACTCTTTGGCAAGCTGGTTACTTAAGGAGACAAAACTATGATTTGATTCATATAAGCTGAAGAGGTGTTTGATTATGAGTAACTGGTGTTTCAGGCCTTGCCACCTTTGCATCTGCTTTGAAAGACACACCTTCAATGATTCAGTCAGTGCCCTACACAGCCAATGTGTGCTGCTACTTATTTACTCCCTATGCTTAAATATCTTTTAAGAAAAACATTTTTCCTGCCACCTTTATCCAAACAGCATAGCTGGAGTGCTTTGTCATTGCCATGGGTTGACCTTGGCTGGCCACCAGGTGCCCAGCAAGCCACTCTATCACTCCCCCTTCCCCTAAAAGGACAGGAGGAGAAAAGAAGATGAAAAGCTCATGCTTCAAGACAAAGAAGGGAGATTGCTCACCAATTACTACCACAAGCGAAACAGACTTGACTTGGGGAAGATTAATTTAATTTATCGCCAACTAATAACAAAGTAGGATAGCAAGAAAAAAACCCCACAAAACTAGAAAAAGCCCTTCTCCTCAGATTTAGCTTCACTCCTTGACTCTTCTAACTCCTCTGCTCCAGCAGCGCAGGGGGACGGGCAATGGGGGTTGTGGTCAATTCAACACATGCTGTCTCTGCTGTTCCTTCCTCCTCACACTCTTCCCCAGCTCCAGCACGGGGTCCCTCCCACAGGAAATAGTCCTCTACAAACTTCTCCAATGTGGGTGCTTCCCATGGGGTGCAATCCTTCAGGAACAGCCTGCTCTGGTGTGGGTCACCTTGCAGGACCACAGGTCCTGCCAGGAGCCTGCTCCAGCACATGCTCTCCATGGGCTCACAGCCTCCTTTGGACATCTACCTGCTCTGACAAAGAGTATTCCATGAGCTGCAGGTGGGACAGCCTGCCTCACCATGATCTTCATCACGGGCTGCAGGGGAATCTCTGCTGTGGCACCTGGAACACCTCCTCCCCCTCCTTCTTCACTGATCTTGGTGTCTGCAGAGTTGTTTCGCATTTTCTTCACTCCTCTCTCCCAGATGCTGCTGCACAACTTTTCTACCCTTTCTTAAATATGTTACCACAGAGGTGACACCAGAATCACTCATGGGCTCAGATTTGGCCAGTGGTGGGTCTGTCTTGGAGACAGCTGGAACTGCATCTGTCTGACATGGGGGCAGCTCCTGGCCTCTTCTCACAGAAGCCCTGAACACCCCTGCTACCAAACCTCACCACATAAACCCGATGGAGTCATACACGTCACCACACAGACAGAAATGGAAACAAACACCATCCCAAATGATTAAGTCACACATAAGAATGACTGCCCACACGGATGCTTGGCTTCCCACACAAGAGCCTTTCACACAAAATTCAATGTTAAAGGCTCAATGAAATCCTCTTTGCATTTTTCTTTCCTTCGAGGCATAAGATCACTGAAATCCCCTCCTTCACCTGACACTTGAATAGCCAGGAACCCACTACTCTTGACATTAATGGGTACAGCTGTGATTGATTACTCGTGTGGGATTTCACAATGAGAACAGAGCTTCAGTCCCCTGAGAACAACTGCTCTACCCAAACAAACTCTTCATTTTTTATTTTTATTTTCTCACATCTCATGAAAATGGAGAACCTATAGCTAAAAATAAGAGTAACAGATACCCATAGCATAGGATCCGCATATCCTAGTGTGTCAAGGATAAAGAATTTCTAAGGCTCTAGACAGAGTCATACAGGAAAAGGGCTCGGCCTAATTCTCTGGTAATTACTGATTCATGTCTTACTGTCCTGGGGTATGTTTGTGCTGGTGCAGACAGCTAATTCACAATCTATTCTTTGCTTATGTATTACTAAGCTCTATTTTGAGAAATCAAAAGGACCTTAACTGGTTCCTAAGCCTTAGGGACTGAGAAGAATAACAGCAGAGCCGTAGGAATCCCAAACTGCACTACTCTTTCTTCTTCTCAAGGATTACCACTTAATACACCTTTTTTTTTTTTTTTAATGGGCTTGATATATAAAACCAATTACATAACATGTGATGTGTGGGTGTTTAATGTTTGGCTGGGACAGGTCCTGTCTCTTTGCATTCCCTCCTAAAAATACACCAAGGACTGGAAAAAGTACTTATAAAGGATCCCTTAAACAGAAGTCATCACATTGGGCCCATACTGCACTGCCAGTTGCAGCAGTAAAACTGGTCAGAGCTATCAAAGTTTCTTAACTTTAAAGCAGAATAATGCTGCTAAAAATTAAAACTTTTCACATAAAACCAGAAGGATTTGAATCTTCCTAGCTGGTATTTATATAGAAATAAATATTTATTTTTTAAATGTTGACAGAAAATTGTTTGTTTTAAATTACACTGTGACTTGGTATTTAATTTTATTAAGTTAATTTCAAATTCACATTTCATAATTTTGCTTTCAAAAATTTAAAAAAAAAGTTTTTTAATGAACTATGTCAGAGCAATTATTTTCAGNCCCCCCGTTTTGATTTTTTTCATTTCAATTTGAATGAGAAAATCAAAGAAAAATAAAGAAATTTCTAGAATACATCTGTTTTGAAACCATCTTTACAGCTGTCAGAGGTAGTACAAATAAAGCCTAGACGATGAATTTAATATATTGCTTATAAACTTACAGCATAAGATCTGAACATAAATAGTTTAAAATACTCAGTCCCTACCGACCTTCCCCTTAATGTAAGTACATAAGACATGCCATTAAATTAATTGCATTTAGATTTTCACTGAGTCAAAAAAGTGCCTCTTCAGGAAATGCAGGAAGATCTGGCTGCTGCTGGAGGCACAGGAAAAAAATTTGTTTTTACAAAGCTCAGGAAAATACCATGACTGATAATATTTGTAGCTATCAGACTGAAATAAAAATCTTAGGTTACATTATCAACTTCAGTGGCAAAGCTCGACTGAAATCAAAGAAGAAACATCTGCTAAAGATCTGCCCAAATGCTCTCGGCACAACCAGCCAGTATCTGCAAAATACATGCCCTCAATTATAGGGAGATGTTTGAATTATTTTCACCTATCTTTAACACATCAGGTGTTACATATTGCCAAGAAAACAATAGTGGACTTAGTGGCCTAATAGTCAAGGTACGACAAAGCTGGTGTTCTTGCACCTGTTGAAAACGACACAAATAGTTGTTTCTGCCTAGCACTCACAGAACTTGGGTGATGAAGGTCATAAAGTTTCATACAATGACTAACTCCCAGTGGAAGGTCATCACATCCAGTCCCTCATTTGCAGAAGATTCTTCATGTATGGCAATGTCCCATATGATATTAGAAGTAAAATATATTTTTATATCGTTATTTCTATGGAAGTTTAAGAGAAGGATCATTTGGTACTGATGAGACACTAAACTTTTTGCTCCCAAATCCCTGCTACTACTAGCCGATACAGTTCTTGAGAGAAATCACTATGGTCTCTATACAGAAAAGGGGAAAACAAAAACCTCAAAAATAGTTCTAATGGTTACAAATGTACAGACTCTTAGAATTTATTGTTCTTATCTGAGAGGAACGTGACATTTATGAACAACCATGACTTTGAAGTACTTCATGGAAGTTATTCCTATCGAAGCTCCAAGACACTTCCCTGATTGTGTCTGAATGATATAAGTGTTCTGACACAGAGCAAAATACAGACTTAATATTAAACATGCACTTGCTGGCTTTTATCTTACATACAAAAAACATGGAGAAGTTGTTTGAGTCAGAGCAAAAGTGACACATATCTCAGTGGTACGCTACATTTTTCATAATTTTAGTGTGCTAAATATACCTAGACTCAGATAAGAAAAACATCTTTAAACAAGTCTGAGAGGGACTTCCACGGTTCCTTCCTACCTGACAGTGACTTTGATGGTTTTCAGACCTAATACATTTGAAAATTTTCTTTGATTAAACACAGAGCGCCACATGCCCTCCTGATTTAAACTCTATATAATCTCGCTAAGGAAAAATCAGTTATAAGGCAGACATGACATTTCTGACCCACTGTGTTACTTCTAAATGATTATACCCTTTCCCATGGTAGTTAAGAGACCTGTAAAAGTATATTGCCTACGAAACTCTAGCTGCTGTGTAGAAATAAGTTCTTCAATAAGGCTATATTTTTGCAGGAGCAAGTAATCTGAAAGTGCCAGGATGATTCAAGTATTTCAGCAGAAAAGGCTGAGAGAAACAGGAGTAAATCAGATAGGCCTTACTACAAGCCAATCGCAGGCTGCTGTGTGGCCACTAAGGAGGCTGCAGATTGAAAAAGAGGCACTCAGAAGTGTGAAAAAGCTCCCATGGCTATGTCCAGGGATAATTACATCGTCGGGGCAGTGGGGCAGGTTAGGTCTTGTGCTCCCAGCTCTTTCAAACAGGGTTTAACCTGTCCACGTGCCCCTGCCCTGGGGGTCACCACCTCTCCCCTGCCCAGCTTCAGCAGCAGCATACGTGCCAGCACACCTTTGGACTCACCAAGCTTTATTTTGGGCCAATGGCCAATGTATCTCTAGGTACTGTAACAGCTCTGCATGCTCTGTAACCTCTACACCAGCAGTTTTAGCAGGTTGGGGGGTTGCTTGTTTTGTTTTTCCCTCCGACTATGGGAGTACCCTTTTTCAACTCAAGAGAAAAGCAGCTGCATGAAGGACAAGGAGGGTCAAAGCACGAATGCCAAACACATCGCAAATCTTGCAACTGAGATCAAGTAAATCCATTTCAATACTGGCAACACCACTGGCAAACCACAAAATACTGCTGAAAGCCAGATATGGCTCCGTAGACATACAGATAATTGTATTTTACCTAACTGACAGATCAGAGTCCTCCTAGAACTAAACTCAAAATTCATTTAGGGAACAGAAGTGTCTAGCATGTTATGACTAATCCTGTAATAAAAAATACCAATTATTGGTAATGATACAGTTATGCATAGTCCATACTTACACCCTGAAGTATAAAGTGAAGGGAGGAATCCTCTGGCTTTTTCAATAGAAATCAGATAAACGTTGAATGTGCAAACTGACCACTTTTAAATATAAAATCAATTAAAAACACTATCAAAAGGTTAATTTCATTGTAAAAAAAGTTGTACACTTTTCAAACTAATTTCATTTGTATAAAAAACAGGCATTGACTTATTCTTCAACCATTTTGTCAACCTGCTTAAATCACTTCTTAAACATTTTGAAAGACTGCAAAATATTTGAGCTGAAAATTAAATCATTTGATGTATGTGTACTCAATAAAGTCATACATTTCACCAGTTTCCTTAATAGTATAGGTTTATATATGACTCCAGTTAATAGGTCTGATTCAACCTCTCTTAAAAAAATGTTATATATTTTTCTCAGCAAAAAGACTGTTCTTCTTTCTAAAGATCAATTTCACCAGCAAAACGGAGAGCAGTTTCATCGGACATTACAGCTCTCTAAATCCTGGGCTCCATAGATCCAGACCCATAACCCTTATATATGCCAACACTCAGTATGATCACTGGCACGAGTATTAATTTCCAATGGATGCAGCAACAGTGATATAATTTGCAAAAGACGCCAAGGCTTGTACTGTCCCCATCAGTACCTCTGGAAACATCTTTCCGGATTAGAATTAAATACTTTTGCTGTTCATTTTTTATTTAGAAAATAACAGTTGTCTTACCAAAAAATATGATCTTTTGAAACTCGTTCCTGCAGAAGGATCCATTTTTTCCCCAAGTCAATGGATACATAAACCTACAAAAGAAGAAAAAAAGAAGAAAAAAAATTAAAAAATTAGATGATAGGAAACCACTAGTGTACATCTTCAAAGACAGATCCTGTGTCACTATTAAAATGATAGTTTGCACACCAATTAAAAAAAAGTAATTACATCTGGAGCTGTCTACAATGTTTTTCAGAGTAATAAACTTTCATAGTGAGAATCTTTTAAAATACAATCTATAATGAACAAAATTCAGTGACAATGTCTTCTTGTTTACCATGAAAACAATTCACACTTCCTTTTGGATCAGATTCTTTTTTAGCTCAGCATGATTACGCAAGAGGGATGGTAAAAAGACACTTTTCTTCTCCTTCTTCCCATTCATTGGCCAAACAAACACAAATGTTCCCTTTATGCTTCAAGCCTTAATTCTATAAAAAATACTTAAGCCGGGAAGCCAATGGATTTAAAACTGCTAAAATAGGACCAAAAGAAATTAGAGAAATGCTTAAGAGATTTGATGAGGACAGAAGCACTGAAGGGTTTGCTTCACGGATACCAATTTGTGACCCATGAGTACTGGTGACTCAGCAGAGAGGCAGAAGATGGGCTGGAGAAGGAGGTCTCCAGCTCCACCTTCCTTCTGAACAGTTCACCCCTAGTCAAAAAGCAACTGCTAATGATACAGACGGATATAAAGAGTGCAGATGAAAGTTGTTTTCCCCAGAATAAAGTGGGATATGAAACAGCTATTAAAAAAATCCCCCTCCTTCAGCATTTGCCTTCATAATGTGCTTCGTCTGGTTGAAATAGGAAATATCTCTCAGACTTCTAAAAAGACAGATTTAAAGCCTCCTGCTGTCTGCATGCATTTCTTATTTGATCCAATTTACATATGAGGGGTTTCCTCTTAATATCTGTAATAGGGAAAAAAAACAGCAAGTAAAACTGTTCTTCTCTGATGTGGAAATAAGTCACCAGTTCAGCCACTTATTGTACCAGGGATACGAGGACTAGTAAAAAATTCTTTTGATTTTAAATGACAGGTTCAATAACCAATGAAAAAAAAAAAACCCCACAACTACCAAAACATGATTCTGTATTATGTTTTACTACAGAAAAACAGCAATATTAGTATGTAAAGGCTGAGGTAACTTATCTCGGCATAAACCCTATGGGTAAATTTACTAAAGTTACTCTGCACTTCACAATGACTGGGCTTTGTTCCACTGCAGGCTCAATTAAAGCAGGTAGACCACACTTCGGGTACAAAACCAGAGTCAGGACTCAGATTGCTTATTTTAGCATTCACCCAATCAATGCATAGACAGAAACGATCAGGGATCAAAAACTCTTCAATCTCATAGCTAAATGCGCTAATGATGCGGCTGCAGAGCCAGGCTTCCCAATTTGCCTGCTAGCTCTCTGATCTTAGTTTTATTATGTGGGTTAGGGTTTGCTGCAACCAGTGTATTTTACAGCACATAGCTCAGAGCGGCCTCCTGGGAGGGAGGGATGTGGATTTGAATTGCTAGACTGTGCTAGACGGAGAACCTAAGCTTCTTACTTCTTCAAACATTTGTCACCGCAGAAAAGATAATCATTGGTTTGACCATCTTTATAAAAGGGTGGACCCTGCTCAGCTAGTTACCAGCCTCAGCAGACTGCTATAAATCTGGAAGAGATGATCATTTAATGCGCTACCCTAACCCTGGCGTCCGAGATGCAAAGAAAGCCAAGAATTCAAGAGGTTCCTGGCAAGACAGTAAAGAGTTATTTAGGATAAGGGGTAATAGTAGCAAATGAATAAAGGGATATAATCTTGTCATGGATGAATTTCAGAAGAAAATGAGAGAAAATTCCTGCTATTACAAAGTGATGTCTGTGCAGTAGGGGCCAAAAGAGACGAAACCAACCCCCCCCCCACCACCTAACCCAAACTACCCGCCCTCACATGCATTTAAGACTGAAGTCTGGGAGCTTATGAATGAACAGTTTGGTTTAGCATAGGGGCAAGCGCTTGCAATCTTACTGTAAGGGAGAGTGAAGTAGGACTGATAAGGCACATTAAAACTGAGAGGAATTTTTAACTGATACACTTTTTGAAATAAATAAAAAATAACGTGTACCTAACTTATGCACACATTCAGCACATTCAGCTTCCTTTAATTAAAAGAAATGACCCGTGCGTGTGACCCCTATGTGTTTTGGTTTTTAACAGGTACATGTGATAAAACTACTAAATCAGGTTAGATAGGAGGTGAAAACAGTTATATTAGTGGACAGCTAATATCTCTGGCTTCAGCAAACACACCTAATAGATGTTTTCATTCTGTTTATTGCCACCGATGTAATAAATGTGCGGAATCAGTTTTAAAAAAAAAATTCAAAAAGCCTTTTCTCAGTTTTGCCATTTTTCATCCTTTCAGCTTACAAACGAACAACTAAAATGTACTGCATCCCTGTCGAGTTTTAAAAAAAACAAACCTAGAAGCATTTATATAGACTCAATGAATAGCTGATTGTTATTCATTATAACTGAGGTAGCCAGAAAAAGAAAGTATAGATTTGAGGCAGTAAATGGATTAATCCAACCATATTGACTGGATTTGCATTCATTTATAGTGTCAGCTAGAGGCTAGAGCTTTATTTAAACAAAATCTAGGATTCTGAATGAAAGAACAATGAATATTTTGCAATATAAAATAAGCCTTATGTCAAAGTAGAAGTTGTGAGAAAGGCTGTGGTGCTCCAGTAGACAGAGGAGCCTGATTGCTATTTATGAAGGACGTGATCCTGTATTCCTTGTATTCTCAAAAGTGTGATTGTAAGAAATCATTTGAGTAACAGGAGGTAATCGCTTCTCCTGAGCCTCAGATTGATACTACTTTCTCTCAGTGAAGGTCAAGTTCCTTTCCTCAAAAACCTGGAGTATACCATCTCCCTAAGCCAAATTCAGATCAACACCGTCTCTGAAGAACATTGATTTTAGTATGGTGACCTCTTTCTATGTCAAGTTGCAATTTTGATTTTCAGCTCCCCCTTTGCCAACATCACTTCACTTCCTCTCTCCCCACCCCAGGCCAAACATATCAGATCTTATACAAAATTTAGACAGGTTACTGACCTAGTTATAGTCAAAGGCATCCTTTATTCCTACACATCTTAGGTAAAGATGTAAGACTTACCCAGTAAATCTTTATGGTTGACTACTTCTAGTGTCATATCGAAAGCCTCAGAAAAGTCCATCAGATTATCTAACCCTTCCTGCTACTCCTGCAGAGCTTTACTGAATATTTTGTAGTTTTTTTGTCCAGTCGCATTTTAAGAGTGGCAAATAATAGCTTCACTCCTCTTGGAATATTACCCAAGTATAAAATGTGTGAAAATCTCCCTATCGTGCATAACTCATCAAAACACAAGGCAAATGCTTAATTTTGTGCTTTTGCCTCTTTTTCGCTCCTGGCAACTATTTCTACTCACTTCTTGTGGGTCTGGGGCTGGTCAACTTCGATACACCTCTTTGGACTCTTACAATTAAAGGTTCTGCCATTCTGTAACTAAACTGAATTCAGGAATTATATCTATTGTCAGAAACAGAAGTCAAACTGAAAAAAGAGCTTTTCCTAACATAGGCTTTTCATAACTTCAGGCTTCCCTGAAGAATTCTGTTTACATAACATGAATTTAACATATTTGTAATTGTGTTAGGATTTCAAATTGAAGCTGCTAAGTAAAACATTTAATGTAATTTGTGAGTGAGTTTGGTTTGCTATGTTTTTTTATTCTAGCTCTATCCTTATTTGCAAATCCCTGTAAGCATGAATTATTTTGGGATCAGCTATTAATTTATATATCCTAGAAAACATCCCAAAGGATTACTTGATGGACCAGGGAAGTGATTGTCCTGGTGTACTCAGCACTGGTGAAGCCCCACCTCAAATACTGTGTTCAGTTTTGGGCCCTTTGCTATAAGACATTGAGGTGCTGGAGCGTGTCCAGAGAAGGGCAACGAAGCTGGTGAGGGGTCTGGAGCACAAGTCTTATGAGGAGCGGCTGAGGGAACTGGGGTTGTTCAGCCTGGAGAAAAGGAGGCTGAGGAGAGACCTTATCGCTCTCTACAACTACCTGAAAGGAAGCTGTAGCGAGGTGGGGGTTGGTCTCTTCCCCCAAGTAACAAGTGATAGGATGAGAGGAAATGGCCTCAAGTTGCACCAGGGGAGGTTTAGCTTGGATATTAGGGAAAATCTCTTACCAAAAGGGTTATCAAACATTGGAACAGGCTGCCCAAGGAAGTGGTGGAATCACCATCCCTGGAGGTATTTAAAAGATGAGTAGATGTGGTGTTTAAGGACATGGTTTAGTGGTGGACTTGGCAGTGTTAGTTGATGGTTGGACTCTATGATCTTAAAGGTCCATTCCAACCTAGACAATTCTATGATTCTGTCATTGAAATCAGTGCAATATTTGGCTGCAGCACAAGCAACTTTCTCTGACTAATCTCGCCACCTAAATATACACCTTCTGTGAAGTCTGACAAGGATTAAAAGGGACTGGAGTTTACTAATTTCAGTTTAAACCAGGAGTAATGATGGAGGTGAGTCAAGACTATGACCAGGACTAGAATCACAGTGACTTTACGACTGCAGTTTTGGCACCATGAAAGAGAGATGAACTACTTATTTACAGACTGTGCGCACTCATCAGCACTTAGCCTAACCCATTCAGAAAAATGGCTTTACAATTTAACCAGAAGTAGTTTGAAAGATGGCCAAAATTTACAAACCACATGATACAACTCCTGAATCTGAGTGATATAAATACATCATGAGAGAGAAATATTCTACATTTCTACAGATTCACCAATTCCCCAAATTATTTTCTGATGTAAGACTACGCTGTTTATTTTATATTACTTTATTTTACATCTCATGGATGGCCTTTGGAGGCACTATTTCAGCTTCATTAACTCTGTGCTACACTGTGAATTACAGAGCAATCGCCTATGGCCACTTTCTAGGAAGGAGCACATTGCAGAAGTACTATTTAACTATATTATGCAGAAGGATAAATATTACCAATATCTGTATCAACTGAAAATGCCAGAATTGATATTACCATAAAAACAAAGGTTTGGACATGAAGACAATAAATATTTAAACAAACCTCAAAATCAGTATACGATTCCCATCTGCGCAACTTATATTTCATAAAGGCCAACATTAATCAGCACATCAGAACTGTTTTATACCTCCTTAACAAAGTAATTCCTAAATTTCAATCAAATGCTGTATCTTCAAGCTTTACCTTGCCTTCTTTGGTGTAAGCAAGTACTTTATCTTCTTCTTTCGGGTGAAAAAGCAGAGTTTCCACAAAGAACGTAATGGGTTGTTTCTGAAAAGTGGCTCCTTCATCCGTGCTTATGAAAAGGCTTTGGTCACGGTCATTATGGGAAGAACTTACAAGAATAATCTAAAAGACAAAAATGACAATGTATAGTCAGAACACCATTTTCTCTGTAATAGACAACACAGCCTTATTTTTTGTGTAAAAGTCAGATTTTATACTTACCTTACCTACCAAAATTTTGTGGACAAGAAATTCAACAGCATCTGAGAGATAAGGACTGCAAGATCCTATTAATCTTCCCTGACCAAATCTGTGAAGGTTAAATTCTATAACTTCTCTTGCAAATCACACCAAATTGATCACAGTCCTCATCTCTACTCAAAATGACTGCCTTGGATTTTGGTCTTCGTGCTTTCAGAAGAATGACCCAGCAGGAAGAACTAGCTTGTAACATCTCTCCATTGCTTCACTGTTCTCCTCCTGACGACACATTTTTGATAAAATGGCAATTAGATTTGATGCAGAAAAATACACCCATCAATCATTTGCATTTCCTTCTCAGGTCAAGACAATACATTGACTGAAACATACAAATAGCTTGAGCTGTCTCCTTGTGGGAACTTCATGTCAGGCTTTCAGTAACAAAGAAATTATCCCCACAGAACTTCACTCTTTTCAACTTCTTCACCTTTTGCAGTTGGCCAGCATGTTATAGGGTGGTTCTAAAAATGCTAATGTGAGGATACATTTTTATTGTGTTTCCAGATCAAACAGGCACCTTTTTAATGCAAACTGGGCCTTTATCAACTGATAGCCTACAAACAAAAGATGGATTTTTCAAAGCTCAGCTGGGCTCTATTTGGCTGACACTTTAAAAATAATTAAAAAAATAAATCCTGAATTCAAAATGTATGTAGAATATTCAGCAATTGATGCAGAAGACACCACAGAATCCTGATCATTGTGATGCAGTGACTGTAAATTGCTTACAGAGATAAATGGCAATGAGTTATACAAAGAGAATTACAATAATGTGAACACATAGAAAGAAATATATTAGACAAAACAGTACAATTGTTATGTAGGGGGGGATTTTGAGAATAAAGCTGAAGTCAAAAATTTGAAATTTCTAATGAATTACACAGATATGACAGCCGGACTGAGCTTTTACTGCAATCGGTCTTGGGGGAAAAAAAACTATAAATACCATATTTGTAGCCACTGTAACTTGACAGGTTACTTAAGCATGTGCAGTTGTACTTACAGCACATACACAGTTGCACTAATTTCTGCGTACCTTTTAAATACCAAAATGAAGCACATATTGAATTACACTGTTGAACAAGAGAGAGAATTGCACATATTTCAGGGTCCGTGGTCCACCTCTGGAACCCCACACTACAGCATATATCAAGCCCAACCTATTTCTATCAGCTGTGTGACTAGACTAGTTCAGTAAGAAGACCAAGATAATAAGCCCATAACCTTGCTATGATCTTGTATTTTTTTTATGATACACTTTACCCATGAGTAGGGAACTCTGTCATTTTTATTGTAAAGCCTCTATGAATGACACCTTCACAAACGCCATATTATCCAATGGCTTCCTGTGCCTTGGTAAACTCTTCAAACAGTACCTGTTTAATTTATTACTACGTACACTCCCATGTATGCTGCTGGTGGCCTAGATCAAGTGTTCAAAGATTCTTGTAACACACTCATTCGGGAGGTTTTCTGCAGAAGACATGGCACCAACCTATACTTGAACGTGGCTTTTCTGCTGCCCTGTCCCTTCGCTTGCGTTGCAAAGCGGAGCAAAGAAGTGTTTATGCCTAGCACAGAGATTTGTACTTCCCTTACCAGACTACCATCTGCAACTCAGGTTCAAATCTCAGGTTCAAAATATCTAGTTTTTCTCGGAAATAAATGAGTTCAAACTATCTGCGCGCTGAGCAAGCTATATAGAGCTCATGCCTGTCAGTTCCTGATCAGATCACAGAAAGAAGGACCCGATCTTGTGCTAACATGAACTCCACAAGCAGGGCTGCAATGAGAGCTCCATGATTCCTGCTGAAGGAATTCTTGGGGCCAGGCAAGTCCTCACATTTCAATGCATGCAGAAGGCTGGTCCCGAGACCCGTGCTTAGCTTGCAGCATGTACAAGTCCTTCCACACACTATCGCTAGAAGCAGTACAGCAGTAATTCCATATAAAATGCTTAGTATCTTTTGATACAGTCTTCTAATCCAAATAACATTTTCTCTAAATACAATTGTCTTCATTCTCTTCTGTTAATGTTTTTAAAATGTATACAACTAAGACAACAAATCAGTACAGCATATACTCCAGAAAAAGCATAAACTGCACTTGTGCAGAACGGTAATCTCTGGACTACAGCACTATTGTCTTGCTTTCTTTTTCTGGCCCAACAAATCTCATGCTTCCAAAAATACCAAAATACTGGCTTAAAAATAAAGGAATGAGGTGCACAAAGTTGGGAGTGGTTTTCACTGCTAATGAGCCTTGAGTATAGGCATGTTTAAGTTTCATAATGAGGACCCAAGAGCATCTTTCAGGGGACATTGTTCTAGAAACTGAAGTCATAAGAAAAATGTTAGCTATAATGAAACGCAAACATGCTGTGATATTTGCTAACGCTGTCCTTCAAAAATATTATGTGTCTTTCGGAGTTATATCTATCAGGAAAAAAAAAAAAATAGCCTAAAGATTGTAGACATCTAAGCATATATAGCAGAGTCCCTAACTATTCTTTTATTCACACACACATCATAATTCATTTAATGAAATATTTTTCAATTTCACTCAGTGTTCTGATTTATATTTCAATAGTTTAAACTGATCATTATGTGCCAGGCATACAAATTTGCTTCCCACAGCTAACACACTGGGAACTCAGACTTGCCTGCTGGCTAACAGTACTTATTAAGGAAAATATTCCAGAGTAAATATTGTACCCGCATTAGATGCTTTCCAGAACAAGTTTTATTTACTTTGTAAGTGGAACAAATAGCAAAACCTTCCTGCTAGCAACTGATGAAGGGATGCAACTGGGATATAATATCTGGAGAACTGACTAACAGTGATTGCTGAGGGTTTTAACTCAAAATAAACAACTACTTGCTTGAATAACTGTGTATCCAAAAACCAGAACAGCTTTTAATCACATCTAAATTTCACTTAAGCTTCTTTTAAACAAATTTTTACAGAGCATTTCTCCCACCTGTAAGACTCTTCTAATTTACTTTTTTTTTAGTAGATTGTAACTTTATATTATGCTGTTTATCCCTGACCTCACTTCTCAATCTCCCATCAGATTAATCTCCCATCAACCACAACAACACATGTGTATACATTCAGAGGGAAAAGAACATTTCAAGGAGATAAGCTATCCTATGGATTGTAAAGAAAATGAGTAAAAACAGAATATGGTACAGATATGGAATATGGAAAAGGAAAGCAAAAAAAGATTTTTAATAGAAGTGAAAAACACTACACCATGCCAACATATGAATTAAAAATGTTCCAAAAATAAAGAAAAGGTATGCTTTTCCTCATTTCAGGAAAAGGTGGTGAGGCAGGAGGTGATATAAAAGCCAAATAAATCTGAAAATAACATAATTAAATCCATTTATTTAATCTCTCTTTCAGGACTCATTGGCCAATGTGCATGTCTAACCATTCCCTCTACTGGGTGGAATCACAATCTGAGCCCCAAAATAAAAAGACTCTGACAGCTTAGTACAGTTAGGCTACAGTAGCTTGTGTATCCTACTTTTTTCTTCCCACTATTACCATGAAGACTTGAAATAATCATAGTGATTACTAGGGAGACTTAACTGTAGATTTGGCAGCAATTCAAAGCTATTCTGTAATTTCAAGTGGCATAAGCACAGGATATTAACATGCATCATTTGCACTGTGTCTGAAATATAACCCCCCTCCCCTCAGTTTAGGTCCAATCAAAACGTAAACTCAAGATAAATTTGATCTTAATCAGCACTTTCCCTAAAACAAGGCAATCTTCTAACATATTACAACTGCGCTCTTTCAGCTTCAGCAACTGATCTTAATTTTAATTTGTTTTATTTTCCACGCCTGTATTTCTAGTATTGAAACAGGAAAAAATAAAAAGTCAAAACATACATCATGAAGATATTTCTAGACTCACAGCATCCGACTTGGCACAGGAGATTTGTGCAGTAAGTGGGGAAAGAGATAAGACACGCCATTTTTTAATTCCATAATCTTGCATATGGTCAGAAATCAAGATATCTGATGTTCCTGAACACTCTAAACTGACCTTGAAGGAAGAAACCTCCTTTGGGCTGAGTAAGAAATCAAAATACAGAAACTCTTCCTATAAGCACAGAGCATCCATGCACTGAGAGGCCAAGTACACCCAGGAAGCACCTGCACCTCTTCAGTCACCTCCAGGAGACTGAACTCCCACTGGACATAGAGGACTTGGCTGTGGGGATTCAATCCTAAAGAACGCTGGACTCACTCCAGCAAAAACCTTAATGATGCAAACTTATGCGCCGTCCCCACTAAGGCCAATTAATTTCCATTAAGAACATTTAATGCTCTTAAGTTCTTAGCTAAACTGGAGACAAGGCTGCTGGGCACAGGGCACCACCAAACTCCTAGTGATACCATCACATAAACCTGCACGTCTCCATGAGTTTTGAAGATACATACCGTTTGTGGCAATACTGCCCATCTCATAGAGCTTCACAGCACTGCAGTCACACTCTCAACATTCTTCAGATTAAGTAGCTAACTCATCTATTTTTCTTGGTTTTATAATTTACATAATTTATATGTTGTTAGATATGCTTGGCTGATACAGAAATTACTCTAGCTCCTGATCCCGATTGTAAATGAGATGTTGCTTCTCAGACGGCATTCATAAAACACAAAGGAGACTGCACCAGGGGTAACGATTTTTATCTTGGATGGCATGAAAGACCTGATAACTCAAGAGTGGCAAAGCTGCAGAGTGAAATACAGTCCCTTTGCTCTCACAGTGGTAAAAAAACATCTAAAGAATCAACTGAGGGTAATTCCAAGCAGAGTGTAAAATAAAATGCCTTCCAGATAGCAGTTTAATCTTGTAGATTTTCCCTGGAAGTTGCACCCAAAATCACTCCTCCCAAATGTTAGTTATTAGCAAATCTAATCACTAATGAATCACTGAAAATTAACAAAAGCTAGAAAAATCAGCTTGTGTGTGCAACTGAATTGCGTAAAAGCATACCGATGGAATACACCTATACAAGAAAATACATACATTCCAGAATAGTCCATTACTTTTCACGGCAAGCATTCACAGCTTCCTCTGGAATTCATATTTACTTTCTCTTGAAGACTCCCTTTCAAATTGTCAGACACATTTCTATTTCAGAACAGCAACTAGCCTCTATGAGAACCGCCATAAGAGAAGGGAAGGTGGGAATGTTAAGGACGGCTCCCAAGAAACATGTGCTACACTGACCACGTAATCTCAGGACACAATCAAAGGCCATATGAAGTAATCCTAGGGGGCTAATGGAAAGCATGTATTACAGTTTTGTCTTCCCTGTGTTGTAGTCAGCTCATTAATCATTTGGAGTATCACAAAGGAAGCTGTAATGTTATTTATCTAGTACCAGCAACATATTAGGCAGTTTAAGGTGTGGAGTAAATACTAAGAGGTTAAGATCTTAAAATGAGCTAGTGACTAACTGAAGGAGTTGGTAACACATGAAACATGCTAAGGAGGGAATGAACATCAGAGTCAGCACCTTAACAGAAAACCGCATTCAGAGCAACTGGATGGAGAACAACCGGCTTACACTGCAACTAGGCAAGCCTGAAATGACATAATGTGAGAGTAAAATGAAATAGTTTTGAAATATTTGGCTTTTCTCTAGGGCATTCACCATAGTAGAAGCAAGTTTAAGGGTGGTTACATATCATAATAATGAATGCCTGCAGAGAAACAGCCACAGAAGTTCTGACCGATGTTGATGACCAGCCTGAAAATCCTGCCCTGTTGTGCTGTTTGGCAACCTGTATATACCTAAATCTGCCAGATCTCTACAACTTAACACCTCAAAGATGCTGACTATGCCAGCTCTCTAGGGGATGCCAATTACAGCTCAATTCTTCAGTTTTCTTAGAGAAGTGTTGGGTAGGATAAGGAAGCCGCTCATTACCTCTTCCTCCACAGGCCATAACCTGCTGGAACCGAAAAATTGTTGCCACTTGACCAGCATGCCAGGCCAAATTTTCATGAGGAATGCTGTGTTCAAAAACATTTCACAGCAGTTTGTGCTGCCAGCCCAAGAATTTTAAAAACCTAGCACATGTGAAGAAATTCCTGAAATATACTGAGAGAAGCGTGAATATGCCAAAGGTCACAGCAGAGGGAGAGGAGAAACAGTACTCAATATCATTATAGACAATCCTTTAATATCTAATGTTTCTAGTGTTATTTGCACCTACCGTGCAGAGCTAATATATACATACATTATCTTCTGTAAAATACATTGGCACTGTTATGAGCAAGAAGTTAATTAATAAGGAATATCTTTAATACATCCAGCGGATCTCTTGGCACAGGCTGAACTTACACCAAGAGGAACAGAAGCTTTATTCGGTACCTAAGATTGACATAACAATCCTAACACTGTTTGCTACTTTTTTGTCTCTTTGTTTAAAGTGAAAACAGAAGAGTCCTTTGGTCTTCCTGCAAGGTGAAATGCTAGCCTAGCTATTGCTAATTCTTCAGCAACAGTGATCATTCCATGTACCCTTTGTACAGTTCCTACATCTAAAAAGAACAAAACCTAATGTTGAGATGTTTTGGGGGATGATCATAATATCGACATCTTTACATATTCACATGGTTTCATTTAAAAATATGCACTCCAGTATACCAGGAACTAAACCCAACCTCAGCAGATTGAGTGGGGAGCAGTACTAGGGAGGCTCAGCACCAACTCTTGTCACAGCACAGGAATGTTCCCTAATCAGGTTTTATATTGCCCATAAAAAAAGGACATTTTGCATGACCTGAAGGAAAAAAAACGGAGTTGCACTGCACATCAGAAATGGGCAAGTTTCACTCTCTCACCAACATCTCCACAAACTTGAGTTTTCACAGACAAAACACACACACCCTGATCTTTTTAGCTTGGACATTTGCAGACTAATCTAATTCAATAAGTTATTTTGCAGACCTCCAATAAACCCGCAAATATCTTCTGCGTGCAAACATTACAGAGCAAAATATAAAACATCACTTCCCAAACAGGATAATGGATGTACAGCAAACGACTGCATATGTGTGTTGATCTCATTTAACGAAGAAACAGGTCAAACAGTTCCTAGTCACCAGCCACTAATTTGCCACCAGCAAAATCTGCACTAGGCTCAAAGAGAAATTACGTGGATGGTAATTAGTGGACAGAGAGAAAATATGAAGGAAAGGCAGGCAGTTGTGGTGGTGGACAATAGCAGTCATATGGGATTGATTAGGACCTCATTGTCTCATGTAATAGGTAAAACACTCATCTGCCTTACAAATATTAGAAGTTTCCCCTTCAGTCTTTTATTACAAAACTTAGTTCTATTATAAGGCTGCATAAGAGTTTTCTGGGAAGACTGGAAAAGGGAGCTCTCAAAACATTACCCTGGGGAATCTCGCTTTGCACAAATTGTCCCCTCCAATCCCAAATACTCAATAGGTTCCTGCTGTTCTCACAGCCAAAGGCCATCCCTTAACGTTCCCAAGATAGCCCTAAAGCCAGTTGAGGCATCAACTTCAAGCACCTCTATTCCTCTCTCTCCCAGTTCTGTAGAGCACCTCTTACGGAGGTCCATGTACTTCACCAGGCTTTTACAAATTATAAAGAATAAGTAGCATTTTCCAAACTTGGAGATGTGTGTGCATATGTATATATGTATGTGTGTGTATATACACATCTGCAAATACATACAGATTCTTGAAACCAGATAAACTACATCCAAAGTTGCTGAAGCAGCTGGCTGAAATCACAGAGAGCTTTGAAAGGTTCTAGTGATGGGAGAGGTTCCCGAAGACTGGAAAATAAAAAAAAAAAACCATGCCCATCTTAGCATCATCTACAAAGTCTCTCAGATGTGTCTCACATCACATTTTGAACTTGTCCGTACTCCTATCTAAAGGGTTACCTGGCACTATGAAGTGAGTTGTTGGAGTCCTTACCCTTCCAGGAAGCACCTACATCCTTTTGAGAACTGTAGGTGCTCTTCTTAATAGAGGTCTGCATACAGTTAAAGATTGAACAGCTCTTCTTTCCTAGACCACAAGGGAAAATACAAACCTAGGGGAAAGAGCTGCCTTGAGCAAGACTTTCATACATGAGGCACAACTGATCATGTGGTTTTGAAGGGGAAAATGGAATAGGGAACAAGAAAGGGAGGCAGAGCACCAGAAGCAAGTGCTGAAAAAACAGTAATTATTTTTCACTTGAATTTGGCCATATCTCCATTATGTAGGCTACAAAGCTTAGCTTATAAAAGCTCTTGCTATTGAAATATTTCCCCTTATCTTTGATATCCAGTCCAAATGGACTGGAAAAAAGCCCTTGAAAGGCAGAAAGGAAATGTCTTTTAAAGTAATTTTTGGTCCCATTAGGGAGAATCTCATTAATAGAAAAAGGACTTCTCTGAAGAATAGAGGTTTTCTATTTGGAAGCATCAGTACTGCTGTGCCTGATTCTAGCAGCGCTGTAGATAATAAACCTTTCTCCATCAGGGTTTAGATTTTTGCAGTTGTAAAGTACCTATTTTATATTGAGGTAGGGTTTTAGAGTAAATGCACATACCTAGCACTCATCGTGCTAGTTTTCTCCAGGTATACTTAGGATGGGTGTTGATTTTAGCTTTTAAAAGATGATGTATAAAACTTTTTTCTTTTTTTCCCTGTTGAAAAGCACCATTTTGCCATAACTGAAATGTATTGCTGAAAACTTCCACCAGAAGATTTACCAGCATGATTCCTAAGTCCTATGAGGGAATTATGGGGTGAGGGTATTCCTTCTGTGCTGTTTCACCTTATGCAGATACACAGAAAATATTTGTTGGGACAGAGACACTGACTTTGTTGATCAGTAGTCAGAGCACTCACATACACCATTGCAGGAACAAGTCATGGTATCTTCCCAGTTGAATGCTGCGATTACTAAGCCTTAGGTCATTCTGTACATATTCATATATATATATATATATATATATGAGAGAGAAAAGGCTGCACATCATCAAAGCCAAGACAGACATACAAACGGTGTCCTTTTGCTCATGTGCTAGATTTGTAAAATTTAGGAGCAAGGGTTATTGTTTCTTTGTTTGTTCCCAAGCATGTACTTTTGTCTCTTTTTCAGTACATTTTAAGGAAAAGTTGAAAGGTGAATAGGAAAGTACCGGATACCATAAAAGTCACTGGATTGCCTCAAGCAGATTTAATGTATATATGGGGCTACTGGAAGCGGCCCCAAATAAAAAAAAAAAGAAAAAGAATTTTAGCAGGAAATAAAAAAGCAACTCCTCCCTCTCACATCCCACCCCCCAACACTGCCAAAGAATTATTAGTCCTGAGAAAAAATGTTCATATTGATATTAGCAATTTTTCTTGTGAAAAAAACCGCAACAAACCCTTGCAATGTAACTTCAGGCTTTCAGTTTAAAGTACCATCCAAATCCAATGACCAAATAATACACTTCACCCCTTTACTGTACATTAAGATCACAGTATATTGCTCTTGCCAGTGGTCTCAGTACCTTAGAGCTAACTTTCATGATGGAAGAATGCCTTGCTGCTGCAGAGCCAACTTCTAATGTCAGCAGTGCAGAAGTGTATGTTTTTTATTAAATCTGCTGGTCAGCTGGCATACACATACAGCAAACAGAACAGACCTGTATGTCTTCCAAGCTGAACAGGCAGTCCTAAATAAGCTGGGTTAGACTGAAAGGATAAAACCAATTCAACTCAATTGGCAATTAGGCATCATTCTAGGAGACTCAGCTCCAGTGTTTGATGGACCCAGAGGGATACTGCCCAGGCATTACATTAGAAATAGCTCTTTGACTTGGAAGTTGCATGTTTTTATGGTCTTCCCCTTTCTTTCCTTTCAAATGAACATGTTCTTATTCCTAGGTAAGAACTTCAGCTTATCTCACTGTTTTTCCCTCTCCTTTGCCTATACTTCTCAAATCATCTGCTGTGCTAAGAGACAGCCTACGTGGCTACTGGGAGTTATTTGTTCAGTGTAAGCCCTAGAACACTGCAGAGAAGGCAATAATACAAACGTATAGGTAGGACAGGACTTCCAGAGATCATTTAAGTCCAACCTTCTCCTCCAGGCAAGGCCAAGTAGAGGAGGTAGTTCAGGACCATGTCCCTTCTAATCTTGAATATCTCTAAGGATGGAGATCGCAGAGTCTAGATGGCCTGTTTCAGTGTTCAACGACCCTCATCATAAAAATTTGTTTCCTTGTCAGCCATTAGTTTCCCATGTTCCAGCCGGTGGAGTCCACGCTGCTGAGAAGAGTCTGACTCCAGTTTCATGCACAGTTGGCTTTACACAGCAATAAGATCTCCCCTGAACCTTGTTAAAGCTGAACAAGCCCAGCTCCCTCAGCCTCTCCTCGTGGTCTTTTGTGATCCAGTGACGGATGTAGCTGCCCCTCCACTGGGCTCCCTCTGGTATGTCAATGCCTCTCTTGTCCTGGGGAGCCAAAAACTGGAGAATCTATTCTAGCTGTAGTCTCAAAACTCCTAAATAGAGGGGAAGGATCACTCCCCTGCACTTGATGGCTGCACTATTTCCAAAGTATGCAGTTGGGTTTCCTTGCTGCAAAGGCACCCTGCTCTGCCCTTGGGAGTTCAAAGAGAAACCCCAGATCTTTCCTGCAAAGCTATTTTCCAGCCAGTCAACCCCATTCGTACAGTTGCTGGAGTTATTGCACACCAGATGGAGGATTTTTTTTTTATTTTATTTGCCTCTGTTGAACTTTACATGTTTCCTACCAGCTCATTTCTCCAGCCTGCAGAATGAATGTAGTGCTGAAAGTACCATCCTGAAAAAAATATGTGTAGATGGAGGCACCTAACAATTGCTGTTGTCTCCGCAACAGCCACCTCATTGTCCTCCACAAATGCCATTCCCTGTACAACCCAAGCGCAACAAGAAGTACAAGCACTGAAGCTCAGAAGACTAGGTTGCCCTCTGGATTTTTCAGAGGTTTATCTTGTTGGAGAAAGAAGCCTAGGTAAAGCGGGGGTCTATTGACCCAAGTAGTCAAAACCCTTAACATTTTGATGCAGCAGGATCTCAGATTCCTAAATTAGAAGAATGAGATTCCACCCTTGATTTTCTAGCATCAGTTATAATGATTAGGAATGTTGATTTGCTCATTTCTGCTCTAGAATACATTCAAATGACCTTTCCTGGTCTTCAAGTTTTTTTCGAAAATTTGCTTGTGGGTGGGGTTTTTTTGTTTCTTTTTTTTTTATTTTTTTTTTCCTGTTGGCATTAGCTCTGCAAACAACATAGTCTATATTCTTACGTTTATAAAATCCTTTCCCGGACACTTTGTCCTTCACCTCTTAGGTTTTAATCCATTGCAGCCCTGGACCATAGCTAGCCACTGATAAAAAGCGTAAGATTTATGGTCTTTTATATCAATTGTATATGAGGTAATGCTCCTAAAAACTTGTAAGCACCATCAAATTCACTGTAATAAAACACAACTAACTGGGTGGAGGCAGGGTGGTGCAAGTTAGCCATAAGGGATGAGACATAAAAAAGAAACACTAGAAGATATGAAGAGCCTCTTTCATATAATTAAAAGTTAATTAAAAACTCTCGGTATAATCCATATCCAGAAAAAATGGCCTTTTGTCATGTCTACATATGAGTTTCCTGAAAGAAGCACTCATCTGAGACTGCAGCCCATTCCACAAAAGTAAATAGAAATCACACAATAATCAACAGCCCGTCCCAGGTGGCATACTAATTTACTAACAGTTCTTGATAATTTATTCAAGTTAAACAGTTCAGTGACAAGCAAGGGGAAGGGGGAAAAAAAAAAAAAGAAAAAGAAAAAGGACAGGAAAAAAAAAGGCAAAAAAGAGAAGGTTATTTACTCTCTTGCCCGAGTGTCTCAGTCAAATCTACCTCGCTTCATCAGCTTGCTCCTAGGCATTTCTTTGAGAGAATTAATAAGCAGACAAGAAGAAGTTTGTACAGGAATAGGCTATAACTCATTTATTGCTACTGAAAACAAAAGGGCCTATGGGACTTAAAAGACATCAAAAATATTACATTTACAAAATAACACACCAAACACCCAAAACCCTCAAAATATGAAGAAAAAAACAATCCTCGTTAAAAAAGAAAGATTGTCCAGGTGTTTGCAGGCAATGTGGGAAGACTAACTAACAGACTTCTGTGGTCTGTGAAATAATTTTTCTATGATTACTAAATTATTCTATGATTCTAATATTGCACGTTTATACAAAACCAAAGGGTCCTAAATCAAAATGTTTCAGAAAGTAATAACCAGAATTTCTGTCAGTTTTAGCTGCATAAATCAAAGTGGCGATTAGCAAGGCAGCAATAATACCAACGTTAGGATTCACAAACAAAGCAGCAATAGGATCCCACCATCTGAAACAGACAGCATGCCTATAGTCCTAGCTAAGTTTTCAAAAGGCTTCAGCACATCCATTTCTCTGCCAGTCTGATTACAAGTTGCCCAGGGCAAGACTGTCTCCCTGCTTCACATCTGGGCAGTGCCGAGCTCAATCATACCTTTTGCCTGTAGGTGCAGTCATGATAAAAGCAAATAAATACAGCTGAAAAAACCAGACTGGCCACAGTGAGTGCTCAGAGCTGCTGAGTGGTTTTTGAACTCAATTCTGGTTTTTTTAACCCCTAAATGAGAATTTGGTGATTTTTAAAGACACATCAAATATTTACGGCCAATTAATTCAAATGAGCTATGCTGCCCTCATTTCCACTGTCATATACAGAAATCAAGACCATTAATTTCATTTGTTGTACTACTGCTGATATACCAGTGGTGTGATGTTCAAACTGCTAAGCACCAAAAATTTCCGACTGTATCATCATCTTTCACACCTTCCATAACTTTCAGAGATTTTAAATTTATGCCTACAGAGAAGCCTGAGTCTGCTAAACCTCCTATTCTGACCATCTTTTCCAAAGTTTATCACTAGGAAGAGTTTTCAGTACCCTGGAGCTATGAATGTGACTTTGCAAACAATCATGGCAGTGGGTATTAATGAAAGGTTAGATGTGATTCAGGCTGTTATAACTGCTGCAGGCAAGGAGGAAAAGAGTAAAAGAGAACAACGCAGGTTCATGCCTGAACAACCTGTTGTGGCACCATGCTGACAGTAATCACTGCAAGCCATTAGAGAACCTGAACTCTTCGCATGGAAAACAAGCTCTGACTAAGAAATGTCAGTTTACCCACAACTAGGCGAAACAGGATGAAACAAAAAGTTGAAGTTTTTGGAGCAGCCCACATCAACTCTGAGGAATGGTAAACCCCTGCAAACTCTCAACAACAATATACCCAACTTGTCAAGCCTCAGGTTAAGACCTGCTCATCTGGTTCCCACCTCTCCCTCGGTGACACTGGGGGACTCTCAGGTCCCTCTGCTGAACAGGGCACAGGTCATCAGCACAAGTTTTTATAGAAATCCAACTGGGTAGGGCAGCTGCAGCATTATACCAATATTTTTCTAATACAAATCAATTGATGACATCTTTCTTACCCACATTGAAATTTACAGTTAGTGAGTATGTTTAGTCTTTCTGAGAGAATTTGTGAATTCAGATTTAGGCCACAGTTTCTTATGGAGTGTAGACCTACACTTGCTACAGTGCTACATCTTTTCAGTGAACTGGGACCACATAGCTCAAAATTGTGCAGATTTGGTTTCCAACAAAAAACAAGTTCTACAATGAAATAATCCCACTGAAAAATATCTGACTCATACTGAGACATTTCTCAGAAAGACACAAAACAGCTAAATTTTGCAGCCTACCCACGTGTGTTCACATCATAACCTATTAACACCAGTTACACTGGTGTTAACGCTGTTTTTCACCAGTAAAATAAGTATGGACAAAGTCTTTACATGTCTGTATAGCTTTGGAAATATTCATGGGATACAGATCATGTTACAATAAGCATTTCAAGTCTGTATTGTCATTAGTGTCCAAGATTTACCATGCTCAGGCTAGGAATTCATGTATTTTGTTCCTCCAGCCCCCAGGTATATCTTTGGACTTCTCTGTTAGTCACCTGTAAGTGAAACTGCAAGTTGATGAAGTACCACGGAAGAAGGAGAATGAGCTGTGTAGGTTATAGGCAATTCAAACATTAATATAAGTGTCTCTATCAAAAGTTGTAGTTAAATTGATTTCTGTGCTGCCCTGTATTTCCATCAAATCTGGGTCCCCAGGAAAACATTTGATGGTCTGTCCTTCCCATTATGTAGCACAATAACAGTAGCTGATCCTGTGATACTTTAAATGCTCTTATAATGAAAAATGGTTTAGTTTTATGTCAGTATTCTGTCTCCACTTGCCTTCAGAACTTTGGAATGCATCACATTTTTTGTATCTATTCCCAAATGCAGCTATTGTATTTTTAGGCAAAATAATCAGCGGTGACATTTATTAATCAATATTCGCTTTGTTAAACATAAGGGGGAAAAAACACCTTCAAAGATTTCATTCGCTGAAGAGTACTTTTTGCAATAGAGTGATGGTAACAAAACAATTTGCTGCAAATGCTGTAACATAATGCAGGCTGACAAGGTACAGTAACTGTTTCCCAAAGCACATTGCACTACACAAACAGTTCACGGCTGCAAAGAGCACACAGCCTTTTCTCAACAGAAGATATGTTATAGAATTACACGCTCACAAAGCCTTCCCCCTCGACACAAGACCCTAAAGCTACACTAGCTGGGCTGCATTTTGTAACCTCTCTGCTGAAGGTTACACTCTAGAAAAGAAATAGCAAAAATGCCTGCTCTGGTCACAGTATGTTATGACAAACTGCTGCACTGAGAGTTCAAACAAGATTCCCTACAAGATGACTCTTGGATCCCAACAAAGATGTGGCTGTGGACGGGCAGGCAGCAAAACCAGGCATTACAGACTCAGGTTCCCAAGATGCATTTGAGATTTTCTCAGCAATTTGCTATAAGACTTGGGGGACTCTCTATCTCACCTCTCTGTGCTTTATAATAATACCGTCAACATAATGGATGTAATACTTACGTACATTGTAGGACTAAGATGATGGAATTAAAATATGACTTAATATTAAACCGTCCTCTGCTGTAAGTACTTCAGAATATCCATACTTAATGCTTCTCCAAAAAACCACACAGATTTCATCCTGTGTGGTTTTCCTGTCATTTTCCACGCTGACGTTTTGACCATTTAATGTAAAACAGTGACAAAAAATAAATATCATCTGTGCCATCAAAGGAAGTCTCTAAAGGAGATTTTCCATGAATTAAGTGTAACCTTCACCCAATTCAACTTCGTAGTTCCCTCTAGAAATGAGAGAGCCAAATACAAAGACAACTAAAGCTGCTGAAGCTCTGTCTAACAGATACAAATTTTTACCCTGAGAAATAAAATCTGGTTCAATCACATTTGCCAGTGTAAAAATTGTGGCTATATGAAGTCCAGATCTATTTTGACCTTTCAAAAAAATAGATTTGGAGGTAGGGGTCTCCACAGTCCTCCTTCACTTTAATATATGAGCTGTTTTAGTGAAATAAGTAATCATTATTTTATGTAAGGTTAAGCTGCAGAATCAGGCTTCCTGTGACCATCCATTGAAGTAAAACAATTTGTGATGAGTGTCTTGGATTTCAGAGGTGTTAGAATTCAGGCCTTGTAGCTGGTTCATTCTCTATAGCACACCAGTATTTTGTGACTTTCATATTATCAAGAGGTGCTCAGTTCAGCGTGAAAAGTTAACACTTGTATTAGCACTCCATTTCGCGCCCCCTATTTCTGATCTGAAAGTTAGCTAATATATCTATTTTTAGATCTAATAATTACTACTAGCAGTCTCACCACTGAAGAAAAAGCAGAATCACAGCATTTACCATTATATTACAAATTCTGAATGGACTGTATTTGAATTACTCAGTTAAAAGCAATCAAAAGTCACACCATGCTGACTGCAAGTCAGTATAAACCATTCTTTGCCTCAGAAAAAAAGGTCACTCCACCAGCATAGTGAGTTACCAGTGTTTCGGGATGCTGAGTTCTATATCAGTTTATTTGAATTAACGGAACAACTGGGTTCGATCACAGAGAGATCTTTAAAAATGCTTTTCAAGGCGGCTCTTGCACACAGTCTACACCTGGAGTTTTATTAAAACATACACACCTCTGTACCCTGGCAAATCAAGAGATCGAGAGTGCCCCTTGCAGAGGGAAAGATGACACAGAGGTTGTGGGCAGTTCTTAGTCCTCCCTCAGAACAAATCCCAAGAAAACTTTATCTTCTGCAAAGACAAGCTTCACATGTTGGGCTAGAGAATAATATGATAGGACTTCAATACCCATGGATTCCCACTGCAAATAAATATATACATACATACATGATTTTGCAAATACTGCTGAGTTGCTGAGTTATCTGAGTATTTGCCTCCCTCACTCCCCAGTTTCCATCCTGAACATAACACATTCAATTCCAAGCAGCAATCTGGAAAGCGCTAAGTGGGTAACCATGGCCTTCCACCTTGAAATGGTCATCTTGTAAACAAGAGAAGTGCCTAAAATGAAGGAAAATCAATTATGATTCTTACTTCAAAGCAGTACAAGTGGGAATATATACCATAGTAGCAAAATATGGCAGAGAAATACAGTGATGCAAATCATTCTAAGATTTAAGTTATTTTGTTTTTATCTACATAGGAAATGTATTTGGTAATTTTAAGAACTTTTGAGGAACATTGTTTTGCTCCATGAGAAATATTATATCCCAGAGTGGCTTTTGTACAATTTGTGTAGACAAAAATTGCAGGAAACCTCACAAGTCCTGCTGCCATCTGAGTAATCAGAGGGGATATCATCATTACCCATACCACATAGGCAGCTTCTCACAAGTCATAAACAGCTGTAATTAAGGAATGTTTGGAAAGCGTCGAAGTTTATCTTCCAACTGGACTACCAAACTGATTTTCATAAACATCTCAACAGAAGCATAAAAAAAACACACTGCCAGTAATAGAAAAGACTTCTTTTTTCCACAATTCCTACTCTCTTTATAAATAATGCCATTTTCACCAAATTGGATCTCTATTTGCCTTGTTTTCTGTAACAAATACAGGCACTGTGCTCAGTTTGAAAACTGAATCTCAGTCTTACCTGAGAACAATACAAGTGCTTTTTTTCCTCCGTCATCTTTACTATCTGTCAGTCTTACTTATTTAATTACATCCAGAACAGAACTTGCTGCATTTTACAGGGACAAACCTTTTCTTTACGTTTCAAAAGTGTCTCTTAGTAGTTCTACCCGGCCCCCTGCTATTCAGACACATTTATTTCTTTATTTTCATTACAATGCTAATCAGCACATATCCAGGCATTCAACAAGGGGTGGCAACATAGGTGGCTCCGTTCAAGGTGGCTGAATTGTTGACATGACAATTGCTTCCTGAAGCACTTGTCAAAAGCAATCTGCAGCTCCTACAACTTTCTGCTCCTGCTCCTCCTTTCTCTCCCTGCTCCTACACCTTTCTTGCTCGCTCTTGCAGGCAAATTCTTCCTTTTTCAACCCACTCCAGCTTGGTCCTTCCCCTGTTAGAAGCAAATCTAACACTCCCGCTCCTCCTGACTTTGACTGGCACACGTACTGGTCATCTTCTTAGAAATCCCCAACAATTGAAAGAGGTGTGATCAGGCCCCAGAAGACTAAATTACAACAGATGGATCTAAAGAACTTCTGAATACTTCTGCGACTCTGAACCAACCACAGCGGAACAGAAATGTGAGCACAGAGAAGGGGAGACAGATCCTGACTGTCATTTGTAATGTAAAAAAGAAAAGAGATTGAAGTACAAGGGAAAAATACTACCATCGCTCTCCATGCAGTGAATTGACAGAGAAAAAAACAAAGACCAGCTTTCAAAAAACCCTACCTTCCATTGAAGCATGTAAAGAAAGACCTGGTTTTCAAAAATGCTGAGCATACAGCAGCTCCTGTTGTGACCCCATGAGCACATTTTCCAATTATGTCAGAACCTGGTACTCTGAGTCCTTGAAAATCTGATCTTAATAATAGGCACTAAGTAATTCTGATCCTTTCTCTCCTCTCCCACCATCCCCCAAATCCACTCCCAAAAGGATTCTGTAAAAGTGAAGTCTGTTACAGAGCTGGGTATTAATGTGGTCCATCTTTTTCACTCAAGAACTTAATAGCACACATTTCTTCATTTCATATATACATATATATTTATTTTATATTTATAGCAGTTAAATACCTGTTCTCAACACGTGCAATTAATAGCAGCACCTGAAGTCTGCAGACACCACTTCAGAACACCACACTGTTCTTATGAGTAACAAGTCATCCCTTCCATCAGATGAAAGAGAAATAATAGTTTCTGATCTCAGATTACAGCTGTGATGTCGCTGATGGAAGAATATTCTGTTTAATAGAATGACCTGTGTTACCTTTTGTTAGGGAAGTGTCAATTGTGAAAGGCCTCATTAAAAAGAGAGAACAAATGAGCAAGACAGAAAAGCCCTTTAAGAAAGTTGGGCTGTCAGGTTTTCTCCAAGGGAAGTAACAGTTCTTTTCACACTGCTGTGTGAACTGAATTATATTTGACATTTATTCCAGCTCAAACCTACCTAAAAGTTACACAGTCAATCAACATTCATTAGAGTCAAGAGTTAGGATTTATTAAAGTGCTTTTCTGTTCTGAATTTCACCACCCTTTACAGATCCTCCATCAGTAACTTTCCAAGTCGGCATCACACAAGACGGTCAACTTTTTACCGAGCTCTGTGCATGCAATATCCTTGTGTAGTACGTTCTATGAAGGTGGTATGTAGCCATGAAACTGCAGAGATAAGTGTAACTGAGAGGCAAGTATCACTGCTGAGACACAGCTGACACGGATGCGCACCACTGCCCTTTACTGGGCCTGATCAAGCCTTTGCAATAGCAACCTACTGCTATCAGTTATTTGCCGTTGGGGTTTTCAAGTGAGAGTTCAAATGGTGTAACATTTGAGATTCCTATCCCGTCTCCCCAATTTCTACCTCTTAATCAAGTTTTGATAAGCTATCACTTGTACAGCAGGTTGTGAACGTACAGATTAGACCACAGAATCAACTCAGCTGTGCTCAAATCACGACAACGGTGGTTTTAGTGCAATGAACTTGAATTGCAGTATGATAGCATTAAGCAATGTTCCTCTTCAAATGCAGAGCATGCTCGAGAAAGTCAAGCAACTGAAAAACCTGGATAGAACCCTTTATCTCTTCTTCTGTGATATAAAAAAGACAATGAAGCCCTGAAAGAAAATCATAAAATGTTTTCCTATGTGCCTTAATGTTAGCTCTGAGCACCACACAGTGCTCAAATATATCTATTATGAGGCTTCCATTCATTGGAGGAATTGATCTAAAAGGCAGACTGCAACCTGTATGCAAAAAGCCGAGTCAGTTATGCATTAAATTATTGACACCAAATAATTTTTAGAAGCATTTATTTACCATAAAAATACAGAGCAATTGCCGTATTTTCCCTAGCTATAAAATCCTCACAGATTCATACCTTTTAAGGCTTGAAGAGGCCACAACAGTCTCTTCTAAGTGCAACACTGCTGAAACTGCATGTGATAGTACTGCAAATTTTTAGCATCACTTTTACACTTGCATAATTTTGCTGGTTTGCTGGATTTGCCCCAGAACTCTACTAATCATCTTTTTAATACTATGCTGCCTATACTCGTTACATAAAAACACTGTTTATAGAGTAAAACTTCCAAATGATGCAACTTTATTTCCTAGATTAGGGTTCGCTGCACGTGTTCTGCTTTTGCTGTAAAATGTAGTTCATCTCATGAAGCAGAACAACCCAAAGCTCAAAAGGGGCTAGCGAGAGTAAAACTAATACGATTCTACTCAATATCACAGCAAACGAATCCCCTATGGGGGAATGTAGGAATACTGCAGGTCTCTTATGAGGAGATATCAGGCCACTATTAGTATCCAAGTAACCTCAATGCATTTCTACATTAACGGAACCATATTTCAACTGAAGAAAGGTCTACAGCTGTCACAGAAGAGCATTACCCACATTAGGAATTGCAGAGAAAGTCATGGCAAATGAATGGCGCTCCTGAAGTACACTATATTTTTTGCCTGAGGCCTATTTCCAAGCAATTTTTCAGTGTCATTAATGATACCAGCAGAATAAAATACTTTGTTTATAACACCCAGACCTGAACTTCTCACTACAAATAAAAAAAAAACCCCAAACAACCAAACCACAAAACCACTTTACATACGTCCTTTCTTTAATCTTTATCTCAGATAAAAACCTCTGCACAATCACCCCAAAACATCCTTTCTGGCTTTAGAAGAACACCTGGGGGAGGAGGAAGAATTATACAGTAGGATGCCAGTTTGCCATCTGAACTGTTCACTAAACATCTTATCTTGGTTGAAATCCAAAGACTTTCCATTAATTTTAATGGAGTGACTTTGGAATTAAACTAGCATGAGAGCACAATTCGCCCCTTAATGACAGTTATTTGCAAAAGGGAAGCTGTTTTATGTAATCAATCTGAACACCTGCTTTTGCAATCAGCCTATGCAATCAGACAGATTACATGATTACTACCAAATATTGTGCAGATACATTCTGAGAGAAGAATTTCTTGCCATTTCACATTTTAAATCAAGGTGGCCCAAAAATCCCAAAAAACCACTGAAGGATTAAAAATAAGATTCCATCTCAGCAGGCATTCATAAAAGGAGGATGGAAGAGAAATGCGAAGTTTGAGTGAAGCATGTTTTTGGAATAGATTTAAAACCTTTAAACATAATTTTGCTCTCAAAATTCCAAAGAAAAAATTACCGTTAGATACACAGAAGCTACACACAGGGCCTGAAATCAACCAGCAATTCACTGAGCACATCCTTAACTTTAATGCTATTTTAGAATACCAACAGATAAAAATCGGTAATGGGTATGATGTCCCCTCAGACTCACAGTAGAATATGAAGGACTTGCATGAATGATGAAAATTAAGACACCAAGCTCTTTCCAGTGAGCCCTATGAGAAACCAGCACCAAATAAGAAAACTTGCTAGAAAACCTCAAGAAAAGTATAACTTTGTCACACCCTCCATCAAGTTACTGGGCATTAGTATCATTTTTGTTGTTCTTTTTTTATTTCTGATTCTGCTGTAAAACCAATTTCCTGCAAAGACCACAATCATTAACATCTGGGTAAAATATCTGATATCAAACTGAGAAATAGCATCAATTCCAAACCTTCAGAGATAGTGAACTTCATGTTGGATCCGTATAATTGTTAGTTCAGAAGTATAGAATTAGACTGCATAACATGCAAAATTCTTCAACATAAACAGACTGGAAAATTACTGAATGAAAAATAAATCTGCAGCCTATTATCTTGATAGACAGCAGCAATACAAAGAATCAACTAAAATACCTGATTGCCTGCAACTCAGCCACAATAACACTGTTTTGAACATTTTCTATATGAGGAACTTTAACACTGAACTCAGTACCCTAGATACAATAGAAATATTTTTAGTATAAGACAAATATTAGTGTCTTGAAGGTATAGTATGACTCAAATCGTAAACATTATATTATGAGATTCTCTATAGCATTTTGAAGATATCTTTGTGTGATGTTTGAGCCAAATTGCTTAGAAAATTAAGCAAAATGCAAGTCTCAGTGCCTGTTGACTTTTTGCAGACAAAAGTTTTGTAATAAGAAAGATTCTTCAAAAACCAGTGGTTATTTTAAGCCTTTTAACAAAATTCATCTAGTTATAAAGAAAACAGGATTCCACCCTTCTTTTTTTCCAGCTTTGTTACGAACTATGGCATAGAAATGCTATTTTTCTGCACCTTTTTCCATGCAAATAAACCCCAAAAAACTAAAACCAAGCAAATGGTGGTTCTCTGAAGAACTGGTCCCCAAAGGACAGGTACACTTCCAACATTCAAGTTCAGCACAGAAAGACTTAGGTGCTCACGCTTCCAAAGTGCTGGCTGCACCATCTAAAAATATTCAGCTTTCTCAGCCATCTGAGGATGTAAATGTTTCTATAATAATAAACTAATTGTATCATACAAACTGGCATACTGTCAAGCGTGCTATTGACATATTAAGACGAATTACCATTTTGTCAGTAGCAGTGTAAGAAAAATTACGAATGACCTAATTTTTAAAGAGTTGCATGTATAATTATGCATGCAAGTAGATGCAGATATGTAACTGGACGTTATTTGGAGCAACTACTGAATTTTCATCATCACTACAAACATAGGTTAGAGTTTTGTGCTCAGAAATCCATATGCTTTTATACATACATGTTCTAAAACCAGGAATAAAGTTACTGAAGACTGTTACTGAAGACAAAATATAGCCTTCTGATTTCATATATGTTTGGATTTAAAAAAAAAACAAGCAAACCACCAAACAAAAAAAAAAAATCAAGAACAAAGAATAGAAAATGCTATGATTAAGATTAAATGACAATGCATATTGGATTGCATAGTGATTTCTGGTTTATAACATGAAACATATTTCACCTGACAGAAAAACAGATGCACAAACCTCAAGCAGAAATACAGCTACAGTATATTTTCCTTGGTATTCCCAACAGAACCAGTTGATTTCCTATACCAAAAGCACTTCTGGGTTGATTACTGGCCCATGCAATGTGGTATGATAAAACTTCACATCATGCCTTGCTGGAAAGGAACGCGTCATGTGTCACCATTGCATTAGGTTGACCGAGCACAATTATATTTGTCTGGTCAAGCATGCACATAACTGCTCACATGGCTTGTGCGTTGCTATATTTGCAGTGTGCCGAGCTATTAGCATCAGACTATCTCTCTTCCCCTTACCAACACAAGCCAAATCTTGATATGCTACCTCAGTATTCATTCCTTCCACATTCCTACAAATTCCTACCAGCTTTATCAGAACTTGTTAAAAGTTTTGATTAAAAAAAAAAAGTTCTGATAAAAGTCAAAGTTAAAAAGAAATAATGAAGACCTCAATTTTTTTGCCAGTTTTTCTGTCTGTTCTAGTGTGCTAGAGAACTACTTCTTTACATCTAGTCATGGTAAGAGACCCCTTGCTCTATGAGCAGACCCAATGAATCCAGTAGGGATACTTCTAGAGTTAGATGCTAATGATAAGCAAATTAGCTAATGCTTTGCTGAGTCAAGTTATCAAAATTGGGCTCCAACATGTTATTTGTTGACAATAAAACCACACTTGTTTTCTCTTACACTTCATGGAAAAGATTAAAGAGTTAATATGTCTACCATATAATTGTCCTTCCGTGTCAAAAGGATAAATGGCTCAGCAAGGGATATATTCTTCAGAAAAGAGCTTAATAATATTAGAGTCAAGTCCCCAGTTTTGGGAGTGGGAGGAAGAAGGGGGAAGGAAATAATACTGCTTTCACCACATGTGCATGGAAGATTGAAGCACATACAGCACATGAGGAGACAGACACACAGGATTCAGCCCTACCTTCTCCGGCACTCCAACAAACAAAGCCTCTTGGTGATCTCAGGCACAGTGTTGCCATTTGAGCTGAGAGAGGCCTCCAGGATTCATGTGTTTAGAGAAGAAAGCACAGAAATAACTGATTGTTCCCGTGCGACAGAGACAGCGTTGAATTCACATGGGACTGCACAGACATGTTTCCTCTGAGCTCTTAATACTCCAGCCCTCCCATCCCAGGGATACAGACCAGAAACACTGGAACTGTAATTGCCAAAACTTATGCTGACTTTGCTTGCTCAACCTTAGCTCAGCTTCTTGGGTATGTATTACCAATGGGTCTTTGAGTATGTAATCCTTTCTTGCACGTAGTTCTACATACCTTCTTCATTCACTGGCAAAAGATACATACCTAATCTTGAAAAGCCATTTACTGCCTAATAGCAGGAAAAAAAAAAATAGAACCTTCACAGTAAGTTAAAACAATCGCATAGCAGATATGTAAAATAAAAATTCAGTCTGAACTTTACCAAAGTAAAGACAGGCATAGTTACAAGCAACTGAAAAGTAAGTTCAGTATTAGGAAGTATGAGGCAACTACTAGGCAACTGTGATGACAACCAAATACTTGGATCATCTTTTTGACAACATGATCCCATGATTTTGGTATTTCATTTTCTAATGCCACAGTATCTGCTGGCAATAATGCACTGCCATTACTGGCTTATGAAAGATGTCTGGTACAATTTGTTTCAAACCCTTACTATCTCGTCTGCACCTGATAATATCACTAACAGCAGGAGGTTCGGTTAGGATGTTGTTGCTTGGCGTTTTGTTCATGAGCCAACTCAGCTCCATCAGCTTGGAGGGAACCCACGGAGAGGAATCCACCACCAGAATCCTTTACCAACTTATTTGCTTCCACTTATGGAAAATGTCAATTTTTAGCTATTCTTCCCCACCTTACAGACTGCAACATGTATCTCCTTTCACATAGACTGGCTTTATTTCAGCCTTATGTTATGTCTTCCTTACGGGCCCTTTTACACACGTCAGGGCCAGATCACATTTTAACTAGCAAGAACACAGTTTAATTTATTACTATTATGTTGAAAAAACCCTTTATCTACCATTGCTGTCAATAAGACGCTGTGTCTGGTTTTTGTTTGATTATTGTATATATGATGTAGTACATACTCCATATGTAACAAGTTACATTTGGGGAACCTCAAGTTTGCAAGGACTCATGTCTTCTTTTGTACCTGCTTGAGTGCTCCTGTCCTCATAAGGCGGAGGATGTTTCTGCCCTCCAGTTCTATTTGTTCTTTGTCATGCTCTTATTGCAGAGCTGGAGGTTTAGTCAGGTAATACAGCACTTTCTTTGTGGAGTTTTTTTTATTGTAATGGATTTCAGCTATTCTTCTGTTTTAAGTCATCCGAAGCCCTTAAGTTACAAGCCTCCAGTAATCCAGCTAAATGTTGGGAAAGTGCTACATAAGCATTAAATGCAATTGTTAATATCTCCTGAGGGCTGCAAGCAGCTCAGATCACTCTTAACTGGCCCCTCTGGCTGCCACACAGGGCTGCATTATTCATCTCTGGAGGGAGATGTGTCCAGCCGACTTTATCCACAGCCAAATATGTTTATTTATTACAGCACTTCAGTGTGTTCTCTAAGCTCTTCTGTTCAATTCTCAGGCATTCCTGGTGTAAGAGGCAGGATTAAAAGAATGCTTCTCAGCGTCTTTGGTTATCTTTAAATTTTTCTGCAAAGACACATGTAGAGACAGAAGCTACCCCATGGCTCTTAGTAGCACAAATGATAAGTGATCCTCTTTGGCTATAAAACATACCTTGCAGCTGTCCCTGATTTTTACCTCAAAAGTTCACCACCCTCCTTGAGCTCAATTGTACTTTATTGAAAAAGGGAGGCAAAGAAACGTCAGGTAATAAAACAAGGGAATATCATTTTGGCTACATAGAAGGGGCAGAGATAGTAGGAAGACTCAATAGTAAGTGAAAATTAATGTGTCCCTTTTTTCTCTCTTAACATGTCCATAGCAACAGCTCTACAATCCCAGAGTACTGCTAACTGGTTTCACTATTCCAAACACAACATCACCATGTGAAATCACAGGCTTTCTCTGAATAGTCTCCAAGTCCAGCCCTCTCCCATCTTCATCATCCTCCCTTTATGGCTTCCTCCCCCAAAGGCAATCCTTCAGATTCAAAGGGGGCATATTATGACTGGGAACTCAAATGCAATGGGACTATATTTATTGAACTTACAGAATAAACTGTCTTTTACAAGAGCTAACCTGAAAGTGTCTCACTCCAGATGCCACCTTACTCTTACATCTGGTCTTTGGGCATGCCTGCAAATAATCAAAGCTTCTGCCTGTCTAGAATAGCTTAAACAGCTTAATAAGAGAAAATCCACATGCTAGCATCAGTAGTTAACCTAGATGCAGACAACAAAGCCCCAAAATAGAAGCATTCACTTTGAATCCCTAATATTTAGCATAATACAATAATACCTTATCTATACACCTGCTCAAAGAGAGTAATTTTTTTCCCCCCCAAAAAAGTTTATTCTTATTAAACAACAGTAAAACCCTACTCAGGGGATATAAGGAGCGTGAAATGGTTGTCTTCTAAAAGGCTGCCACTCGTTAAATTTTATGGAAGGCTTATTTCAGATAGGATAGATTTAGTGGATGAGGAAGATTAAAGAGGCTATAGCTCCTCAATTATCACAGTAGTATACGCTCACGAATCACATGTCATGGTCACAGTTGTGTAGATATGTAGCTTGCCTCAACCCTTCACCCTCCCTTCTCTCCATCTATACCTGGACTACAGCTGCTTCTAAATTCAATACATTAACTGAGTAGGGATTACCTTACATTTTCTGTGCACTACACAAACATTAACTTATTAACCTTCACAATAACCATGGGAGATTCCTCTGAAACCCATTGAAAACCCAGTGGAGGATACGGGAAGATTCAGCTTCAAATCAGGCTCTCATATAACAGATAAATAAAGCAAAACATAAGATTCTGTTTAACTGATGACCATATAGCAACCCAAACTTCAGCCAAGGTCAATTCCATTCTCTCTATTGTTTACAGATATTCCAACTCCCCTGGCTGTTTAAGACATTCCTGTTACTTCTGGTTCTGCTTACAACCGACAACGGGTGTTACAGCAAATCTCATAGACAGGACAAAATATTCATGGCTCCTTGTGGTTTCATCACCCCATTTTTAATACTTTTAATTTTTTTAAAGCAATACTTATGCTCCAAACCCAAAGATTTGATCAAGATCATTACTGAATGCACCACAGTGCTTGATTTGACTGTAGCACGTTTTGCCCTATGCATTTGTAAAGTTCATCATGAATTACAGTAAACACAGGATACCATATTTTCAAAGGTATCTAAACACACCATTTTTACTGCTACATGTTCTTGTAAGTCATTTAGTCACTTTAAAAAATCCTCCTTGTTATGGTTAATTAAGATGAGTGATAGAAAAATCAAACAGGGTGACTCAGTGCTATATCTACTGTGATTATTTAATGAAGTTTTTAAAACTCAAAATGAATTTAAAAGTAATCAAGTCCTAATACAAAGGCCTTTTTTCATTTTTTCCTTTGGGTTTTGGTTTTTTGGGATTTTTTGGGTTTTTTTGTTGTTGTTGATTGTTTTTGGTTTTGGGGGGGTTTGGTTGTTTGGGGTTTTTTTTGTTTTGTTTTGGCAAACAACCAACGGTAGGAATTCTTAAACTAAAAAGCATGTTACTAAATTTAAAAAAAATAGTTAAACCACCTCATCTTAAAAGGCACAGACGCGTTGATTCTGCTTGGTAAGGTATATCACTTTGTGCCCAACATAGTTAAATTCTTCAAGTTCCATATGAAAATTCATTATTTATTTGCCAATTGACCCAACAACTGCCACAGATGCCAAAAATAGTCTTACACTAAGGAAACCAGCACATCATGAAATGGGCCACTGTGACTTTTTCCTTTAAAAGTTAGTACAAAAAAAGGAAGAGTTTGATAAGAATGTATTATTAAATTAAGTACCACTGTACTCATATATTTCCCCAATGCTTTTTTCAGAATTTACAAACCAAAACAACTGGACTGAGATAACCTGAGCACAGGCTTAAAATGAAAAAGTTCTCTTGAACGCTCACACACAGCCATCTGGTAGTCAAAAGGCTTTAAAATGTTCTAGCAGGGCTTAGTATCAGAGAACAGATGCCTGCAATATATATTAGACATGTCATCTAGGGTTTCCCTGCCAAAAAAATCATTTATGTAAAACAAACTTTCAACTGGAGACCAGATTTAAAAAGGAAACAAACATTTCAAGGAAAATAAAACACCTTTGCAAGAAGAGCAAAAGAAAAGCTCATCTGCTTCTGCATGCTTTTTCCACTGCACTCTATTACCGAAACAATTTTTCATTCCCTTCTCTTTCAGTGATGATTATTTCAGGAAATTTTGAAATTTCTTCAGTAGACAGTTGTACAATAGTTAAGTGACTCAGGCAGGAAAACACTGCTGTAAAAATCCTTCGGTTGGAAGATCTGTATTTCTGATTCACTGGGAAAGAATGTGCCTGTTAGAACAAGAACGCAAGTCTGAATATAAAGTAAAATAGAAGAGGAGTTATTCAAAAACTTCTATATGTCATCTGCAAGTTAAACACTGTATCACAAACACAGATAAAGGCAAGTTCCAAACCCAAGCAGACAGTAAAAACAAATAAGATCAGTACTTGAACAAATATACTGGTGCCCCCTTGCAGATCCTGGGTTAAGATCTTATTGTCGCAACCAGTCATGAAACAAGTTATCCACGAGACTATAATAGAAATTTGGCAGTTTAGATGACCTTGACCATGAGACACTACCTGGGACAAACCCAGAGTCACAGTTTTAGGCAACTCTTCTGACGTCAAACTATGGAACTATGGAAGCTCCTAGGGCTGGTTTATCATCTATTTTATTTCATCACTCGACTTTTCACACACATCCAAGCCTGTCAAGGACTAAACTACTCAGGTGCTGTATTATCTGACAACTACAGATAAATGGTATATGGGGATTGGGAAGATTTTCAGCTGGGTTACTTTTTTATTTTTATTTTTTGATAAAATTTCACTATAGAAACTCCTTAGGATTTTTCATCTATACCATGCATGACTTTATACTCCCCTTCAGCTTTTCTGTTTTAATATGGTACATACTTGAGAGGCTTATCTTTTACAGAAAGGTATATTATGCAGCTTCAAGGAATTTGATAATACTTTAATGTCATGCTGGTCAAACTATGATGAGACAAATGTGTCAGACACTAATAATACAGGATCTCAAAGTAACAGGCTAAATGGGAAGCATTTATGCTAAGCTATCATTATACATAATATAGTTTTTCTTTGTAAGTAGTGTAGTTGATACAAAATAAGATACTACATTAATGGCAAAACAATGGGGTTTCCTAGAGAAAAAATTCAAAAGATTACTAGTTTCTGACACTATTATTATTTTTGATGCTTTTGTCAAAATGATTGAAAATGCAAAAAGATCCTTTGGGATTAGTCAACTTTTTCTTAGCCTGGGGTTGAATTGTGCCTAGACTACAAAGAGGACATCACTTCTGGATTCCATTTTTGCTTTCTTGTAAGACTGCTTACACCATTGAGGTTTTTTTTCCTCATTTAGTTTTAGCTGGGAATATGAAATAAGAAACACAAATTACACCAGATGAGCCCAAGGCATGGTACTTGTGCTTCTTCTTTCAGATGCTAAAGAATTTAGATTATGAAACTAATGAGTGTTGTGGTGTAACCCCAGCTAGCAACTAGGACCACTCAGCCGTTCACTCCCCACCCCCTGCCCGCCCAGCAGGGTAGGGAGAAGAGGGAGAAAACGAGGGGAAAAAAATCCCTTGTTGGTTGAGATAAAGACAGTTTATGAGAACAGTAATAGAAGAGGAAAATAATAATGATAATAATGGTAAAAGAATATACAAAATAAAGTGATGCAACAAAAATTGTTTACCACCTGGATTGATTGCCCAGCCCAGGCNAAGATTACTAGTTTCTGACACTATTATTATTTTTGATGCTTTTGTCAAAATGATTGAAAATGCAAAAAGATCCTTTGGGATTAGTCAACTTTTTCTTAGCCTGGGGTTGAATTGTGCCTAGACTACAAAGAGGACATCACTTCTGGATTCCATTTTTGCTTTCTTGTAAGACTGCTTACACCATTGAGGTTTTTTTTCCTCATTTAGTTTTAGCTGGGAATATGAAATAAGAAACACAAATTACACCAGATGAGCCCAAGGCATGGTACTTGTGCTTCTTCTTTCAGATGCTAAAGAATTTAGATTATGAAACTAATGAGTGTTGTGGTGTAACCCCAGCTAGCAACTAGGACCACTCAGCCGTTCACTCCCCACCCCCTGCCCGCCCAGCAGGGTAGGGAGAAGAGGGAGAAAACGAGGGGAAAAAAATCCCTTGTTGGTTGAGATAAAGACAGTTTATGAGAACAGTAATAGAAGAGGAAAATAATAATGATAATAATGGTAAAAGAATATACAAAATAAAGTGATGCAACAAAAATTGTTTACCACCTGGATTGATTGCCCAGCCCAGGCTGAGCAGTGATCATGGATCCCTGCCCACCAAACAACCCCCATTTATATACTGACCCTGACGTCTATGGTACAGAATAGTCCTTTGGCCAGCTTGTCCTGACTATGCTCCCTCTCAGCTTCTGTGGGAAGCTGAAAAAGTCCTTGACTTACTATAAACGTTACTTAGCAACAACTAAAATAGTGTGTGTTATCAACATTATTCTCATTCTAAATCCAAAACACAGCAGCTACTAGGAAGAAAATTAACTCTATCCCAGCTGAAACCAGGACAATGAGGAAAAACTCCTGTAAACTAGATAGGTAGTACTAAGTGGGCTTAAGTCTGAAAACAGACAAGACAACAAACAAGACAGTAAATAAACATAAGCTACTAAGGCTACAGTCCTCAGAAAAGCGAAGGAGAAGATGGAATAGTACTACTTGCAAGCAGAAGTAACTGTTTTGAATTAGTGAGACAATAAAAATTACTCATTTCTATAGCTGGGATGAAATTCTTCAGAACAAACTTAGCAAAGATTTAAATAGAAGGAGCTCTGCGGACAGTGAAGGGGAATTAGTCCATTTCATGAACCATGTATTTAGTAAAGGAATTTCATATTTCTGTAGTCCAAAATTCACAGCTGTACAATCTCTAAAGTCACCCTTGTTTTCACCTATGCTTTCTTTACACACACAAACAGAAGAAAACCGAAGTGTCCTATACACAAAATGCAGAAGACAGGAAGAGAAAACACATTTACTTTTCAACCCAAGTTCTAGTGCTTGATTTCCATGTATCGTTGGTCTTCAGTTCTTTATTTCTTCACGAATCAGTGACAAAAATATTCACTGTAATACAAGAACAGACTGAAGGCTAGTGTGAGTCGGGAGAAATCTCAAGCAGGACTTCATTGGAGTCACAAAATACGTTTGATGTGCAAACTTCTTCCTTAAGTGGGTCTCACTACAACTGAAACAAAACCACTTCTGAAAAATCTAACTGGAAACTGGTTGCCTGCTAGGTGGATTCAAAGTAGGAAAACAGGACTAGTGCAATGAAGAATTACAGAAATCTGGTGGCTATGCTTGACACATACCCCGCATAAGAAAAAAAGAATAGGAGAGGTATGATGTCTTGCAACTAAAAATGGCCACTCTATTCACAGAGATTTAGCTCCAAACAGATTGCACAGTCCCCATAACTGGATAGGAATAGTTAGAAATCTGTCTGAATATTTATGCTTTCACTTCCCTGGCGAGGAAATACAACGGCTATATGCATCTTGCAGTAAATACTGCCTCATTTCCTAATGTAGCTGCCTCCGGCCACCCAGCACTTCTTATTAAATCCTTTCTTACCTCTCCTCCCAGCCAGGCAGCACGGTTCAGCAGTCAGAATTGCACCCTAGTGACCGCCCGCTCGACTCCAGGCACTGTCATTATCTGGGGCTGACTCTCTGCCAGTGAATCACAATGAAGAAGCCTCTTTGCTTTCCTGTCTGTTAGACTTTTCTGTAAAGATGATGATGATAATACCTTTCTCATCACAAAAATGAAAGGGGAATGACAAGGACTGTTAATGATTTGTACAACACTCTGATAATGTGGAGCACCATTTAAACGTAAAGCGTATTTGAGTTATGTCAGCTATGAAAAAGAGATCACAAAAGCATATTGGAGCACAGAGTAACATTTTATGTTAATTATGGGTGGAGAGAGAATGAAGAAACTGGCCTTCCTATGTCCAGCACTAATGAGACTCAATTTATGCCTGCTTTTACATAATCTACTTATGAGAGCAAAGAAAATCCCCACCCTATCTGCTAGATGTATACTGGAATAAATCTCCTCCCACAGAGATTTGCCTCAATCATGGAAGCAATCAGAATGTTTAGACTTTGCTGTGAAGATGGAGGCCAAAGAGGAAAAATCACTCTACAAATTAAAAACTGTGCCTTCTAAAATAACAGTTAGAAAAATTTCTGTAATAACACAGCATGAATGATCAGTAATGATGTCCCAAGCCACAGGCTAGCCAACGCTTTTCCTGGGCACAGCTGTTTTGCTTTTGCAAGTGCTTATGTGCACTGAATAAACTTCATTGGAAGTTAACACACTAGCTTGTCTTCCCCCCCCCCCCCCAAAAAAAAAAAAATTTACACACATAAGATTGTAGATTGACAACCGCACTTAAAGGAATCAGTTCTACATGTGCATGTATTGGAAGAAATTTAAGAGTGTGCAATAAAATATTCCTTGCAGCATCAATACCTTTCCTAGCCAGATTTTACTTAACCGTTTTTTAACAGAACCAAACTCACTAGCTCCATCATCAAGCTACTGCTCTTATCTGGCTGTTTAAAAGCATAGGTTGCTTTTTAGCCTCAGAATAAAAATACCAAAATACAGAAATCCATGAAGTATCTACAATGTAATGCTAAAATGCACTGAAAAAGCAAATGGAGACAACATCCTATCATTTGCAGGATGTGTATTCAAAGAACAACCAGTAAATACTGTACAAAAACTAGTCACAGCTTACCAAAATATATCCAGCAAAGACAGCTGGTCACACATTTATTGAAAGATTAAGCTGAAGTAAAACTGAGTATGGTCAATGACAGGTTTTCTCTGAAGGATTTTCCCAACCAGAAATCAAAACAAGTAGGTACCATAACAATAGCTAAATACAAAAGCGTTGTTCTTCATTAGCACTATTCCACACACTAATTTTTTTGCGAAAGTATGTTCCCTTCAGGTACATACCCAATGGCTCTCTGAAGGGGGACTCAAGAGTTGCCAGAGTCCAAAGCTGTAGGATTTCTTGGCCAAACACCTGATAGCTCTCAGAGATAAACAAATTTCTTCTCTTATATGACTCCAATATAATTTGTAGATTCACATGTATATAAATATATAATGTGGAAACACACATTTTCATATACATACACACAGGCATGATATGTCAATAGTATTTACTGACATTTGTGCTACCAACATCAGTAAAAGCTAGGCAACTTAATGAGAACAACGGCATCATACATTCATATCTGGTGCATAAAAGATGACTCAGTACATACATCTAGATGATTAAAAGGTACTTGCATCTACTAACGCTACTGCTACTATTTGCATCTACAACATCTACATGCATCTACAACTGATTTAAAAACATGCAAATGGTTGTGTTAGTGTCTAACATGGGTACCAAATTTGAAATTATATAAAATTTACTCGATTTGAAACCACAAGATTTATGTATTATTTTCAGCAAATCAAACAAACCTGAAACACATTATTCAATTATCCCCATGCAAAATAAATTCCAAATACAAGATGATATGTTGCAAACATGCTAACATGCAGAAAATCTTTGTTCCTGAAGTAACCTAAGTGAAATCAACCTTGGTGATTTTTCTTTCAAATCACCTGGAATATGTATTTCGGTGCAAATTCAGGTAAGTTGAACAGTTTTCAGTTTTACTATAAGGATCTATGTTTTGTTTTTTTTTCTACTGGAACATTAAGTGAAAATGGTTTGTTATTATACTTCAATTAGAAGAAAAAATAGAAGAAAGTCTTTAAACAGATGTAGAAGAAATAAAACTGCTGAACTTTACTCAGCTAGAGTTGCTAAGCAATTCATATGTTATCTTACTTGTAAACTATTATCTGTGTATATCTTTTTTTGGTTTTGCACGCCATCCCTGGATCTCCTTGCCTATCATCCTGTACTCTGCTTTCACCAGTTAGTTCTACATACAGAAATCAGGAGGGTGAAAACTTACGGACCAACTCTTCCACAGTACAGCAGAAAGACCAAGGTAAATTTTAGTTTTAAGGTTTTAGCTGATTAAGGTACGCGATGACACGATTTGACCCCCCATTAACAAAACACGAGCAAGTGTTTCTTTGCAGACAAATTATCAATAACATTTTAATTAAGGTTTGATTGAGTCAAAGCAATTATCACCTGGCAGCAGGTAGTGAGCACTGAAGTGTTCAGGTATCATTCTTCCCCTGCAAGGGCTGGAGGAAGAGGGAGTAATTACTATTGACGAGGCTAATCTTCCAGTTTTCTAACGTCAGGCATGCTCAGACGAGACAAATCCCACTCAGCATTCCTTGTCTACAAATTGGTCATTTACATAAACATGTTTTCTCACCAACATATGCTATTGTAGGAGAATACCCAAAGATGGCAGCAGTCCAGCCACTTACTTAGCAGCCAACGTTCATGTCTTTTGTGTAAACATATGTACTTTTCTAGCCCTTACACATACAAGTCTGGAGACTAAACCTTATTAAGGGCAAGTAGAGCTTTGGGTCAAAATCTACTGACAAGGGTGCCTGCCTTTGAAGTCACTCCCTATCATCGTAACAGCATAAAGCTATAGTGCTTTTGGGTTCTTTTCTGCTGGATGTATCCTGTCCCCTCAAGGAAACTTCAAAAGTTTTTGGAAATAAAATTACTGTTAGACAGACCATACACAAATTTTTACATACTGGTTTAGCTGTCCAAAAACATTACTTCAACACTGCATCTACATTATCCACACAAAGCAGTAACCCATGGCATGCCTTCCCCATGTTGTCTCAACACAGATTGTTTTCCAGATACCAAGCTAAAACTGGAGAATGGCATTAGTTCATCCACGTGTTTGGGGTTTTTTTTCCACATGCAGACACCATATTTATTACTGTCCACATCCTTGTCCCCACAAAGATCAGACTGACTCCATTCTCAAGGGATGAGAGAACCCTGACAGGATGGTTATCTGCCATGTGACTACTGTAGGTTATTTCAGTATCGATTACTGAAAACAGCAATTTCCATCCAGTTCATGCATATTTCTGTGGTCTTCTACTTGGCTTACTCTGTGCAAAGGGACAGGTTATTTGGAAAAATAAAAAATAAGTAAAATCCCTGCATCTACCTCTTATTATCCCCCCCTCCCCTTCTTCATTCTTTTTTCTGAGACTAAACAAACTCAAATGCTGCAGTATAAACTAAGTGGTTACACAAAAATGTTGACAGAACTTAGATATTTTTTTTTATCATTTTAGTTTTTAAAGTGACCTCTGTCTTGTCCTTCAAACATTTTGCTAGCTACCCCTGCTGATGAGCAGCTATCACGTCTTGCAAGGCTTCAATCACACTAGAAACAGGATATCTAACTATTCTGCATCCATCACTGGAATGATCCAATCTTGTACTAAGAAATAAGCACCAAGCCATCTCATTTCATAGTAGATGTATTTAAAAGACTGATCTCTAGAAAACAGATTTCCTTGTACAAGAGGGGAAAAAAAAAAGGAAAAAAACCATTTCTGTGTATCCAGTTTAAACATTCTGCATCTTCTAGATTATTTCCACAGGAAATTTGCAAATGCATCTGCAAATTATGATTACAGTCTTCCAAAGTCTAAAACTCCAATCATCCTATATAGGTTTTCTTTCCTGCTTTGCTGAGTAGATTTCTCTGACCAAGTATCCCTGACTCCTCACTGCAGGTCAGGTGAAATTTTGTTAGTTTTTATCTATCGTGCAGTGTCAAAAAGAAATAGTAATGTACTTCTTACAGGCAGAGAGATGTTATTCTGAAGGGCATAAAATCAAACTACGTAAAGAAAGAAAAAGAATGGATAAAAGCATGGCTCAGCTCAGTACACATTTTGTTGGCTCAACTGTATTTGCTTTTCCTTCCACACCTGCACACACTTCTTCATAAATAAAGTCATTGTCTGATAAAAGGTAGGCAGCAATGTGTACAAATCCTGCAATATACACTCTTCTCTGGCATCATCCATGCTGGGACTAAATGGCAGAATAGTATCTCAGTGCCTCACCTGAATATATTCGCAGGCTGCCTATGACCAAAAAACACCCCTGTGTTTTGCTCAAGTTACATTACTAAGGTTTTTACTTACATTTTACACTATGAAAGCAAAAAAATCACTGAATCAGTCTTTGTTTTCAAAAGGGAATTGTAGAAATTCAATACACAGGCTAGGTGTCTTTGGATAGAGGTAGTATTCAAGGATACCTGTAGTCTTGCAAGGAGCAGGGAGTTAGACTCTATGATCCTCTTGGGTCCCTTTTAATTTGAAATACTCTATGATACTAAACAACTTAAACTAGAAAAAGTAACTAACTGAAATATAAGATGTATTTATTAAACTTCACCTGACAATTCAATCCCTTTTGTCCTTGAAAAGTTTAGTTACAGCTTAAAGGTGTAGATTTCCCGCCACGGTGTTTCAGAGGAGTTTTCTCTCAATATATTCATCATGCATTGATATCTTTGTAGGGCTAATGTGGAGATTACACTTTATCATATCTGCTGTCAGATACCAATAAAATGCATTCTAGTAAGCCTGTAAGGATTTGGCCTGAAACTTTTCACTGTGTACCAGCTCCTGCAGACTCTTGGTGACGGAGTCAGAGAGGAAGGGATAAACGCAACTGGCTGCTCATAGCCCCTGGGCTGCTACTGCCTTGTTCATCTGTTTTCAAGAATAGTTATGTATTTTGACATTACATTTCTGCACTAATGAAACCAGAGAAAACCTTCACAAAATATCCAGATAGAAGTGAAAAACTTGCAGTCAGGTTTCCAAGCTGGCCAAGGGAAATAGCCCCGTAAGGTGCTTCAGAGACACCAGCTGCCCCCAGCACTGTGGGACCAGACGTCAGTGGAGCAGGCCCTTGGATTGTGTCCTTAGTCCAAAACTGATCGAAATAACACTGATAAAATTCACTCTGCCCCAACTGTTGTAAAAAGTGTTGCTTCATGGGTTGCATAATCCAAAAACACAGTAAACAATACACTCTCCTAAACCAAGCATTGCCTCAGTGGCAGACACAGGTAGATGGGATTAGTCACCACACAGCTCCTGGAGCTCTTCATTTACCAACATGACTGTAATTAACCTTTCAGCGAACATATTGCTGTTGCCATGGGAACCCACCCTGGACATAAAGACATTTTCATTATGTACCGCATATGCCGAGGAGAAGTTATGCTTCTGACAACCACGTTGTCACGAAAGGGTGTCAAAGCAGTTGTGAGCATCATCACTTTGGGGAGAGACAGGATGACAGCTCAATAGGAAAGTCATGACCAATCTAGAGAAATTAAGGCCACAAGAGGTGCCAGGGTACTCGGAAAGACATGTCACACCAGTTCAAATCACCTTTCCTTCCACTCCTCCAGAGTAAGTAGTCACCACAGAAAATAAAAATTTCAGAGGAGGAGGCAAGAGCAAAGGAGAGCACTCTCCTGTATCTCCACATATGAATGCAATCATATTAAACAAACCCCACAAATTTAAAAAAAAATAAATTTGTGCTTTAACCTAATGTATAATAGGCACATAAACTCCAAAATACTATTTATTTTTAAAATGAATGCAGAAGGTTTATCTGAGAAAATAAGAATTAAATTTAAACAGAATAGCACCTTACTAGCTAATATTTAGCTTGTACTTCACAATCTGCATTATAATCACCATCGACTTTCTTCTCAGAAAGGATTTCTAAAGACCAACATAATGAGATTTGCAATTTACTGTACATTACTCTAAGAATCTCAAGCATTACTGAAATTTATCAAATAATATTTATTAGTATTCCAGGAATTTTTAAATCCAATATTAATCCATATTTGTCAAATAAAGAAATAAAATACATTTTCAGTTGCATTACCTTTTCCTGAATTTGTATATTCACTAATTTGCAAAATTCAGTGCCTCTAACAACTTTATCCTAATACACTTCTAATGAAAAGGAAGATTAAAAAAAATCCATCTGCAGATTTGCAAAATAATTTCTAACAGAAAATATTCTATAGCAACAGAAGTGTACTGTGTGCCTCAATTTTCCCCAAGACATACTTTATCTGCCCATATTTACGGGGGAAAAAAACACTCAGGCATCCAAAACTCAAACCAGGCAAAATTTAAGCAGAGTCCAAATGTGAGAGCTACAAAATAATTTTCATTGTACTGGGATGTACATGCTTTGGAGGAACCGGGTTTGGGGGACCAGGGTCACACTTCTTCAAGCTGCAGATTGCAGAAAGAGCTGCTTTCTCTTCACCCTAACCATGCCTCGCCTGGTATCTCATTCTTTCCCCTCACTTCACAACACAGCTAACAGCCTGCAGTTACCCTCCTGCAGCCCCAGGCAGCTGGCTACAGCTTTGAGGTGGTTTAGACATTCCTGCACAGTTCACATGCTTGAACACCTGACAGTCTCCATGTGCTTTATAAAGAAACTGGGCTTGGCTTAGAAGGTGGGCTTGTGGGCTCCATTCCTGGAGCTGGATATTCAAAAAACAACTATAATGATCATAGAATAGAAGGGATCTTCAAGATCATCTAGTTCCAACCCCCCTGCCATTGTCAAGGACACTCCCCCACTAGATCAGGTTACTCAAAGCCCCATCCAACCTGGCTTGGAACACTTCCAGGGATGGGGCCTCCACAACCTCCCTGGGCAACCTGGACTAGTGTCTCGCCACCCTCACAGTAAAAAATTTCTTCCTAATATCTAATCTAAATCTCCCCTGTTTCAGTTTAAAACCGTTACCCCTCATCCTATCACTACACTCCCTGATCCTCCTTGTCCTCACGGCTGGAAGGCTGCTCTAAGGTCTCCTCAGAGCCTTCTCCAGGCTGAACAACCCCAACTCTCTCAGCCTGTCTTCATAGCAGAGGTGTTCCAGCCCCTTGATCATCTTCACGGCCCTCCCCTGGATGCACGGGACACAGGTCCGTGTCCTTCTTACGCTGGGGGCCCCAGAGCAGAACACAGTACTCCAGGCGGGGTGTCATGAGATGATGTTCAGCAATGTTACAAATCCTCTCCCAGGCCATCTGCATATGATAAAACATACTTTGAGAGAATGCCTCACTGTACCTTTAGGGGATTTCAAGGCCCTTATTCCAACCTTTTTTAACTTGTGACAAAAATGGCTTTTCTGTTCTTTTTGCATTTCTTCTGCTAGGGACCTGCTCCCATTCTCACGGGGCTAGTCCAAAATTCACAGAGGTCAGATAAGATGACCTGTAGTGACAACAGTTTCTTTGAGCAGGCTATTTGCTATTGACCTCAACAGTGGTGGGATCAGGCATTAAGCCTCCCTCCCCCCCAACTTCATTTTTGTCCCTCGGGGAAAAAAAAAAAAAAAAGCCACAACAGAGTTAAAGATGCTTTCTGTGCCAAAATGAAACTGGAAGGAACATTGCTATTGTCTTCACAAATAGATAAGACACCAAAACCACAGCATTTTTCTCACATCTGAAAAGAAAAAATTGGCAAGAACACGTTTCATTAGCAGAATTTGCTGTCTGATCATCTGGATTGTTGACTCACGAAAAGCAAATCAGCATCAATCAATCTCTCTCCAAGCTTTTTGAAGCCCTCTGCTCAATGGCTGCCTGGTTCAGACCACTTTTGCAGAGTTTTCTCGCCTTGTCCAGCACAGACACTGTTCATGCTTAAGAAAGGTTAGTACAGGGAAGGTATCAAAGCAGTCCTACCACCTCAATTATTAAGAGATATCCTTTTACATTTAATATTTTCATGCTTTCTTGAAGACTCTAATATGAAGGCAACCACTGGCTGTCATAGTTGAGTTTTTCATAGTTGAAAGGATTTAGACAGAACTATCACGTCTACCTATTAAGCACTAAATAACTTGAGTTCAAGACCAAAACATGGTAATAAATCTTTGCTTTCCTCAAGGCACCATTGCAACGATAATCCAAGGGGGGAGGCAGAGTAAACATACTTCACCTACCCTCCACTACATCGCTGCTTGAAAGGCACTTAGCTATATCATATAATAATTTTTATCACCTTGAGTATTGAGTAATCATTTTTTGATTACCAGTTACGTCCTGAAACAAAAGTGTTGAAAAGCCACTGCACCTCTATTTAACATTAAAACCTACCATTTGGCTAGCCCAACTTTCTAAACTGGAGCAGTTGTTTTGATAAGATTTCTATGTGTTCTTGCTTCCGGTTTATTTTTAATGAGACCACATAATCAGGTACTTAAATCAGAGGATAAAAAGCCTATGGAAAATTACACACTGAACCATAAACTTTACTGGATGACCTTAAACACCTTTGTGATTCATTCATCTATCTGGAGGGGGAAAAAAAAAAAAAAAACAAACCAAAAAACAACCCACACACACCCCACCAAACCCTGCGTAAAAAAATCTCAGCTCTTGCAGAAAATTGGAGGTGACATGTCAGCTGAGCTCACCTTCCAACACCATCCTATTGTGGGGCTAAGCACATCCCTGGGATTTCAATTTTATAAATTATATGTGCTGTAAACTGCAAGAAGATGTAAGTGCAATCTTGATAAATCAGCAGTGCCAGCTTGCTAAATCATTATATTCCTTTAAACTTACGTTCTGAACTTAGAATGTAAGACTTTCAATTAGAGCAAACTATGGTGTGCTAAAAAGTGAGCACAAGTAAACATCCTTCTTTTTGATGTAACAAATTGATTAGTTTACTAGTGAAACACAAATAATGTTGTAGTAATGGATGCAGATGCTTATCAAAGAGAAATCAATCTAATAAAGAATTTACTCAGTTAACACTTCAGTGCCTTTTTTTGAAGCTACATGTGTAATGTCTGTTCAAAAGGTGCAGCAGGGATTTAAGACACCATAACATGACCTGCCGTTTCCAATCCATGACTTGAAACGATGTCCTATTTCTGGAAATATTTTTGCTCTATTTCTTTCCCTGTGTGTCCACACTTCTTCATCCCTTCCGTTTTCAAAATTTATTGCTTATTCTCTATTCCTCCAAATGCCATTTTCTATCACTCCCTGCTGTCTTCCCTCTGCACTTGTCTGGAGCTCTGAGTTGAAATGGATTATTCGAACTCAGCACTACCTCCAGAGGAGTCACCAAGATGACAAAATTCAAGGAAATAAAAACATCTCAGTCACTGATTAGCAGGAGAAAAGGGTCAGACAGGACAGGTAGGGAGGAAAGGGAGATGATGACAGATTATTATAAACCTCCCAAGTGAGTCATGATGAATAAAACCCTGCTCCCAGCTGAGAACAAGGAGTTTAGGAATTGTGGATGACATACTTTAGCAAACTGACTTACAGTGTTTCCCATACAAATATTTCCCAAAGAAACGCAACAGAGTTGCAAAGGGATTACTTCTGAATTGTATTTTAGAAATACCTCACTGACAAGTACACAGCAACACATCTTCACAATTCATCTGTTTGCCTTAGTGTACCAAATCCACAACATGAGGGCATTCTGGGTTCTACTGCTGTGTAAAAATGATGGAGCACACTTCCAAGAAAACCTGCAGTAAGGTAGCAACAGTCTCCTTGGCCTCCTTGAGAATGACAAGCAGCTAGAAAGAAAACTTACAGATAAAAACCACAGACTGCATCCCTTTGCTCTAAATGGGAGTCAATGCTGCACTCTGCAAAAGGTGAGGGGAAAAAAGAAAAAAAATCAAGAAGTTGTCAGGGACTGATAAGTGAGCAACACTGATTCAGTATGAACTTAAAAAGCAAACAAAGAAATCATAAAAGAAAATGTCTTTGTACAGATGTATGTAAATCCAGCTTGGTGCTGGATTTTGTCCCAAATCAGACAATTTCCAGATATAACAGCCTAGCAGTACCAGAAAATCACTCTTATGAGAACTTTGGTTGTTATTACTGATTTTTTTTCCCCCCATTGAAATTATAGATCTTCTGAGTTACAGAAACCTCTGTAATGAAGTTATATTTAAACATAAAAATAAATAATTTAAACACCTAAACAAATGCCTGCAATGAGCAGGAAATGTCTTTTACTGAAGAATAGCTACTATTATTATTGTTTCATGCTATAGTAGACATTTTATAATTCTTATGTATATTATCCAAAGTATTTCTGCATTTTAGTATTATATGCTGCATAAATCAGAACATTTTAGAATGACTTTTTTGATTTAATAATCTACTATTTTAATAATACTCAAGACAACTTGTAAACAAACTGCTTTGCCTACCGACTCCAGACAAGCTCTTCAGCTCATCACATTGGTGACATTCTGTGATCTGTATTACACAAAAAAAGTTCAATGGAGCTTCAGCCACAAGATTTATTAATTTATCCATTTCCCTTAAAAAGCAACACAACAGCAGCAGCTCCAGCTTCCTCACAAACTGGTTCAGGTCTTATGTTCTTCACCAATCATAAGTAACTCCTCCTACCCCAAAAAGGTCTGAGTTTGACCTGGTAACTTGGTGAATTCTAGTGGTCAAAAGCAATCTTCCTGCGAAAAGAAAACTCTGACATACTTCACTAGTTTTTTAACACACAGCATGAGAATGGTGGAGAACCCTCCTCTCTTTCTCTTGATGTTTTTATTGAACGACTGTCACTTCATTTCATTTCTTGGATAGCTTTTTCTGTTAGACACAAGTATTTTCTTATGAAATTTTCTCTATGTCTGTTATCTCTTGGGATATTCTGGTCTTATCATTCATTTAATATCACTTTCCTTAACCTTTCCAAATCCAAAAAAATCCTCCCAATGGCGTGAAAGGCAGTAGACGGGGATGACAGGAAAGACTGGTGTTTAATACCATTCGCAAATTAGCAGGCAACTAATAAATCACAACAATGTTACAACAATTTGCAGGAGAACTATCCCTTTTTAAGGTGATCAATAAAAAGAAACATCAACGACTGGCAGAAAGTGACCAAAACTAGTGCGCCTACTCCAGCAGCTGCAACTCAAGCAATATTACCCCCATAAAACTGATACCACCTACATGAATAAGGGAAAAAGCAACAACAAAACAAAAATCCAAACAGTTAATCCCTGAGGAAGAGATCAGGCCCAACATCTAGTGATGAGCGACAGCCATGCTATTACAGGATCAAGTCTTAACATCCTTATTAGCTCAGAAAAGATTCAGAAGAACATAATTACTAAAAGAGGTAATTTGGATGAATTTGCAGCCATGCATTAAAGTCATAGTTCGTTGAGCCTGATAGAAAACAAATGAAGAGTAAGAGATAGCTCACCATTTGACTTGAAAAGTTAAAACTGAAAACAAAATGTTGTCAGTTCTAAGGAACTTGACACAAAGGTTGGGATAGAGTCTACTGACAGGGACACAGACAGCTCCAGTTACTGTAACAAAGATGATGACCCAACTGCTTGTACTGTTTGGGATGTAGGAGTGTAGAACAAGCCAGATGTAACTGCCAAGATCTCATGAAAAGACTGGGATTTCCAAGTCCCCTGTTTTTACAGATCTACGGAAGAAAGCCTTTAATTCTGCAAGTGTAGCTGAGTTTCGGTTTTTTGGTATAACTTTGCCAATTTATTTTTAATAAGAATTTGGGAGGTCAATGTTAGCTTAGTTTTGCCAGAGCTTTTTTACTACCTGGGAATCATTCATTCACAGATTTCTACAGGAAGGGATCATCAGAAATAGTGCAAAATCAGTGCAGTGAAGACTATGCAACACCACTTGCTATTCTCAAGTTTGACTAGCACTTGCCTACAGTATATTTTATATTCTAGAATAAGTCACTAGTTTCAAGCCAGGAATCTCAAGATGTGAAAGTCACAAACCATTAAAATTTGCACGCAGTATGAAGTTTAAATTGCCTGGCTTAGTGTTTCTTGAAAACTATCTCCTGTTACCACGCTCATAAATCATAGTCATGTCACATCTTGGTATTTCTTTTGATAAACTAATGAGATTGCACTACTTGAAAATTGTTTAAAAAAAACATATATATATATATATATATAAATATAAATTCCCCCAAATATGCAGCTTTCTAGCTGCAAAACAGTCACATAATTCATGGNCCATGCATTAAAGTCATAGTTCGTTGAGCCTGATAGAAAACAAATGAAGAGTAAGAGATAGCTCACCATTTGACTTGAAAAGTTAAAACTGAAAACAAAATGTTGTCAGTTCTAAGGAACTTGACACAAAGGTTGGGATAGAGTCTACTGACAGGGACACAGACAGCTCCAGTTACTGTAACAAAGATGATGACCCAACTGCTTGTACTGTTTGGGATGTAGGAGTGTAGAACAAGCCAGATGTAACTGCCAAGATCTCATGAAAAGACTGGGATTTCCAAGTCCCCTGTTTTTACAGATCTACGGAAGAAAGCCTTTAATTCTGCAAGTGTAGCTGAGTTTCGGTTTTTTGGTATAACTTTGCCAATTTATTTTTAATAAGAATTTGGGAGGTCAATGTTAGCTTAGTTTTGCCAGAGCTTTTTTACTACCTGGGAATCATTCATTCACAGATTTCTACAGGAAGGGATCATCAGAAATAGTGCAAAATCAGTGCAGTGAAGACTATGCAACACCACTTGCTATTCTCAAGTTTGACTAGCACTTGCCTACAGTATATTTTATATTCTAGAATAAGTCACTAGTTTCAAGCCAGGAATCTCAAGATGTGAAAGTCACAAACCATTAAAATTTGCACGCAGTATGAAGTTTAAATTGCCTGGCTTAGTGTTTCTTGAAAACTATCTCCTGTTACCACGCTCATAAATCATAGTCATGTCACATCTTGGTATTTCTTTTGATAAACTAATGAGATTGCACTACTTGAAAATTGTTTAAAAAAAACATATATATATATATATAAATATAAATTCCCCCAAATATGCAGCTTTCTAGCTGCAAAACAGTCACCTAATTCATGGCAATCTGAGCTTTTTTATTATGCTGCAAAGATTCCAGCTCTGCATGAACTCATGAACTGCACAGGTAACTGAAATCTGCCATCTAATTCTCAAGTCCATTGAATAGTAATGGAGGTTACCAGTGATTTTTACTCATTCAAGAGGATTACCAGTACAGTTTTTAAAAAAAAAAAAA